>CM053997.1:17527468-17984968 GCA_028641955.1 Protonibea diacanthus | reverse complement strand
AAAATTAATTTCCTGTACAGACGACCGAAATCGGAGATTTTTTTTCACAAAATATTCACTTTTTTAGTGATTATGAAAATTATAATTTTTTTTTTTTTTCCACAAAAATGCAACTGTAGTTTTAACTTTTTTTTTTTTTTTAAAAAGTTAATTTTAATTTGTCAGAATTTTTTGCAGTTTTTGTGAGGAGGAAAAAAAAGAAGCAACATGAAAAAGTGAAAATTTTGAGCCTCTATTCAAAAAAAAAAATCCAAAATCTGTAGAATTTTCACATTCAAAGAACTATATTATTTTTTGAAAGTTAAGTCAGAATTTAGAATTTTTTTTTGTTTCATTGATTTTTAATTTTTTTTTTTTTTTTAGGAGAAAGTTGTAATTTTCTGAAAAGTAAAGTGGCATCTTTGTGGAAGGAAGGATTTTTTTTTTATAAAGTTGCGTTTGTTTTTTTGTTTTTTTCTCCACATAAATGCAACTTTAGTTTTCAGAAAATTACAACTTTCTCCAAAAATATTCAAAATTCTAACTCAACTTTTTAAGAAAAATGTTAATTTTATTTTTGGAAAGTTTCATAATTTTGATTTTTTTTTTTTTTTTAGAAAGTTTTAATTTTCCGAAAACTAAAGTTGCATTTTTGTGGGGACAAAGAAAATATGCAACTTAAAAAAAGTGAAAAAAATTCCTAAAAAAAAAGTTCAAAATTCTGACTTTTGTTTTTGGAAGTTAAGTCAGAATTTTGAATTTTTTTTGGAGACAGTTGTCATTTTCCAAATACAAAATTTACAGTTTTTGTGGGGGGAAAAATGCAACTTAAAAAAAGTGATTTCTTTTTTTTTTTTTTTTTCCCCCCCAAAAGTTACTTTAAAAAAAATGTTCAAAATGATTTTTTGGGGGGAAAATTACAGCTTTCTCCAAAAATGTTCAAAATTCTGGCTCAACTTTTTTTTAAAAAAAATGTTAATTTTACTTTGGGAAAGTTGTCAGAATTTGTTGTAATTTTCCGAAAATTAAAGTTGCATTTTTGTGGGGACAAAGAAATATGCAACTTAAAAAAAATGAAAAAAAATTCTAAAAAAATTCAAAAGTTGCTTTATAAAAAAAGTTCAAAATTCTGACTCAACTTTCTTTAAAAAAATGATTTTTTTTTAAAGTTAAGTCAGAATTTTGACATTTTTTGGAGATAGTTGTAATTTTTTTTGTTTTTTTTTTTGTTTGTTTTGTTTTTCCACAAAAATGCAACTTCAGTTTTTTGAAAATTACAGCTTTCTCAAAAAATGTTCAAAATTCTGACTCAACTTTAAAAAAAGAAAAAAAAAGTTAATTTTATTTTTGGAAAGTTTGATTTTTTTTTAAGTTGTAATTTTCCAAAAACTAAAGTTGCATTTTTGTGGGGACGAAGAAAAAATGCAACTTCAAAAAGTGAAAAAAAAAAAAATCAAAAGTTGCTTTAAAAAAAGTTCAAAATTCTGACTCACCTTATAAAAAAAAGTGATTTTTTTTTAAGTTGTTTTTTTGTTTTTGTTGCAACTTTAGTTTTTGGAAAATTACAGCTTTCTCCAAAAATGTTCTGAAAAATTCTGACTCAACTTTTTTTTTTTTTTGAAAAAAAAAAAGTTAATTTTATTTTTGGAAAGGTGTCAGAATTTTGATTTTTTTTTTTTTTTTTTTTTTTGTTAAAGTTGTAATTTTCAAAAAACTAAAGTTGCATTTTTGTGAGGGAAAATAAGCAACTTAAAAAAAATATAAATAATTTTTCTATTTTTTTTAAAGTTTAAAAAAAAATCACAAAAATGCAACTTTAGTTTTCAGAATTACTTTCTCCAAAAAAAATTCAAAATTCTAAAAATTCTAACCTTTAAAAATTACATTTAAAAAAAGTTAAAAATAACAAAATTCAATTTAAAAGGAAACTTTTGACAATTATTTTAATGTTCAATAATTGCAGTTAACTGATAACTTGATTATTACAACTTAATTAAAACTAACTTTAGTTTTTGGAAAGTTAATTTCTAAAAAAAGGAAAAAGAAGTGAAAATTCTACAGAGGTTCAAACACTGAAAACTTAAAACCTGTTGTGAGTCTTCAGTAAATAAATCTGCAGGTTGAATCTGAGTTCAGTTAAACTGACAACCAATCGATGGATTATTGTTTACAAAATGAAGCTGTGTATAATCTCTAATCTAATATTTAAGTTAGTTTATGTTGTAGCTGTCTGCAAAGATAATCAGAAGATCCTGAAACAAACTTTAAGCCACACTCAGACTGGACTTATTTAAGGTGGACTGATTCCAACATCCTGACCTTTAAGTATTTTAAAGCGGATCAGTAAGTTTAAAAATAAACATGTTTACAGCCTGGTACAAAAAACAGTTTTGGTCTCTATAGCTAATTTCCCCGTTCATGACAACTGTACTGAGGGTGAATTTATATACAACTCACCTGTTCACATTATATTAAGGCTTAAAGTTATGCAGGATTAAGAGCGTGGACGCTTTGATTGACAGGTGGGTGTCTGAATGAGACTTAAAACTCGTCTCTGTCTGCAGGAAGTTCATTTCTTTGTTTCTTGAAGGTTGTTTTGTCCGACAGAGTTTTCAGCCTGCTGTATTTAACCAGTCGGGAAACGTGTAGATAAAGTGTGTGTGTGTGTGTGTGTGTGTGTGTATGAATGTGGAGTGTGTGAACGGCTGCTGTTGTGTAAACTTTCTATATGTTAATTTAAACCTTCTCTCTCCCATTCAAAGTCAGTGTCACTCTCCCAGTTTGGTTTAGTGCCTTTTCTCTCAGACACTCTGAAATAAAAACAGTAATACCTCTGCTGTCTGTCTGTCTGTTCACACACACACACACACACACACACAGGTCAAAGGTCAACACTTTAGATTACTGAGTTTAATCTGCGGCTGAAGTTTTATTTGTCGGGCCAGAAGAGACAAAATGTTTGAAAGATGAAACAGAATGAAGTTTAACTTTGACATCAGAATTTATTCAAATATCAGACAGGCAGAGGAGCAACTTCTTCGAGCAAAATCTGTGCTCGATACATCAGGACAAACAAACAAAGGAGCTGGACAGTCGGACATCATCGTGAAGAAAGATGAAGTTAGTCGAGAAGATGTGAAGGTTCTGTTCTGCCAGATTTCTAACAAATGTGTGCTTCATCGTGTACTTCAAACACTGAAAACTTAATTTTCCTCTTTGTCATGATCAGAGACTCATGATACATAGTGTGATAGTGTGAAATGTCTTAGAGTTCCGTCTTCGTCTATCGAGGCCACATCCCCCACGCCAGCCCGGGCAGGACGAGTGCGATGAGCACGGAGGAGAACAGATTGACGGCATTGTTGTCTAAGATCGGTTTCCCACATATCCGCGTCGTGGTCGCCGACTCATAGCTCACCACCTTCCCAACACTTGAGTCGAAGCCTGAAAGCGGAGAAAGATGAAAAAAATCAGCGCTATTGGACGTCAATAAAGGTGCGTTTGATTCGCTCATCGGCGCCTACCTGAGTACTGCATGTGAGCACCGATGAACGAGTCGAGCATCGAGCCGAGGAGGCCGGCCATGCCGCCGTACACCATGATGGGCCACTGCGGGTCGGCCATGTGCAGGTCGCTGACCAACAGGAGCTGTGTTAGGAAGTAAGCCACGCCCACTGCGAGTCCGCCCAGGAAGCTGGCAACCAATCCGACGGGAGTGACTCCTCCGTTTGTTCCTGGAGCGTCAAAGACTACATTACCCACAATGCAACAGAGACATCTAGGACAAAGCAATTCAGAAAGGAAGATTGTGACATCTGGAGAATAAAGTTGTGACATTAAATGTTGATTGCAGTAAAACTTTGACTTTTTCATCATCATCATCATCATCATCATCATCATCATCATTATTATTACTACAATTTAATTAAAACATGCTCAATTTTTTTCCCCTCAATTATTAAATGTTGAATTTCCTTCCACAAAAATGCAACTTTAGTTTTCAGAAAACTATGACTTCTATGAATCTTCAAAATTCTGACTTAAAAAAATCAGCTGGTTTTTTTTTTTTTGGAGAATGTAAAGTTGCAGGAAATAAAATACAACTTGCAAAAAGTACAACTTTCAAAAAATAAATATATTTTTTTCAAGTTGCACTTTTTTTTCACAAAAATGCGCCTTCAGTTTTCAGAAAATTACGTCATTCTCCAAAAAAATTCAAAATTCTGACTTTTCAAAAAATAAGATGTTTTTTTTTTCACTTATTTTTTTAAGTCAGAATTTTGATTTCTTTGGAGAAAGTTGTAATTTTCCGAAAAACCTGTGAGGAAAAAAAAAAACAAAATAATTTTTTTCCCCCCAATTTCTTTTTAAAGTTGCATTTTTTTTTTTCAACAGAGGCTTAAAGTTTTTGGAAAATTACGACTTTCTCCAAAAACATTCTAAATTCTGACTTTCAAAAATTAAAATAAAAAAGCTAAAAATAACAAAATTCAATTAAAAAAAGATTTGTTGAATAAAGTTGACATTAAATATTTATTTCAATGCTCAATAATTGCAGTAAACTTTGACTTGATTATTACAATTTAATTCATACATGCTCAATTTTCAACTTTATTCACAAAATATTCACTTTTTTCCCCCCTCGAAATTATTAAATGTCGAATTTTTTTTCACAAAAATGCAACTTTAGTTTTCGGAAAACTACAACTTTCTCCCAAAAATTTCAAAATTCTGACTTTACTTTAAAAAAATTGTTTTTTTTTTCCCACTTTTTTTTTTTTATCGTGAAGTCAGAAATTTGATTTTTTTTTTTGAGAAAGTAAAGTTGCAAGAAAAAAAGGCAACTTTAAAAAAATGTCAAAATAAAACTTGAAAGTTGAGTCAGAATTTTGATTTTTTTCTTGGAGAAAGTCGTAATTTTCTGAAAACCAAAGTTGCATTTTTGTGAGAAAAAAAAAAGCAACTTAAAAAGTGGGGGGAAGTTTTTTTTGTTTTTGAAAGAGTTGCATTTTTTCCCCCACAAAAATGCAACTTCAGGTTTCGGAAAATTACGACTTTCTCCAAAAGAAATTCAAAATTCTGACTTTGATTTTGGTTTCAGGATTTCAGGATTTCAGGATTTTGATTTTTTTTTTTTTTTTTTGGAGAAAGTCGTATTGAGTTTTGGAGATTAGTAGAATTTTCACATTCAAAAGAACTATTTTATTTTCTGAAAGTTCAGTCAAAAATTAAAAAAAAAAAAAAAAGTTAAAAATAACAAAATTCAATTTAAAAGGAAATTGCAATTTGTTGAATAAAGTTGTGATATAAATATTTATTTTAATGCTCAATAATTGGCGGTGGCGCCTCACCTGCTGGGACTTCCTTCCAGGTGGTGATGAGCCTCGGCTGTGATTTGCTGAGGACTGGCCCCACCTCGGATGACCAGGTGTCCCCGGTGCTGCAAGCCAGCGCGCCCAGAAGAGAGAGGCACATCCACGAGGCGGAGTACTGTTTACTGAAGTCGACGGGGATTTCACCTGGACCCACCTGAAAAATTCAGAGACGTTAACTTCCACCCACAAACATGACCATGTGATTTATTTAATGATGCATCATGGGTAATTACCTCGATCATGTAAAGCAGAGCGAGCTCCGTGGGAACTCCTCCGTTACAGAAGACCTGGACCCAGTTCCTCTGACCGCCTGACACAAACACACACGTTAAAAATGTTAAAAACTCAGACAGAAAAATAAATGCTGCGTCACGCCGCGTCATGGCCACTCACCTTCTTTGTACTCGGGATCTATTTTCTTCTTCTGCTCTCCGCCCCAACGCGTCAGCCTCGACGAGGTGATGAAGAAGGCGAGCAGGGACGAGAAGAAGCTGTAGTTGGCCATCGTCAACACGAAGCCGACCAGGAGAGCTGAGGAGACACCAAACACGTCACGTGACCTCGCGGAGGAGCCAGGCATCGAACCGCCGATCATCTGACTAGTGAACCGCAGAGGTGATTTCTGTGTCGAGCAGTTCAGCGTGTCTTTGATTCAATTTCATGAATTCACTGGAGAGATTTTTTGATAAAGGACACCTCACAATCGAGTCCTTTCAGATTTTTTTTTTTAAATTTGATGACGTTGGAAATGTGATTTTTTTTTCTCTGTCTTTGTGCTCCAAATAAATCAATTCCACGTCCATGAAAACGTTTTAAAGATCACAAGTTTGGTCTGAAGGAGTTATTTAAAACTTTCACTTCAGTCTGTGAAGTTTTTTCTTTGGCACGATGGTCCGTCATAAAGTTTTCTCTGAATGTCTCGACAGTCATGATGTTTGTATATCTTAATCCGCTGCTGAAAATAGTCCCAAACAAAACACACTGTTGTTTTGCGGAGGCATGTTTGATTTTACTCGACAAAAACAAACTCATAAAAGGACGACACACACTCTTGGCTACAAACTACTACGAACTGTTCGACACACAGAAACCACCTTAGCAAACAAGTTTTAGCTCCCTCGCAACCAGGAACAGTATGACAACCTGCTGGGAAACCTTAGCGACCATCACGACTCTTCATTAAAACACGTCAGTGTCCGAAAACATTGTTTTCTCTGCATTTGAGACGCCCAAATATGGGCTTAACGTGTGGGGAGCCAATGAGAAGAGGTGTAGGTGATGTCAGAAACCAAAACAAAGAGCTAAAAGAAGCAGAAACGCTCCACAGAGCCGGGGCGCTCTGCAGGGGTCGCGTTCACGTCGTGGACTCACCTCCCAGAGCTCCCGTCCGGTCCAGACTTCGTCTCTTCAGCGCTCTCACCGTCACCATGAGGGGGACCAGGATGGAGAACAGCCATCGCCATGGAGACACAGGCTGCAGCGTGCCTGAAAAACACACACACCACCGTTGTAATCACTGATGCAGATCATCGTCTGTGTGTCAGACTGTCTGAAGGATTTATGAGTCTCACACTGGAAACACGCCGATTAGACTGCGGCTGAGTCGACCAACAGTCGGTCTGACCGCACGTAATGAGACCTGACCGTGATGAATGACGGCGACGAGCGTTTAAGTCACAAACCAAAACACAGTGCAGAGTTCAGAGCAGTCAGACGTGTGTGAAGACATTTTTCACAATAATCTCAGAGATCATCGTCTGTAGAAACAGCAGGCGGCTCACCGTAATACGTGCTGATGGTCAACGACACGACCCAGAAGAAGAGGGACAGCGCCAGCGTGGCGCACAGGACGATCATGTCGGTCATCATCTTGATGCTCTCCTTCATCAGGACGTCGTTCTCAGAGTCCATCGTGACAGACAGAGCGAGCTGCAGAGCAGAGCACATCACAGTGTGTGTCAGAGTGTGTGTTTGGATGGATGTGAAGCAGAGGACAGAGGCGGGACGCTGCAGGGAGGCGTGGACGGCCAGAGGACGAACACACAGAGAGACACTGAGCTGAAGAAGGCCTGATGATGTTTTCTGAGAATGGTTAATGGGACGTTACATAAACGTTATTCCCAGAACAGCAGGATTCAGAGGCTGCTCCCTCGTTTCATCCGTGTGGCAGCAGCGTGCGGAGGATACAAAACAAAGACACGACAGCTTCATCTGATGTAAACTGATCTGTCTGTTTCACACTGAAGTGTTGGAACACGGCTGCATGTAAAATATGAGCTGGAGGTTTTAAAGGTCCGGCGCTTGGATGTTAAAAAATGAACTGAGGTCAGAAACTGAATCAAAACACACGCTGGCTGTGAGAGCACGCGGGACTTTAAATATACGACCACAAGATCAGCTGTTCACTTTATTTTGGTCGTTTTATCACAAACCTCTGAACACACTGTTAATATATTCATCTCGACTTGTCCATGCTGCTTATACTGTATATACAACATATTCATATTTATACATGCACTATATCTATATATCCTGTTCATGCTTCATGCTCAAAGGTCAAATTATTTATTAATAAACTCTGCAGTCGTTGCTCCAAATAGGAAGTATCAGGTTCGTTCAGGTCCATTAACAGAACCGGAACCTTCTCTGCATGAGGTTAGCCAGCAGCTAACGTGCACGCGCGTCCCGTTTATACAGATTATAAATAAAAACTTAAACTGTATTTAACATTTGAACACAGTAACATGATAAACTCCGAGTCTCTGTTCTAATTAAACCGTCTGTGTGTGAATAAACTCACCGGTTATCTCCGGAGCCATCGTGACGAGCTAACAGGCTAACACAGATTAACGTTAGCTCAACTGACGGTGACTAAACTGAACTGGACTAATCTGAACCTGCAGCTTAACTAAACTCAGCTAAAACACGTTAACCGGAGGAGTAACGAGCCGATGAACAGACATCACCGCCTGTTTGACTGTCACCGGAGGCGAACAGACCGAGACGTTTCATTAACGGACCCACTTCCGCAAACAGCAAACCGTGAACGGCTCTTAAAGGGACAGCGCAACCGGCCGCTGTTGCTATGGAGACACAGGTCAGCCGGCGCCATCTTGGCTCAATTCACCCAAATTCAGCATCTGGAAATAAAGTTTAAATATATAGAATGAAAGTCTGAATGTATAGAACGAGAAACTGAATATATAGAATGAAATTGTAAATATATAGAGACATGGTCTGAATATACAGAATGCATGAAACTTAAATATATAGAATAAAAGTTTAAATATATAGAATGAAAGTCTGAATGTATAGAACGAATGTGAGCTCAGAACACCGGGGGAGTGTTAGTGTTTGTACCACAGGTGTTTTGGACCACCGGAGAGGGGAAGAGTAGATTTACAGGGGAGAGTTTACAGTTGGTGTCGTGCCAGAACAGGAGCTGGTGAGTGGGCAATGTAACAGGGCTCAGCAGCCTCTATGAACATAATGGCAGAGAAGAAAAGAGTGAAGAGGACGTTGAAGAAGGAAACTAAGAAGAGAAGAAGCCACCTGACAATAGTAAAACTTTGTGATATGTGTTAACATTTACTGGATGGATTCGTCCAAAACTTTGTGTTTGTTCATGATTTTTTACAAAGTGTAATCTAATGTTGTTGTGCTACAGTCATTACAGTTCATCCTGAGAGGAACGTGAATGTCTGAACCAAAGTCCATCCAAAAATTATTCAAATTTTACCAAAAACCAACGTCAGAGGAAAAGTCAGCGTCCACAACTTTCTGACATTTCTCACAAAAGTTTGTAATAAAACATGAATGTTTGCACCAGATTTTGTGCCAGTTTAATCTAGTACATGCTGGGAGAGTCATTTTTAATCCTCTAACCATCACAAATGTTTATAAAACATGTAATTGCATTGGCGTCCTGGTGTCATCATTTCATAAGCAATGACTACTTTGTTTTTTGGGGGTTTTCTCAGAACTAATTTTACAGGGTTGTGGCTGAAAGATGCAATATAACGATACTTTTCTTAATTATTCTGACTATCTCACAAAGACTCATTGACAGAACCATCATGTGACATTGTTACATTATCACCAGCACCAATTGGATTTGGTTTGGAGTATAAAACTCCACAGATGGCTCACTGAAGCAGAAATAATCTCAGTAACCCGAACCCTCAGCGGAGAAACCCACAAATGTTCAGGGAGCGTGTGCACATAGATGAATGGCAAAGTCAAGTACAGTATGCTTTGCTGAGAAAATATTTGTGTGGGGGATTATTGTACAAGGATCATTTGCAAGTTCTGTGAAGAGATGTGAAAATGTATCTCAAGAGATTTGTGATTATTTAAAGGAATCTGAAAATGTGTACGCAAATCTGTATTTGTGCGGGCTCAATGACAATTGGTCTCAAACGACAGCCACCTGTCAATCAAAGCGTCCACGCTCTTAATCCTGCATAACTTTAAGCCTTAATATAATGTGAACAGGTGAGTTGTATATAAATTCACCCTCAGTACAGTTGTCATGAACGGGGAAATTAGCTATAGAGAGCAAAACTGTTTTTTGTACCAGGCTGTAAACATGTTTATTTCTGCTGTGAAGTTGGACATCTGAACATGGGGACTTATGGAGACTGACTCACTTCTGGAGCCAGCCTCGAGTGCCTCTTTGTTTATATTGTGAAATGTCCCGTTATATTTTTTTAATGTCACGTTATATGTTTACATCACACATTTGATCCATTGTTCATATAAATTGTTAAAACTGTTTTTCGTACCAGGCTGTAAACATGTTTATTTCTGCTGTGAAGTTTTAACATGGGGACTTATGGAGACTGACTCACTTCTGGAGCCAGCCTCAAGTGGACGACAAGAGGAACTGCAGTTTTGCAGCGGTCCGCTTCAGAAGCGGGACGGAAGCCAGACACAAAAACAGCACAGTTTATACGCTGGATTTTCAAATAAAATACCCTGCGCAAACTGCCTGTCGTAAAAACAGACAAAAGAGAAACTAATGAACTTCGTAGCATATTTACACATATAGAAACATGTTTAGAAGCTGATCTGAGCAAGTAAACCATGTCTGGAGGGATAAACGCTTCTGAAACGCTCCCGGTTGGTTTGAAGTCGCATGCAGGACGGACCAAAACAGTGTCGCATCCACGATGTAACAAAGACGTGCCCAGTGGAGTTTAGGGGTTAAAGTCAAACTACTAATGTGTGAAGTATGTGAAATGTCTTGTGGAAACCGTAAATACATTTTTATGGTTCAATTTAATTATTATTGTCTATTTGTGCGTTAAAATTTAAATACAAATATTGTTTTAAAAAAATACTACTAAATACTATTTTCTAATGTTTCTAGTGTCTACTTACAGAGGGGTTTTTTTTGAGAGAATACATATATTTGTCCAGTTTTACTGCAAATTTTGAAACGTAACGTACCTTTTCTTTTTGGTACTCTTGACTCTCCGTAGTGTTTACATCCGGTACACCCAATATGGCGTCGGACCGTTAGCCGGTTAGCCGGACTCAGGCACAGTTTTAACATTAAAGTCGTTTTAAGTGAATTTTGGAGGAATTAACTGACATCTCTATGACGTGGTGTGAGTTATAAGATGTCAAACTGTTTTAAAGTCTGTAAATTTTCTGTATTTTTGTTAAAGTAATGACAGTTTCTTTACCTAACCGTCACACCGTCACTCTGCTAGTTAGCAGCGGTTAGCTCCCCGGGGTTAGCTCGCTCTCTCTGCCCGGCTGCCGGTCACTTTTTTCGGGGGAGCGTCTGCGACAACATGACGGAGGTGGAGGAGCTGAGGCCGGTTCCCCGGGAGCGAGCCATCCTGGAGAGCTTCTTCACGCAGCTCGGCATGTTTTCCTTCGACCGGGCGAAGGACTACGTGGAGAAGGAGAAGGACAACAGCAAGAGCGCCGGGGCTGCCGGGGCCATCTGGGCCGCGCTGCTGGCCGCTCTGGCTCACCTGGCCGCCGCGGAGAAGGCGTACCACCACATGACATTCCTGGGACAGAAAATGGGTAATGTGTTTCACAGCAAGCAATAAATCACTACAAACATGACGTTTAATTCACTTTATGATGAGACAGCCTTTGTGGAGAGTCTTTAAAGTGTGATTAATGACTTTATTACAGCTTTAATATTCATATAAACTGAATGAAATACTGATATTTACATATTTATTTATATTTCAGCCCTAAAATCACACAAACAGAGTAGATAAGGTGGTTTTAAGAGGTTAAACTTGGTGTATTCTCGCCTGAAATGTGTCCAAAACTCTGTTTATTATGTGAAAACAGCTTTTATTATGCAAATAATAACATAAATCATATGTGCATGTGTGTTTAAAGCCCACATGCAGTGACATATTCCCAACACCAGATGGCACTGCAGCTTATAAAAGAAGTCAACCATCTCCACCCTCTCTCTCCGTGCAGGCGGTCAGTCCTTCTTCAGCCGCAAAGACTCCATCCGAACCATCTACACCTCCCTGTACAACGAGCTGAGGAAGGTGGTGACGACGGGGCGTCACGGCCAGCCGGGCTCGGCGTCCTACCTGGAGGACCTGCTGTCACACCTGTCGGAGCAGCTGTGCCACTTCACCCAGGCGCGCATGGAGATGGCCGACCTGTACGAGAAGATGCACTCGCTGGGGAGCCAGAAGAGCATCAACTCGGAGGAGCTGGTCACCACACTGGAGGCCGTCCTGCACAAATACAGCACCAAGTGTGTGACGTATTCTCTCTTACAGATCTGTTTTTCATCATTCAGACGCTCGTTTCTTTACAGCAGTGACAGTTTTAGGAAAAAGAAGAACTTTAACTCATCACACGTTGCATATAGAGCAGGTCTAGACTGTACTCATACAGGAGGAGAAAGTTCCTTTAAGAGGCAGAACCTGGATCATGGTGGACGGACGTCTGATGAGTCGAGTTTGAGAGGAAGAGAGTCAAAGATAGACAATAACAGTTCTAACTAGTGTAACAGGAATAAGACCAATAGTAGAAGTAGTAAAAATAATTACAGTACTTGGTGGACGTCCGACAGCAGCAAGTGCAACCACAGGGATCAAACCACCGATCATCTGATTAGTGGACGACCCGCTCTACCTCCTGAGCCACAGCCGCCCCAGTGACTAGACTAGAAAGCCAGAAAATTCTAGGGAAGACGTTAAGTTAGTAACATGTATTAACAGACATGAGCATGTTCAGATGAAGAGCAGTCCAGGCTTATAGCAGCATAACTAAGACAGGATGCAGCACCACGGCCAAAACACAGCTTGTCCCGTTCATTTGAGAGGTGGATAGTGTGTTTTAGTTGCATCAGACCGGCCTGAGACGCTCAGGTCAGACCTCCACAGTCTGCCTGAAATGTCTCTGTAACTGAGACTGAGGCTGCCGAAATAGACAAACAAAGAAGTTTAATTTGGTTTGTGTTCTCGATAAAGTCGGAGAAATATTTTATTTTCTGGTTGTTTCACAGCGGTTACGTTCAAAACAAACAGACCTGCAGCGATTCAGCTCAGCGTCTGATCCTGTGATGGCTGAAGGCTCGCCTACAGGAACCCTGCAGTGTTCTAGTGGTACTATGAGCTCTCTTAGTCAAACACCGGTTTGTCCCGACTGAACTCAAAGAAACTAACAAGAGAAAAGACAGAAACTCAGAGGACAGGATGACATATTGAGGCTGGACGAGAAAAACTTTCTGCTTAATCCGGCAAACGTAAGGATTCCACTTTTTCCCTCCGGAGACGCGTCAGCAAAAAAAAAAAAAACACGTCCGCGACTGCAGCAGGAACACGAACGACTGATCTGCAGCCGGTCGCATCACTGACTTTACCGTACGCTGAAGGGTGAAGGTGACGTTCTCGCCTGTGTGTGTGTTCTCAGACAGCTGCTTTCAGGTCACTACAAACGAGGTCAGCGGCTGTCTTTGTATTCATGCTAATGTTTATCTGCTAACCTCCTCCTCCAGGTTCCACCACCCCATCCTGGGCCGGGTGGAGGAGGGCTTCCAGACGGAGGTAGACGTGGTGACCCAGTTACTGCGCTGCCAGGCTCAGGTGTCGGAGTGGAGTTTCCTGCCGGCTCTGCTCAGCCTCCACGGCGCCAACTCCAAGCTCACCGCCTGGGGTCAGCTGTTCCAGCGGCAGAAAGAGACGCGCAAGCATCTGTTCGGAGGTCAGTCCCAGAAGGCCGTGCAGCCTCCGCACCTGTACGTGTGGCTGCAGCGCTTCCAGGCGGCACTCCTCGCCAAGTTCAGCTTCTACTTCCACGAAGCCCTGAGTCGGCAGACGGCACCAGCTGACATGAGAGCTCTGACCGCCCGCACGGCGCCGGACTACCACGGCAAGATCAGCTCGTTCATCCGCAAACACGACGCCAGCAACGTGTCGCTGGTGTTCGACAACCGCGGCTCGGAGAGCTTCCAAGGTCACGGCTACCACCACCCGCACTCCTACCGAGAGGCGCCGAAGGGCGTGGAGCAGTTTCCCGCCGTGGTGTCGCTGCCGTCGGGAGAGCGGCCGCTCACACACTGGCCGAACGTCATCATGATGATGGGCGACCGTGCCGCCGAGCTCAACACTCTGGACAAGGTGGTTCACTTCTACGACGACAAAGTCCAGAGCACGTACTACCTGACGCGGCCCGAGCCGCACTTCACGCTGGTGGTGATCTTCGACGGCAGGAAGTCGGAGAAGGATCTGCACATCGCCGCCTTCCTGCAGGAGATCTCTGGCTCTCTGAGAAACTCCAAACCGTTCAGCACGCTGAAGCCCGGATCGAAGGGCTGAGAACACACAACATGAATCTTCTCTCGGGAACTGTTTGTGCGGTCCAACCAAAAAAAAAAAGTTTCAGACCAAAGAGACGCGGCGTTTCAACCACTGTGAATTCATCCGACGTCAGCTGAGCCTTTTGTTTATTTCACACCAGTGATTTTAATTCAGTTATTGTTTTAACATGTTTATTTTTATTAGCTCATATTTACTGTGTCGATGCAATTTGAATAAAGCTTTGAGACGACGAAACGTCAGGACTCATTTACTCAACAGGTTTTGATCAGAGAACTGTCGACCAAAGATCACAGACTGTTTATTAAAGTTTATTTAATGTTTGAACTCGAGAACCTGTAAAAAGTGTTTGATGTGTATCAATTAAAATCAAATCATTTATTAGCAAACATAAAATACAAACTATTTGCTGCTGTCAGCTTCTTAATCGTGCAGATCTGCAGTTGTACTAATAAGTACTTAAAAAATAAGAAAGTAGAAGTCGTCACGTCTCTACATGACAGAATGACAAATATTTACAAACCAAATGAAGAATTAATTAACTGATGCATCAGCGAAAATAATCAGTTAAATGGTGCGTTCAGGGTACTGACCGTATAAAGAACAGACGGCGTATCCGTTGTGACTCAAACAAGCCATCTGTAACGACACCCACCTGTCAATCAAAGCGTCCCTCAGTACAGTTGTCATGAACGGGGAAATTAGCTATAGAGACCAAAACTGTTTTTTGTACCAGGCTGTAAACATGTTTATTTCTGCTGTGAAGTTGGACATTTGAACATGGGGACTTATGGAGACTGACTCACTTCTGGAACCAGCCTCTAGTGGACGTTAGAGGAGAAAATAAAGACAGATTTTTACAGAACACACTTGGATTTATTGAGTGTTCAAAGACCAAAAAAAGAAACAAACAAACAAAAAAAAAAAACATTTAGCGACATTTCATTTAAAGTTTTTAATCAGTTCATGACTCGAATTCTAATTTATGTTTCCGATTTATTTATAATATAAATACAACACGTTGATACAATCCATTTGGCTATGTGTGAGCTCGTCTTTTTTAGGAAGCTCCAAATACAGCAACACTAACAGACGAAAAAAAAACTTTTATTATGAAACACATCCCTTCTTTTTGAGTTAAAATGCACCAAACATGTTTATGATGCTACATGCCAAGTACACGATCCTATACATCAAAGTGCAATGTCACAATGGGTTAATGCTAGAAGTCAGAATTCAGTTAAATCTACTAAAACACTTTATGATTATTTCATTCAGAGTGCTGCTGCTCTTCGTTCAGGACATGCGTGAGTGGATTCACAACTTTCCCCCCAAAAAAGACAAGGGTTTAAAAAAAAGGCACTTTCACATACACACACACACACATCGGCATGTCATGTTTAATCACACACACACACACACACACTCACTCACACACACATCAGTTACCAGCCCGGTTGGAGGCCACATTCAGTGTGCTGTTCAAGTGTTGTTGTTTTAATTTTTTTTTTGGGCGTTCACACACGCGGAGCCCCACCCTGTTAGCTTATTGTGAATTTAAGGTTAACTAGTGACTTCAGTGACTTCACAAGCAGGTAAACCATTATTCACACACGCACACACACACACACACAAAAAGTGGCATGCTTTTTTTTTTTTTAACCCCCCCTCCACTTCCCCCAAACTTGCACTTGCGTGTTCTGGCACTCAAGGCAGGCATGAATTATCTATCGTCTATCGCTATTCTAGTGCGTCTGCACTTATAACAAGGGAGCAGAACAAGGGCAGGCAAGCAGGACACACACACACACACACACACTTCTTACAGCAAAACCCCACCGAGCACGTCTACATTACGTCAAGTCGCAAAAAAACGGTATGATCACGTATACGTAATTTATACGTGATGGTCACCCACGGGTTTCTGAAGAGCCGTTTTGAAGCTGAAAATATGGATCATTGGTGGACCTGACACGGGCTGAATGGTGCCTGGTTGCGCAAACGAGCTGTGGAAGTTGGACATTTTAACATGGGGACTTATGGAGACTGACTCACTTCTGGAGGCAGCCTCAAGTGGACGCTTGAGGAACTGCAGCTACTGCAACTTTTTTTCATTGATGTGTATGTCACTAATATGTCGTTAATCCATTTACATGCTGTCATCAATGTGTTGTCAACACGCAAGTGGCACGTTGACAATGTTAACGCGTTGTTCGTGTTGGTCACTTGCACGTTATTTACTTTCCAGATAACAGGAACACTTTATCCTTCAGATTTTTGTTAACTTGCTCAGATTTGGTCAGTTTACGTGCTTCTAAATATTTGCAAATATTTGCGAATATTTCTTTAAGTTTTCATGATCAGAAGTTTGCACGGGGTGTTTTATTTTGAAAACCGTGTGCCGTTTCTGTGCCTGACTTCCTGTTAGATCAAGCTGCTCGCGGCATCCGACTGCGCCACTTCTGATGGGGTTTGAAACATTGACTAGAATGTTCTGCGATTAGCCCGTAACGTGTTGCGTGCCCGGTAGGATTTCGTGTACGCAAATGCACACAAACAAGGATAAAATCACACCACCCACCCACAACCCAACATCCCATCACACCCTGTTTGAAGCTCTGGTTTGGGTCTCCTCCCCTCCCGTCCCTCCCCGACAAACAAACAAAAAATAACACGAGAAGGCTGTTTTTAAAAAGTTTAGCGAGTCACCGCAGCAGCTCGCCGAACATTCAATAAATGGCTGAACAGTCGTTAAATACTGGAAACATTCATTTAAATAGCTGGACGTTTAAATAATGTGAGTTTGGTGTCACCGATGACCTCAAGAGGCGTTTCGTGGTTTTGAGGTGTAAGTGAGCTTTTTAGCAGCTGAACTGAGTGTAAAATAAAAAAATAAATTATAAGTCACACGTTGTCGTTGTTGAACCATCGTTTGGCCGTTTGTCCTCCTCAACACGTCAGAGTCTCTCCGTTACAGATACAGCAGCCGATCTTTAAAGTCTTCAAGGAAACAGCAGCCTGTTTTTATTTTTATTTTTTTGGCGCTTCGAGCTAACGCCTAGCCGCCTATCTTCGGTACAGTACAGCCAACATTCACGTCACTTTTAAAAACTACATTTTTACTGGAGTTGAACTACACTCCCCACGTTTCTCTGACAGGATGCTCTGCCTACGCTCTTCCTGTGTCTCTTTATCAGCTAACCTTTGATAAATGCTTCGATACATGGAGAAAGTAAACTCCTACACACCAAGAGAGTACACACCAACCTGACGACACATAAATATCATGGCATATCATATCATAGGTCATGTCATATATTATAGTTTATTACTACATTAAAACCTTTTTCTCTTTCCTACCGTTTCTACCCTCATGTTGATTATAAACATTAAGCAGTACCCTGATCTCCTCTTCTGGCCCATTTTTGGCCCGGGTCGGCCTGATTTTGGCCGTGTTTAATCGGCCTGGTTTGGCTCACATGGTGCAGGATTTGTCCAGCGGTGGGGGCAGAGGCGGGGTGCTGCTCTTAGGTGGGACCATAGGTTTGGGCCTGAGGGCCGGGGGCCGCAGCGGAGCCCCGATTCGGGCAGCTGCCACGGGTTTAAAAGAGCCCAGGGCGTCCGGGGAAGGGTTGGCCGGTCTTGGAGGTCCAGGCGGAGGTCCGGGGAGCGGGCTGATGGGGCTCAGAGGACTGAGGGGGCTCGGGGTGCCAGGGGTGCCGGGCGTCCCGGGAGTCCCAGGGGTGCCGGGGGTTCCCGGCGTGCCCGGGGTACTTGGGGTGCTGTGGGGGCTCGGAGACTCGGAGGAGCAGGTGGTGATCGGGCCGTTCTTCACCTGCTCCAGAGTGTCCAGCACCACGTCGGGAGCTGGCCGGCAGCCCTGACGCTCCAGCTGCCTCAGCTCGCCCAGAGCCACCGTCACCGTCTCCTCGATGTCCTGCAGGGCGGTTAAAGAGTCATTCACTGTCACCACACGGATTGATTAACGCTGTCTCCTTAAGTCAATTAACTCTACCTGTGCCAGCGTGTCGGGGTCCAGCACTCTGGAGCGATGGGAGTCGCCGAACCCGTGCTGCCCGCTGCTGGAGCGCCGGATGGGCGTGTCCTCCGGCCTCCGCAGCGAATCGTGACGGCTCACCGTCATGGTCACAGCGGCGGCAGAGCGACGGCGGCGTTCCGGGCTGTCAAGAGGCGGAGTCAAGCCTTGACCCCGTCCCAGCAGCAGCTCCCTGGGACTAAAGTGACCCGTCACGGGTGGAGAGCTTCGCTCCATCACGCCTCCGTTACCGTGGCAGTGGCTGTCGTTAGAGCGGCCGAGGGGGCGGCGGAATAAACCGTCGGTCCGCTTCCTCCTGTGGCTGTTAACAGGAAGTACAAACACTGTTAGCTCAGGTTGACGCTAACTCGTGAATGACGGAGGAGTGACGGATGATTGAATGAAGCAGAGGATGATTAGACGATGTCAAACACGCTGCCTGCAAAATATCGTGGACCACGACTGTAATACTCTTATTCTGTTATGTTTTATTCATATCACTCTATTCCTTCAGCTTATTTTTATCTTCTACGTCTCGTGCTCTGAATGCTGAGCTGACCTGGTTTTCTCCAACACATTTCATTGTTCATTGACTCTCAGTTAACCTAAATATGACAAATAAACCTGAACTGAATAAACCCATCTTTTCTCTGATGGTCTTGTTTGTTCATGTAGGTCATATCGAAGCATCGGTCTTACACTAAGACTGTTTAAAACCAGCTAAAGACTCCTCGTGGAGCGTTTGAATAATCAGATATTTGTTCGGATTCAAAGTGAAAAGTGTCTGCAGACGGGGAAACACATGAGAGTCACACGAGAGGCAGCTGTGATGACGGCACGATGACATTCGCAGGTATTTTTAGAGGTGAGAGAACAAGATGAAAATGGCTTCAACGTCAACAATCCCGTCTCGTCTGGTGATAATGGAAGGTGTCTTACATGACGGACCTGTTGTAGGTCTCTGGTGGTCTGATGTCGGTCGGGGAGCTCAGCTCGCTCCTGGATCTCTTGTCGTCGGTGCTGCTGCTTCCTCCGTCGCTGTCCGCTTTCTGACTGAGTGTATCGGACATGGCGTCAGCCCTAAGCACACCACCAACACACACACACACACACACACACACACACACACACACACTCTATTAGGACAAATCACTCCTGAAACAGGAGAGCTGATCCAACACAACACACCAATCATCAATTAGCTGATCAATAGCGTGTGGTTAGCGACTCCTTCAGTCCAATAAGTCTGTTAATCAACAAGCCATGCAATCCAGTGGGCAACAAATCCCCCAAATCCATCACCGCAACCTGCCGATGAACCAAACGCAACGTGCACGACGTCTTTAAACTCCGGGTACATAAAGCTTTATGGCACTAAGGCGAGGTTTACAGGGAATGCTGATGGGGGAGCAGAGCTGGTGTTGTGCCAGAACAGGAGCTGGGCAAGCAGGAAATGTAACAACAAAAACATTTGCAAAAATCTAAATTTATAACTCAAACTGGTGGATTCATTGGGGACTATTTTCAGCGGTGGAGTCATCCAGCTCCACATTTTGTGCTCTAGTGAATATTTGGGGCAGCAGGATGTTTTATGTGAGAGTCTGAATAAATAAACATCTGCGACACAAATTCTCCCTCAACATTTTACAAACCAAAAACTAAACTAAAATTTTTATTACCTACATGTTACATGATTTTCTACTTGTTCTTCAATACTCCTAATTATTACCTTAAAATATGATAAAGCACAATCTGTACTTTATTTCTTTTAAATGTGCAGTGTGTCAGATTTAAGAGGCTTTATTTACAGAATATTCATAACATGTTTAATGTTGCTACAGTAGCCCATGATGGACAAACTAAACTTGCAACTTCTGTGGCTGTGAAGTGAAGTCAAAACAGGAAGTGCCAAAAAAACTGCAGTTCCTCTTGTCGTCCACTTGAGGCTGGCTCCAGAAATGAGTCAGTCAGCGTGGACGCTTTGATTGACAGGTGGGTGCTGTTACAGATGGCTTGTTTGTGCAACCAGGCGTCATTCAGCTCGATGATCCGATATTTAGATTATTTTATATTTTAATGGATACGCAATTAAAAACATAAATTAAAAGGTGTGTGTGTGTGTGTGTGTGTGCACTCGCCTGTCCTTCACCACGATGTACTGATGAGGCACGAGGCCGTGGTTGCCGTTGTGCCGCCCCTCCCACCAGTCATGTGACGCTCGCTGGAAGAGCTGCAGGGACGCTCCCTTCTTGAAGGAGAGCTCGCGGCCCGACCGGCCCACGTAGTCGAACCTCGCCACCGCCTCCACCGCCTCACCCTCTGCCGAGAGAGAGAGAGACGGGGGGAGGTGAGGGGGGGATGAAGATAAGAGGCAGACGTGGAAATGGAGGTGAACCTGAACCTGTCAATCAGCCATCTCTGCGGCTTTGTTCCTCTCACGGCTCGACCAATCAGAGAAAAGCGTTAAAAAGTCTTTTCTATTAATTCAGATAGAGAGATGGGGAGGGAGGGAGGGTGAGATGTCTCCATGGCTGCTGTTGCCGTAGCAACGCCTCTCCACCACCACCACCACCACCACCAGCAGGACACAGAGGGATGGGGAAGCATGTGGGCGGTGTGTATGCATGTATGTATGTGTGTGTGTGTGTGTGTGTGTGTGTGTGTGTGTGTGTGTGTGTGTGAAGGTCAAAGGTCGTGCGTACCCTCGTCGCTGGTCTGGGTCTCGGTGCCGCCATCGGGCTCAGCCTCCTCCAACGCCCCCGGCTCGCTGAACGGACTCTCACTGAGGGAGGAGAAAGGGGGGAGAGAGGAGAGAGAGAGAGAGGAGGTGTCAGGCGGTGGAGGAGATAGACATTCAAACATGGCAACAAAGGGTGGAGCACAGATGGAGAGAAGGCTGCATATCAAGAGTGTGAGGACGAGCATGAAAACACACAGCTTCAGATGAATGTCAAGAGTTTATGATTGGAACAGAACACACACTCTTGTCTCTCATGTTGCAGCCGCTGTTTTGTCATTCTTCTGGTTTATGTGCTTCTAAACATGGAAATATGCTACGTAGTTTAAATTGTTTCCCTTTTGGCTGCTTTTAAATCTGCACAGGATGTTTTATTTTGAAAAACCGACCACATTCTTCATGCTGTTTCTGTGTGACTTCCTGTCAGCTCGACCTGCTCTCGCGGTGTCCGTCAAAAGACCATGACTGGCTGTGGCGCACACAGAACGCAACATACAGCAGCAACTTGTTTTGGCCTCCAAGTGGGCGTTTCTGTAGGGATGTGACGTCACGTTAAAACTATGAAGCAGCGGGGGGGGGTTTCAAAGTCGTGACGCTGTTGGCCCCACCTCACAGTTCCCATGATGCTTTGGGGATTACCACAAATTCAGTAAGTCTGTATTTGTTGACATTTTGTCAAATTAGCACCGGCAAAATGTGACGATTCTGAAGCGTTTATTTGTGACATCTGTCAGTTAATGATGTCAGTCTGTGTTTCATGAAGGATAATCAGAGTTCAGGAGGTTAATCTGGATGGAAAGTGAGAAACAGGCTACACACAAGAATAGTAATAACATTATGATATGATAATTAGATGAATATAATTAGCCCCTAATGAAATGACATGAATATTAATGAGCCTCACCAGTACTGGTCCCCAGTCATACACTTCTCATAGACCGGCCCGGGCAGCTCCTTGGTGTCGGGGAAGATGTTGTCGTGGTTCAGGATGACCGTCTTGATGACCTCGTTCACGTGCGCCTGACAGGCCACCTGGTCCAGCGTGTCCGGCGTGGGCAGGAGGGTGGGGCCGAAGACGATGGCCAGGTTCCCAGCATCCATCATGTTCTCGTCGCTGTACTGGGACAGGCTGCAGAGAAGAAACAGCAGGACTGTGCTGAAACATCGACAAGATTTTACAATGAAAACGCCAGCTGCCATCTTTAATGTCCTTCCTTGCCACTGTCACCCAGTGCTTACTCATGGTGGAAACTGTAAATAATACTATAAAGACATACTGAAAAAACACTTTAAAGTGTCTAAACATGCAAAATTTTAATTTTGTAAAACAATTCAACAGATTTCCTTTAAACTGCAACCTTGTAGCTCATTATGTAATGGTCTAATTTGTGTTTGATAATCAGATCATTGTTTAAAAATGTTTATATTAATAAAGTGCCGATGATAAAACGCTTTATTTATCTCTGCTTTTGTTTCTTGGTATGTTCCCATCAGATTTCACACGATCGGGAGGTTGAAAAGTAATTCAAATTAAATTAAATCCACTCTGCTTGATGGTGAAGCTCCTGGTTTAATAACACCGGAGCTGAACGACTTCATATGGCTGCTAACAAATACATTCAAGCTGGCAGATCACACCTGCGCATCACACCTCTCCATCCCTCGCTGCTCTCATGCTATATTTATTTGAGAGGCTGCAGAGATGAAATGAGCTCTGCTGTATCATCTCTACATGCTCTAAGTGAGCACTTCACCACGAGAGAGGTTTAAAACCACGCGATGAGGAGAACAACTCTGGCAAATGGAAAGAAAATGGGCGATAATCAGGAGCGGTGAGGGCCTGGGTTTGCGTGAGTGGATACTCACTGGTTGAGGAAGGCGAACAGGTAACGCATCACCACCAGCGTCGCCCTCGGGACGCCCAGCAGGATCTTACGGATGCACTGCGCTCTCTCGTACATGTTCTCGATTCCTGCAGCAAGAAATGCACACGAGAGCAGCCATCGTGAGGTGTAACGCAACGACACATCCTGAAAAAATATCAGCCGGCTTCGTGTCTCCGCTGAGGAGAGAGGATGAGTTTCAAAAAGACAAAGACACAAAGACAAAGAAACTGAGAGGGAAAGTGAGCGCGTGGGCTGAGGACAGAAGTGTAGTCTTTAGTGCCACATCAGGGAAAGAAAACAGTACAAGAGCGCTACAGCAACGTGAGTTTTAGCAACGTTAATCTGCTGTAAAAACTATTTTTAATGCTACTAATTACGTAGCTTGCTGTTAGGTGGCTCGCAAGCAATATTGGATTTTTAGGCCAATGTCATTATCGATTTAACGTGTTGTTATTTGATGTGTTTCTGGTTTAAAATAAGATATAAAGACGTCTGTCTGGTGGACAAACTTTTAAAAATTGAGAATTGAAAATTAAATTACGTAATTGTCTTTTTATTTTGTGGCAATTTCTTCTTCTATTTTTTAGTTAACACATAAACTGATCCCACTGAATCACACTGAATCTAAAAATGTGTGTGATATCACGTCTGTGTGTTCAGACTCTGTTGAAGACACATTTGCAGCAGTTGGTACTTTAATTGCCTCCAAAATTGCTGACCGCGTTGACAAACTGTCAAATCGGCGACCAAATTACGTGAACCAACTGCTGGCACGAAAACAGTCAAATGCAAATATCGTGATCGTCAGCACAAAATAACAGTAATCAGGATTTAAAACGTCAAAACTTCATGAGGCAACATTAATCTGTGCAACTTTGGTGTATTTTGACATGCGACTTTGCCCCGTTGACCGCCAGTGTCAACATCATTGACCACTTCATTTCACATGGTTACGGACGGATATGGACAAACAGACTCCACCTTATTAACGTACTGCACATCAACAGTAAACGGACTGCGGTACTCACGGACGCAGGAGATGAGGTCATTAAATCTTTCCTTTGGAAACAGCGGGTTCTCCAAACCCCTGAAGTAGAGCTTCAACACCCCGGCCACAGAGTTGATGTCGTGGTTGCTCTCCTCATCAATCAGCGGGTCATTACCTGGAAGACGGACGGAACAAGTTTAACGACATCCAAGTCAAACACCTGTCGGTCGCGTGACCCTTCAGGTGACCTGCTCACCTCTCTCGAAGGAGTTCTTGATGTCGTTGACCTCCACCTGTGATCCCGACACCCGGAATATGCCTTGGTGCTGAAGACCTGTTGGGAACAGAGGGGTGTCATTAAGACTTTTCAAGACCTGCAAAACCAAACCTATCAAACCTGAATGTTGAAACTCACCGTGTAGGTTGATGTAGCGGATGCAGCTCTCCACAAGCAAAGGTATGGCTTTGGTTGAATCCTATAAAGACAAGTCATCAAGTATACACGGTTAGCGTTGGTTACACAAGGTCTTATCGACTTGTCAAAGGTCTTATCGACACAAGAAGCAACAATTGTTTTGATCGTCTCTCAATACTTTAACATCCCAAGCCCATTAAACAAATGCTCACAAATGTATAGAGTCAAACTACATCGTCACTGTAGTTTTTAAATCAAACATCACTCATACAGAGGAAATAGAGCATAGACTTACAATCAATGCTTCCTAAAAGCTCACAAATATATAGTTCAATTTTTAAAACATGTAATTATAATTAATGATTTACTACAACAAGTCGGTCACTGTAGTTTTATAAAACATTGGTCAAAGAAGGACATTTTTGGGGGACTACTAACAAATGTTATCCTAGAGATAACGGGATAATTTCTCGAGATCTCAAGATAATGAAACTTTGTTTTCCAGAGATAACAACATAACTAACTCAAGATCTCAAAAAAACAAAAGGACAGTCTAGTATATTGTCCTCACGGGATAACAACATTTAATATTTCGACATGTTGACATAAAGAACTCGAGATCTCTTATCATCTCTGACTGTCTGCTGTAGGTACAGCTTCCACCTATCACAGGATCAGGCACAAAAATAGGATTTTGCAAAGTGAATGAAGGAGACATGTACCCCTCCGTTATCCCCGGTGGATTTTATGCCCTTTACTGTCAGCTATTACCACAAACACCCGGCGAAACAAGCTGAAGCCTGAAAGAAGTGAAACTCTACCTGGTGCTTGCTGTGGGAGTTCTTCCGCCCACGACTGTAACGAGCAGAAAGAGGAGAGAGTTAAGAGGAGTGTCTCAAACTGAAGAGGTGGGAAGTGACACTTATTATTAACAAGAAGAGAAAATATGCACGGCGGCACAAAATAATACCTGGTAGTCAGTAGTTCAGCTTTATACCCTGTGAGGAAGAAATGCAGTTTTAAGGGCAGGAAATGTTGATGACCCCCTCAATTATAAAATAAAAGACAGACGACACGAGAGAGGCGGTTAACGGACGTCTTACCCTCCGCTAAGGCTTTCTTCAGGATGTCGTGTTTGGCCTGGAGTTTGGAAATGAGATTACTCCCCTCCAGATACTCGCGGAATTTCTGAGGATTAAAACGAATTAAATCAATTAATTACTCTTCAAATGAGGATATATCGCATCCAATGACGGATGTTTTGGGGTGTCTGCGGAAATCCGATGCGAAGGGAAGTCCAATTAGCAACTTGAGACGCTGGAAACATCTTTACCTCACTACTTCTACAAAACAATATTTTTATTTAGTATGAACATTTGGCTCTGCCGCTCGCTCACAGTGAAGTAGAAGAGCTCCGTCTCCTGCTGGTTGGCCCGTCTCTTGGCCAGACTCGGCTTGTTCAAGTAGCCGTCCGACACGCTGGACTTGACGGACTCGGAGGACGGGCTGTGGGTGAAGCTCTGGGAGACGTCATAGTCGTCCAGCACCGTCATGTCCTGGAGGGTGGTCAGGGTCGCTCCCCAGGTCTTCTTCACCTGGAGGGGGGGCAGAAAATGGAGTTTGAAACTTTACTATAAAAGCTCGACCATTCATAAATTTAAATAAATAAGCATCAGAAATAAATGAGTAAATTATTAGACGTGATACTTGAAGCTGCTGGAGCTGAAGTGGTTGCAGTGAATAACAACATACAAATGTAAGTTGAACGTATGTTTTATATTTATATTTCGGCAGTCAAATGTTGGTGCTAACGCACAGACAGTTGCAATTCGACGAAGAAGACCTGGTCATCATTTCCAGTAACGTAACGCTGAACAGTTTTCCTGCTCCGAGATGCTCGATAAACGTCCCAGAGTTGCACTTGAATCCATTTTTCCACCTTTAAAAAACAGAACTCAACATCTGTGCTCGTATGAACACCTGACTGAACACCTCAATAAATCCCATTACTGCTCGAGGCTTCACGGATCACGAGTTACGTATTCGCGATTGTTTTAGAGTGGCGTTTCCGTAACGTTTGAAATTAAATGCGTGCGTTCAAGCACAGCTCTGTTTATGTATGCAACGTATGTAAAGTGTGTTTGTATTTACAGCAAGGATAATGGGTGTAAAAGTGTTTTTATTTGTACATGATAATCAGGGTGTGTGTGTGTGTAGGAGTGTGTGTTTGGAAGCTGCTGAGACGTGCAGATGCAGCTCATTAATCCAGACTCCTTCAGCATTTTTATGCCCTTCAGGGTGAGTTAACAGCTGCCCTCCGTGCATGCAACGCTACAGTCTGCTCCGCAACAAAACAACGGAGAGGACGCCGATGCTGTTGTCGCTTTGAGGTGGCGCAAATTTATTTTTAGGGGATTCATCTGCTCAATTAAAACAGTATCAATTATCATAAGATCGTGTAAAGTTTGTATCAGTTAATTATAAATTTGTGTCTGTTTCTGCGTCACAGATAATAACTTGTATACGTATTTCTGTGTCTGACCTCTTCGTTCTCGATCTTCAGAGACGCCAGGCGGGTCTGGAGCTGCGTGAGGCGAAGCGTGAGCTCCGCCTGGACCTGTGGCTGGGAGGCAATCTGGGTCACCTGACAGGAAGTAGAACAACAATCAGGAAATCACCAAAATACCAAAACTAACATCTGGTTAGTTGTTTGGTTGGTGAGATGTACTGACTGTGTCGCCCATGTGTGACTGGAAGCCGAAGCGTTGTGGGGGGCAGAAGGCGGTGGGGTAGAGGCCCAGCAGACGCTGCCTGTCTCGGGCGGGGTCCAGGCCCTCCACGGCCCCCTCCAGGACCTCCAGACCCGCCCTCCTGGAGGCTTCAAGGCTCAGTTCGGCAGATAGGTAGGTTCTCAAAGCCCGGCTCAGACTGGAGTGGTACCCTAGGTCACAGCACTGAGACCGACAGAGAAGCTAATTTTAATGTTTCATTCTCATTTGCCATGTTCTGCCTTATTATTTCTCCGTGTGTGTCATGATGTATACTCACGTCTATGATGTCGGGCAGGTCGTGGATGTAGTATTTAAAGACGGAGGCGTTGGTGGCCTCCAGAGTCAGCAGATACTCGTTTCTGGCTTTAAGAGTCTTCAGTTTGTTCTCTGAGTACTTTGCCTTCCTCTAATGAAGAAACAAACGCATGAACACATTGCTTAGATTACCTGAATCCTTAAAGTACTTATATCTAGATTTATTTATTTATTCCACCCGTATTATGAAAAATATGAATATTGACTTTTAAACGTTTCCTCCTTCCTCACGTTACTTCCTCGTCTCCTCAGTAGGACGACATAAAGACTTGAGATTCATCCTCGTACCTTCTCTCTCATCTTCTCCATCTTGCGGGCAGCGTTGCGTCTCTGGTGGCGCTCTTCTATCCGCAGGCCGAACACTGGCTCCACCCCTCCCCCCGTCCCCGACACACCCTTCACGCGCCCCTCCTGACGCTCCGCCTCCCGCAGCTTGGTCTCCGCATTGATCGTCTCCACGTGGTACATGTGATATGTCTTGATCACCTAGGTAACAGCAGCCCATAGTAACACGAACACGGATGCTACAGATTCCAGATTTTACTCGTCAGGATTGAACACTTACCGTGTAAAGCTCATTCAGAAGCTTCATGAGGTCCTCCTGAAGCTGGAAGATGATCTCCTTACTCTGAAAGAGAAGAAGAGAAATATCATCAGCATGAGGTAAGCAGAAACTCATCGTCTCAGCTCAGACCTTACCGTGACACTGTTGTCAGTGTCAGGGAATCAGCCCAGAGATGGTGTCCATCACGTGATGCACAACGGCCCCCCAAAAACACTTTGTCTGATCTATTTGATCCAATAACACTTGGAAAGAGTCGCACAGCTAAATTATTTTATCACCATTCAAGTTTTCGACTTTGCAACCAGAACCGTATATATTCCGTAAATACCGTAAATATTCAACTTTTTCCACATTCCACATTCACATTGTACATTAAAATGAATGGCACAACCTTCAACTAAAATATTCAACCTTTTCCACATTCACATTGTACATTAAAATGAATGGCAGAAGCTTCAGATCTTTCTACAAACCTTTTAACACTTTTAACGTTCACTTCTTCTACATATGTTCAGCTACAGACTTCATTTAAACTTTATTACAATATTCTACTATTTTCAACATTTCACACTTTATTTCACTATTCAGGGCTTTCAGCAGAAGGCATCCACACAGTTTTATAGTTAGAATTGAATTTTATTGCCTTTATTTGTCGGTTTACTTTGACAGATTCCGTTAAGGACTGAGCCTTTGTACACGGGGCGCCCCGCATGGTTTCATTTTAACTGCTTCAGGCCTGAGTCCAAAAAATGAAAACAGATTCATCTCTAACAGCTCCTCTGGGAAATATCTTGTCTCTTTAGCTGCTAAACGCTCCTCCATGTTCTGCTGAGCGGGTCGAGTACAGCCGAGCGCTGAGAGGTCAAACAGCGAAACAAAGAGCTGAAGCTCAGCATGAAGCTGCAGGTTTGAGTTCTTCTTCCAACAGAACCAGACAAATAAATAAATGACCGCACACAAACAAATGAACCAAGCCGAGCTCGCCTGCCTCATGCATTAAACAGCCCCTCCAGTTTGAGGAGGGAGCGATGTGGCAGCGCAGTGCCACATTAATATTACATTATGCTAAATGACTGTGGAATCCCAGAATGGATGAGTCCCATTCCCATGGCGCCCGCTGTGAAAAGATCAGCTGAGCCCCGTCGCCATGGCCACGGGGGCCGGCTGTCAGCGTTGTCATGGCCACACCGAGCTGTCGATCAGAGATTCTGACGACGTGACGGACGGAGGGCTCGCTGCTCGCAGCCACCGTCAGCCGCTGCACTTTAGTTAGCATGAATAAAAGACGAGAGATTAATTATGAAGACAGCGAGCTAAAGTCGGAGGCGGTGAAGAGTGCGTGCACGCGTGTTTAATTTGTTAAACTCCGAGGCGGCCTGACGGACCTCAGGGGAGTTCTGACTTTTACTTTTCATTAGAGTCAACTCTTCAAGAAGCCTCGAGGTCTGCAGGAGGAAGTCCCAGCTGGAAACTAACAGAGTACATTTACTTAAAGTACTTAAGTACAGAAATGAGACATTAATATTTATTTTACGCTGCTTTATTCTTCACAAGATTTCAGAGATGAATATTGTGCTTTTAACTTCACAGCATTTATGTAAGAGCTCCAGTCCATCCACGTCCCAACCCTCACCTATTGTCGTGAGCTTTGGGTAGTAACCCAAAGAATGAGATCGTGGATACAAGCAGCCGAAATGAGCTTCCTCCGCCGGGCGAGGAGGCCTGGAAATTCAGAGGGAGGTCAGAGAGGTGAAAGGAGCCAGCTGAGGTGGTTCAACATCTAATCAGGAACCTCCTGGGCACCTTCCTTTGGAGGTGTTCTGTGCACTTTTAGCCTGGGAATGCCTCGGGATCCTCCAGGAGGAGCTGGAATACGTGACCCGACCCCGGATAAGAGGAAGAAGATGGATGGGTGATCTGATTTTACAGATTAAAGTACCAAAAGTACATGAAGCAGTTAAAATAAGCTCCATCTCGACCAACAGTAACATTAAAGTACAACCCAGCGACCTTTCGTAAAAAATGAGCCTGACGTCACGCTGCAGCCAATCAGACACTCAGACTCTAAACTCTGATGCTCGACCTGTTGTGTTCTGACTTTGTTTATTTCATGAAGCAGCTTCTGAATCTGAGTCTGACTGAAATTTACAGAAATTTTTAAGAAAATGTGATTTTTTTTTTTTTAGAACTCAATGATCATAAAACAGCATTAAAGAAGCTGTTTCATGCCTCATGAGTACTTTAAATACATGTTGTTCAGTATTCTTACAGTACAGGACTCATAATGAAGTATTTTTTACAGCGTCCTATTAACACTTCTTCCACCTCTGATGATTTCAGCATTATCGAAAACATAATTTCCTCTCTGATCTGTGATGAATCACCGCTGCAGCTTTTTACATATTAATGCTTTAAGACTCGTTTTATTTCGTACACGTTAAGAAAATTGGAGGATTTATTCCATTCAGCTTTCCTCCCTCTCTGTGCAGCCGGTGTACATGCTTCACTTCACAATCTATTACCGGAGACCGCGACAGATTTAAAGGCGGACACAGATGGGAGAGAGAGGGGAGACCTCGACTGGAACGTTTATATAGATTTACAGTAGAAAGTTTGCTTTTATAGCCAATAAAACGTCACCTTAAATACGGTTTATTACCGAGGTCCCGTGATGTGCAGTCTGAAGCTCTTCCATCCTGTAGACCGGACCGACAAAAAGAGCCGAGCACTCTCCGGATCACCGTTAACGTAACAGGATTTTTCATTTTCACGTGTACGTAAGCAAGACGAAAAATAATCTGCCCAGTCTTCAGTTTTTGTTTGCTAATTGTGCATTTGTTGGGGACTATTTCGAGTGGCGGATGAATACACGTCTGTTGTTCTAGCGTGTATTTCTAGTAGTAACACTGATTATCAGCTCACCCTCTTCAGCAGGCGAGCCGAGTCCTCGCTGATGTGCGTGAGGCGGGTGATGACATTGTTCAGGTAGAGGTCACTGAGGGTGGCGTGGTCTTTACTCTCCCTCCTCACCTGGAAAAACAGGAAAAAAGAGAGCAGGTAAGGTGGAGGAATATCTCTGATGGTTTCATATTTCATATTGCCTCGAACACGCAACCGACCTGGTTTAGCAGCAAGTACCAGCAGTTCACCGGAGAGAGAAGGTTCTGGTCCTTCCTGGAGGAGACACAAGAGACTCTTCAAATCACATCTATGACGACTAAAAGTAGAAGTATTACAGTGTAAGAATACCCAAAGTAAAAGTACTCTATGCAGGATGGCAGATGACAGTGATAAATATTGTATAACTAGAGTATAATTGATGTGTTCATCACTTTAATGTTACAGCTGCTAAAGGTGGAGCTCATTTTAATTACTGTACATAGTCCCCAGTCTGTAATAAAGCCTACTAATTAATTTGTTAATTAATTTTCACATTAATCAGATTTTTTCAAAGAAGCTTTAAGGTTCTCTTCATGTTAGTGATCAAGTATTAGCAATTTAAGCCGTCTGTCCCGACCCAAGTGATGCTTAAAAACTGCAGTTCCTCAAATGTCCACTTGAGCTTAGCATAAAGACTGGAAATAGGGGGGAAACAGCTAGCCTAGCTCTCTATTTGCTAACAATAGACTAAATCACAATAACACCAAGCTAAAACAAGCTAACAATGAGCTAAAATAACTGACTCACTTGTATTGCTGATGGTCTTTCGTGCTGCGTGTTTTGGCCATGAATCTCTCAGCGAGCTTCTCCAGGTTTCTGGAATATTCCGTCTCGATCTCGGCCTTCTTCCTGAAGAAGTCCTGCAGGTCCTGAAGCAGCTGGACTCGCATCTCAGTCTGCTGCTCCAGACATCGCTGCTGCTCCACCAACTGGGCCCGCACATCTACAAACAAACACACGGATACATCAGACATTTTGGCTCCGTTTAATGCAACATGAAACGTTGCCACTGGTTTTGGAGGATGTGTTGGGTCCAAGGTCCGACCGTGTCCGCAGGTAGACACTGACTCTAAGACCATAGCGCTAGCTGTGGAACAGATAGTTTTAGCCTGACCACTTGCAAAAGCAGCTAACCGCTAATTAACTGCTGCTAACTGAATCTGCTGTTAGGAGGCAACAGAACCGGGCTCACCAACCAACAGGGAATAATGTTACACTACCGACTACCGACTTTACAGAAAGACTGCTAAGTAGCAAGCCGCTAACTGTTCTCAGTTAGCCCTGTGGCTAACCGATCTGACTCAGCAAAAAAATAAACACCTCGGTAGGCTACTGTATTCTCTGCCAGAGTGGGGGCCGCTGGTTTTGGAGGTTGTGTTTGGTGGTCCAAGGTCAGACCCTGTCCATGTGTAGATGCTAGACCATAGCACTAGCTTTAGCCCAACCACTTGCTAAAGTAGCTAACTGATATTTAACTGCTGCTAACTGAATCTGCCATTATAGCAGGCAACAGAACCGGGCTCACCAACCAACAAAGAACCCTATCCGACTGTTTTTACAGTGTAAATATGCTGCCAGCATCACAGGGACTTTAATATTTAGCATCTTTGCTTAATAAATGACGATAAATTGATGAATTTTTTGCTGAGCTAATCAATTAAATCAGCTGATTTAATGACCTTCCTCCTGCCTCCGCTCTCTCTCTCTTTAATCCTTTATAATTACTGATGAAGACTGTCCATTTTTCTCAGGAGGAGTCACCTTGGACCACATCCTCATGCCCGCATTAACAAACCCCTGCACACATAAACACAGTCTACATGCACACACGCACACCAACACACACACACACACACACACACACACACACACACTATCAGTCAGTCCTACAGTCAGCATGGTAATGCTCGGCTGCACGCTTCACTGGTCGTGCTGTTTCAGAGCTGGATCTATCTGCAGCAGGAGGGAGGGTGGAGGAGAGAGCGAGTACAGAATACACAATGATAACCCCACCTCTCTCTATCTCACACACACACACACACACACACACAAACCAATCCCCGGGGGACCCTATCCACTCCACTACCTGTTGTCTTGGCAACCACACACTGTGTGAACCATGTGATGAGGAAGGTGAAGACAAGAGCTCGAAAATCTGCCGCATCGACACACACACACACATGCACACACACAGTTTGCAGGACATGCTTCATAGATCTCTATGGGGACCTTTGGTCCTCACAAGTCTATGAAAGTCTCTCTGTTTGTGTGTATATTGATTCTCATTTAAAATGGCCGCCTCTCTCTCGTGTTGAAGCTGCAACACTTTCATATAAATGAACGTCTCCCCGATGGCTCCAACACATTTTACCCAAGGTAGAGTGAGGAGGAGGAGGAGGGGGCGGGTACTCGCTTCTGATTGGCTGGTTCGGCCTAACGGGATGTCGCGAGGTCGTCCCCGGCGGTTAACAGTTTTAATCACTCCTCTAAATTGGTGTTGAGCCTCTGTTGGGGGTGCGAGTAACCACGGCAACACAGCTGATGCTCTGTTATGGTAAAAGCAATAGTTAGACGCGAGTCAGACGGGGAAGGTCGAAACCACTCCCAGGTCTGGCGGTGGTTAGCTTAGCTTAGCATAAGGACTGGAAATAGAGGGAAACAGCTAGCCTAGCTCTCTATTAGCCTTACTAAAACTGAAACTTCTTTGCTTAGTTACAGTTGCTAAGCTATGATTGGACCATTGCTGTTCAGGGGAGGGGTTTAGTAAAAGCTCGGCAACCAACACAAAAATTCTTAAATCATATTAGGACATTTAGTCAGATTTTATCTTGCACATACAAGCGCCAACCTCCATGGCTGTGAAGCCAAGTGCCAAAAACTTGCAGTTCCTCTTGTCGTCCACTTGAGGCTGGCTCCAGAAGTGAGTCAGTCTTCATAAGTCCCCATGTTAAAAACGTCACAGCAGAAATAAACATGTTTACAGCCTGGTACAAAAAACAGTTTTGGTCTCTATAGCTAATTTCCCCGTTCATGACAACTGTACTGAGGGTGAATTTATATACAACTCAACTGTTCACATTATATTAAGGCTTAAAGTTATGCAGGATTAAGAGATGGAAAACACTGGACCTTTGGTTGTCCGGAACGTCTTTGAACATACCAGGCTGATTTGGTGTCATGGGTTAGACGTTACATCCACCAGAATCTTAAACTGAGTTTGTTTCTCTGCTCTATATTTAATTCATCACATCAAACCTCCAGATACCTAATGATTGTTCAAGCCTTTTTCCCAGACGAGAGTATTTATTCAGGAATAACTAAAGACCAGGTATTCTCACAGGTGACGTGTTCATGATGGATATTATTTCATGGAATAAAACAGACTAGTGAAGCTCTGTGTAATCCCACTCAGTTTCCGGAGGGAGTCACAAAAACCACATCAAATGGTGTAAATGCAAACGTCACTGAGCGGCTCAGACTGAAATAACAACTATCAGACGGATTGACGTGAATTCTTTTAGAGACGTTAACAAGTTTGGATATTCTGACTTGATGATGGTGATGAGATCGCGGATACAAGCGGCCAACATGAGCTTTCTCCGCTGGGTGGTCGGGCTCAGCCTTAGAGACAGGACGAGGAGCTTGGACACCCAGAAGGAGCTCAACTGGGAGGAGACCAGAACCTAGACCCAGAACCTGCTGGAGTAACTACATAGCCCACCTAACCTGGGAACGCAACCCAACCACCAACAATGACCTAGCTCAAAGCACGTGACGACATCACCTTTGTTACTTTATAATCCCAACAATGACTCACATAATCAGATTAACCGTCAGTTAATTAACTGATAATGAAGGCACGTGTTGCAGGTGAGTTTATTTGTGTCAAACGAAGGGGAACAAAATGAAGTTTGCTGTAGCAGGAAAGGATTCGAGCAGATCCGCGTCAGGGAGGGAGGGAGGGCGAGATTACATCAATGAAGCTCCCTCGGCTTGGATCACAGTCGATTGAACGTGAAAGGAGGACATCCGCCGCGCTTTCTACTTTTTGATGCCGTGAAATGCTTCCTCTTTAGAAACCTCCCCGCGTGTCCTCGTAACACCCCCAACTCCCGAAAAGACGAGACTCAGCCTCTTTGATGAGGAGCTACAGTCAGCAGCACGGCACAACGTGGCAACATACCGACACACGGAGGGGAAAAAAGTCTGCAGACAATAAATATACCGAGCGTGAAGAATCTGTCTCATGAAATCTTCTGGACTGATTCAATCTGACGGCTCTAAAGAGCTCGTTTTGTTGCTTTAGCCGGCGGGGCAGTCATGTAACACTGAAGGTCAAAGTGTGAAATCGGTGAGGAGAATGATGCACAGTCATCAGTTTGAAGCTTCAAAGTTAAGCAACGTTTTCATACAAACATAAGAAGAAATCTGCTTCTCTAAACGCCGACAACGCCGCCTTCAATCTGCCCGGACAAAGTTTATCACAATCACCTCTGTTACTCTACATTAGTGAGGTCATGTGCACACACCTCTGGGCTTATAAAAGCTGGAACAGATCCCACAAAGCCTGAAACGTGTTGAACATTTAAAGTAGACGATGCAATCGGGACCTGGAGGCGATGTAGGTCCAGACTTAACTCTTTAAAGACTCTTTAAAGACTTAACTCTCTGTCCGTTCCCACATTGAAATCATCTAATAATCCACGTCTGTCCAGTGACAAAGAGGTTTAATCTCTGGTTAAACGTGTGATTCATGGTAGTTCAGAGCAGATAGAGACAAAATTTCTGCTCTATTGTTTCAAACCTGTTTTCATTTAAAGATAAAAACGTCCCGAGAAAAACCGTCATCATTAACAAAGACGCTGATTCATGAGTGAATTTATGTTAATGTGTGAATCAGAGTTATTTTCGAATAAGACGCGTCGCTAACAAAATACCCAGAATGTGTGTAAAACTGAAATGAAGCTACACGACTGGATGTTTCTTGCTGAAAAGCTCAAACAGCTTCATCCTCAAAGTTTTTAGACTTTTTTTTTAATATAGGTAAAAGAAAACAAACGTACCGTAAAACCAAAACAATGAGCTAAAAGGTGCTTAAAACAGCTGAGGTCGACCCCTTTTTTACATCACACATTTGATTCATTGTTCATATAAATTGTTAAAACTGTTTTTTGTACCAGGCTGTAAACATGTTTATTTCTGCTGTGAAGTTGGACATTTGAACATGGGGACTTATGGAGACTGACTCACTTCTGCAGCCAGCCTCAAGTGGACGACAAAAGGAACTGCAGTTTTTTGCTTCACTTTGCTCCACGGACTCAGGTTGCCACTTGCATGTGCAAGAAAAGGTCTTTAAATTAAATGTTCCAATATGATTACGAATTTTATTTGTAGGTGGTTGTCGACCTTTTACGAAACCCCTCCCCTGAAAAAACGATTATCCAATCATAGCTTTGGCAACCGTTACTAGGCAGAGGAATAGTTTGAGCTGACAGAGAGGCGAACTTTTCATCGAACGTTTCTGATGCTATGATGGAAAGACGGCCGATGTGATCAGGATCAGATCTGCAGGTGTATAAACGAGATGATTTAAAGAGACAAACCTCATATTTGCATATTTAATACTGCAGGTAAACTTTCTATGATCCACTAACGAGAAAATGAACGGCTGTTTTTAACATTTTGTGGTCCCGGCTTCTCAAATCTGAAGATTTGTTGCTTCTCTTTGTCTCGTTTGATCGTATACGTGACGTCCCCTCGAGCTGTGCGAGCGCTCGTCAATCAATCAGGTGAAAATAATCGTTATCGTCTGTTCTCAGACTTCCATCTTTTGTCTTCACTTCCAGTCGGTGACTAATTCATTCATACGTCATCCTCCGGAGTGATCGTCTATGTTCACTTTCATATATACTGTATATATGTGTGTGTGTGTGTGTGTGTGATGTCACAGGAACAGGAAGCTCACGCCGTGCCCCCCCCCCCCAGGTGGCCGTCACCATGACGACCAGGTCCAAGGACATAAGAGGGGCGAGAGGTTGCGGCTGCTGGATCATCAAGAACTGATCAGAGGCCTCCGAGTCGACCCTGCAGAACGTTTTACTCAATGAAGAGTCACTCCGTCTACACCTCCACCTCCACCTCCACCCATCCCTCCATCTGTGTCTACAGGTATGCAGATGTGAGGTCACTCATCACCTGCATGCAACCGCCATCAGGAAACACTTCATCTCCGCCTCGTCTGTCTCTCTTCTCTCCCCCGCGGAGCTCTTTTCTTCTCCCCCATTTGCATTTTCTCATTAAGACGACCCTCGTCTCATTCAGACGGAGGAGAAAGAGATGGAGGAGGAGGAGGTGTAGCCGCACAGCGAGGAGCATGCTCAGGTTGAACCACCACCAAACTAAACATGTACCGTCAGCACTGTGCATAATCTCCCCTCCGCTACCGCTACCTTTCCTCACCTCAGCGAGTAGACCCCACCTTCCTTCCCTTCCCTTCCTTCCTCCACCTCCCCGTGTATACATTACACACCACCTCCTGCTTCGACCAATCAGGAGCCGGAGCAGGGAGGCAGACTTGGAAAGCACATAGTTACAACGCAGATCTATAGGAGGCGCAGAGAGGGCCGAGCGGCCGGCCGGCCGGCGGGAAAGGAAGAGGAGGAGGGGGTCTTTATCCGAGCGGTCATTTCAATGCGGGGGCATCCCCGAGTGTGTGTTGGCAAAGCGCCAGAGCAACAACACACACACACACACAGAGGTATGAGTGTGTATAAACAGGACACACACTCCTCACATGGGGGGCTTGTGAGCAGCACTCTCCATTAAAGGTGAGAGGAAGAGGAGCGATGGTGCACGTCTCCACGGAGACAGCGTGGATTCAGATGCTCAGAGTGATGGTGGTGGTGGTGATGGTGGCGTGGGCGTAGGTGACAAGTGTCGCCATGTGGAGATGGAAGATGAATCTCTGGCAGCGTGTCGGACATTTTGAGCAGGTGCAACAACAAGTCGGTGTTGTACTTTTTCTTAAAAAGGTCATTTGACTCGTCCGTCACCGCCCCGGCAACGTAACAGGGATGATGGCGGTAACCATGGCGCCAAGAGGAGGAAGGAGGAAGAGGAGAGGAGGAGGAGGTGGAGGGAGGGAGGGGAGGGATGTCCCACGGTCATGGCAACCACTATTTCAGGAGTGAGTTTGCCGTAATCACCTTAAACATGTCGCCCTCCGTCAGGTAACACACACACTGCTGCTGCAGTCACAGCCTCAGAGGAATACCAATGGAAAGGACACACACACACACACACACATGGGCGAAAGGTGTTCTGCAGCACACACACACACTCATACATATAAATATATAAATATATATATATATAAGCCATCCTCCTCCTTGCTGCCTCAGGCGCCATGCAGCACTCAGGATGAACCCAGAAATCCTGACGTCTCACGGTGAGGTGTCAGCTCCACATTACACACCCAGAATTCAGTGCTGCCAGACAGGTGTGTGTGTATGTGCATGTGTGTGTGTGTGTGTGTGCATAGGTGAGAAAATTTCAGATTTCAAAATAAAATCCCCCCCCCCCCTTCTTACCTTTGACTTGGCTCTCATACTCTGCGAGGATTTCTTTGTCCTTCTTGCTTTTGTTTGAGTTTGACATGTCGTCACGGTGTGGAGGTGACTGATCAGCAGGTGGAGGAAGGTGGAGGAGCAAATTAAAATGTGGAAAAAATAATAAAAAACAAAATGATCTCCCTTCCGCGTGCACCGCCCGAGGCTTCTTCACCCGCAAACAACATGCGAGTTAGATCCATCCAGTGCCGCAACAACACAGCCAGTATAGTGGCCCCGCACCTCCACGCTGAGGAGGAGCAGGAGGAGGAGGAGGAAGAAGAGGACGAGGAGGGAGGGAGTGAAAAATCACGCACACTCAACAGAGAGAGAGAAATTACCCACTCGTGATCGCCGCTGCCGCCGCCGCACGGTCCCGCATCATCCTGTGCGAGATAAAGAAAAAAAAAAAGAAAGATGCGGGTTTTTCTTCACGTGCAAACATGCAAACACACACACATGCATAGACATACACACACACACACACACACACACACACACACCGGTCTGCAGGGAGGAGAGGACCGGGCACACGCCCACTAGGTAGAAAAAGCGCTGGACCACACACACGCGCGCGCGCGCAGAGACACGCATATATCCACACACACGCACAGACAGCACGCGGAGACGCGGTGTTTGATGTTATCTTCACCCCGCTGTAACCTTTCACACGCAGCTGCACGCGCGCACACACGCACAGACAGACAAGGACCAGACCTGCGCGCGTGAAGATCATACCAAATATGGGTGTATGAAACGCCGGTGAGGAAATGGGTGTGTCCGCGCCGGAGGCGGGATTTAGAGACATGATTGACAGCTGAGGTGACCACAGAGCATCCTGTGAAAAAAAAATGAACGTGGAGTTTAACTTCATTAATTAGTTAATTAATTAACAGTGGAAAAAAAAGAATTTTCACAATAAAATATGAAAAGTGTCAATGTGTGCTACATGTGTGGTTCCCAGCCTGAGCCAGCCCGCTCACATGAACTCAGGTAACCCTTCAACACAACTGGTAACAGTCTCATTTTATGAAAACCTGCAGTTCCTCAAACGTCCACTTGAGGCTGGTTCCAGAAGTGAGTCAGTCTCCATAAGTCCCCATGTTCAAATGTCCAACTTCACAGCAGAAATAAACATGTTTACAGCCTGGTACAAAAAACAGTTTTGGTCTCTATAGCTAATTTCCCCGTTCATGACAACTGTACTGAGGGTGAATTTATATACAACTCACCTGTTCACATTATATTAAGGCTTAAAGTTATGCAGGATTAAGAGCGTGGACGCTTTTATTGACAGGTGGGTGTTGATACAGGTGGTTTGTTTGAGCAACCAGGCGTCATTCAGCCCGCCTCAGCTCCACCGATGATCCACACCTAACAAGTGACCTGCTACATCTTTCGGTAATCACACCAATATTTTAATGTTTGATTAATCTGCTAATCTATTTCTTAATGTGATTCATGTGATGAAAAGCCCAGAAACACCGAACGTGATCTCACATGAAATATGTTTGAAGGTACTTGTACTTCATTTTACTGCGTTTATTTCACAGCAGTCTGAACCTCAATGTTACCATGTGTAGATATTTGTCTCCATCTAGTGTTTAAGCGTGAGGACTTCCAGCTCGTGTATGTTTCTGTTCATGTAAAGACTGATCTGTGTCAACTCTGACACAGACGTTCTGGAGTGTTAACGAGGAAGTCACAGGAATATTCAGTCAGTCATCGTTACAGTACATAATGTACCTGTGTCTGTTTGTACAGTAAGACGTGTGAGCTGGTTTTAGCTCTGAATTAAAGCCTGAAACTTGAAGGTTTTGATTATTAATTATCTGTTTAATCAATTCATTTATGAATGAGGATTCATTCATAGATTGTCAGTCGACATCAGCCTGTCATCTGACGTCATTCAGCCTCCTTTAACTGGTAATTAGGTCGGATCCAATCAGTCATCACCGTCACGGTCGTTAATTTCTCCAGCTGATTTGTGTGTGTGTGTGTGTATGTGTGTGTGTGGACGACACACCTGTGAGTAATCATTAACCTTCATACTCACCATCTGAAGAATCATTAACATATTTTGTTAATTGTTGTTTGTCCTGACACTGATGACCATGTGCTACATTAATTAACTCGTTACATGTGTTTGTTTTGTTGATGTCGTCTAATGTTTCTGTTATGAATGCTGCAGATCATCATCAGCGTGGGACACTCTTTAAACTGCATTCATCTGTAATAAGTCAACCTACTGCTACGATTTATTATTATTATTATTATTATTATTTATTATTATTACTAAATTTCATAATTATATACAGAGAGGTCCAAAAGTCTGAGACAACGTTGGAAATCTCTAAAGTTTTCACAGAAACTTGGAAACAATCCGAAATTTTGAGGATTTGGAAACTAAATAAAGAGTTCAGTCCTAAAAGTTCTGTCAAAAGAAGGAGGACGAGGGCTTGTATTTTCTAAACCACTTCTCAGGACGAGAAACCAGACCAAATATTTGGATTTTGGACTACCGGGAGGAGGGAATGCTGACAGTGTCGTGCCAGAACCGGAGCTGGGATACAGGGCAATGTAACCAGGCTCAGCAGCCTCTCTGTTGATTTACAGAGTTTCCTGACGGACAGTGAAGTAAACTGCTGACAACTGTAGCTGCTGTTAGGACGTTATCAAGCCCGGGGCTGAAGCTAACCGGGCTCAGCAGCCTCTATGGACATAATGGCAAAGGCTGAAAGACAGACACTGAGCTGGGCAGAACTAATGTAATCAGAGTAAATACTCGAGTACAGCTGAACATATTTACCACAGTGGGGGCAACAAATCACAAAAATACACATTTCTACAGTGTTGCGTGAGTACAATCAGTCATCTCTGATGTTATTGAACTGTTTTTTGACTTGTTGGCGAGCCAAGTGAATCCTGGAGGCGTTACTTTTAGCATCAGCTAAAATATGGTGAATATCGATTGGCTCAACTTTAATATTTCAGATAACGAGAAAATAAAGGTATGTTTGTCCGAAATGTGTTTATTTCCTGCATTCCCATCATCACTAAACATCCCCGTGTGTATCTGATTATAAAGACACTTCTGTTTTCTCTCCTTTACTTTCACCTCCCGGGAAAATATATGTACACGCAATCTGTCTCTTCTTTGTGAAGCCAGCCTTTGTTTCATTCTCTAATCTGTACCAGACAGCGTTTACTACAGGAGCAGCATGTGTGTGTTGTTAACGTGTGTGGAATGTGTTTACAGAGATGTGCCGCGCTGGAACGTCCCGAGTTGTATTTCAGCCGTAATTTGAAGGAAGAAGAATGAATCACAGCTGTTTTATTTTTCTGTTTAGAAGTTGGAGTTATGTCTCCGTCCTTTTTTACCCTTTATGGAAGAGATCCGACGGCGAGCTCAGCTGGAGGAATGTATAGAAATCGTCCTCAGGTGGAAGTGATGCGAGGTGAAGCTGGCACTCTTGTGCAGGAATAGTTCAACATAAACAGGATGTCTGTGTGTTCAATATGAAGTTACAACCAGCAGCCAGTTAGCATAGCTTAGCATAAGGACTGGAAACAGGGGGAACATAGCATAGACTGTATAATGGACGTAGTTTTGGTGACAAAAATTGGTAAAAATGTGGACCTGAGGTGGCTGAATGACGCCTGGTTGCTCAAACAAGCCCTCTGTAACAACACCCACCTGTCAATCAAAGCATCCACACTCTTAATCCTGCATAACTTTAAGCCTTAATATAATGTGAACAGGTGAGTTGTATATAAATTCACCCTCAGTACAGTTGTCATGAACGGGGAAATTAGCTATAGAGACCAAAACTGTTTTTTGTGGAGACTGACTCACTTCTGGAGCCGGCCTCGAGTGCCTCTTTGTTTATATTGTGAAATGTCCCGTTATGCAGCAGTTATGATTTTCAGTCGTACTCGTGTGGAAGGATCCAAACAAAGCCGACGATGAACTGAAGAGAACTGAATAAATGTCTCAGAGCTCTAACTGTCCTTGATACTCTTTGAAACTTTGTTTTCTATTTTTCAGATTTTTCTCTAAAGATCTCTGAACTCTTCTTCTCTTCTGGAGGTGTGAGGTCAAAAAAACACTTCAGAGCTGGAGATGTTTTCCTCCGCGGACTGGAGGAGTGATAATGTAACGGGTTTATCTCAAGACATGGACGCAAAATCAATCAACTATTATCGATTATCTAGAGTAAAAGTACATTTGAGTGTTTTTACAGTGTGGTATTAGTACTTTTACCTACATAAAGTATCTGAATACTTCCTCCACTGATGCAGGACGGAGTATATGGTGGATGTCTGAGCTGAGCCGCAGCGTGGATGACTTCAACCCAATAAATGATCGGACTCGTTAGCAACGCAGTAATACACGTCAGGGCACTAATGGGGGGCATGTAAACAGATCATTATCTTTATGGATGAACATGTTCTGTAGGTTTAGTCCATTATGATGAAGCTGATTACATGAGATGGAGGTGATTGATGGAGGGAGACACAGAAATGCAATAAGACATTATGAGGCTCGTCGTGACGACGCGGTCATCAATCATGGAAGTTATATAACTGACACAATAATTACAGCTGAAGCAATCAGTCGATTAATCGATTTGTCACCAACAGTTTGGATTAATTGTGACGTACGTTATGAAGCTCCTGCCGAGGTGGTTTTCTTGCCGGGTTTTGGACTGAGTCAGTTCAGTTAGCTACACGGCTGACCGAGCTAACCACAGTTAGCGGTTCACTACTTAGCAATCTTTCCATTACATAAAGCTGTAACTGCTACTTTAGCAAGTGGTTATCCTAAAGCTAAGGCTCTGAATCCAGTGGTAGGGAATACAGTAGCCAACTGAGGTGGTTTTCTTGCTGGGTGTGGCCGGGTCTAACGGCAGTTCAGCTAGCTACACAGCTAACCACGCTAGTTAGCAGTTAGCTATTTAGCAATCTTTCCAACAGGAAAGTCTGTAAATCACTTCGGTAGTGTGACGGTATTCCCTGTTGGCTGGTGAGCTAACGGCAGATTCCGTTAGCTGCAGTTAAATAGCACTTAACTTTAGCTTTAACCACTTGCTAAAGTAACTATCTGTCAGGCAGGAAACTGTAAATCACGGAGTTGAAGCTGAGCAGCTTTAATATAATTTTAATTAACGAGTGAGTTATACAAATTAATGTTATTTTATATCATGTATATTCTGTTTATATCACTGTATTTTATAGTTTCATCTCTTCTATTTGCTGCAGGTAAAGTATCTCCGGCTGTACCGTGTCCGTGCAGCATAGATGGTTTACAAACCTGCCCCGAGGCTGCCGCTTGTCTGTCCGCTGACACACAGGATATAATAAAACGGGGATCAAACACGGATCATTTCAGATCGGGTAATCCGGGAGCGCGAGTGAAAGGGGTTATGAGAATTAGTGCTGATCCATCACAGAAATCCTGCAGTTCCTCGAAAGCGGACATTAAACACTTAATCATTATCAGAGGTGTGTGTGTGTGTGTGTGTGTGTGGTACATATTTAGCCTGCTCATGACCAGAAGGAACTCAAAGAAAGTCCAAAGGAAGGAAAGAAGAATAAAAACCTGATTTAGGACAAACAAAAACTGTCTTCAGTAAATAATTTCAGTCTCCACGAGGTGAATATATAGAACACAAAAGCATTAAAGCAACATTATGTAACTTTTCTACCTTAAAATAACAGATTTTAACTCATAATGTTAGCTCATTTCCAGTCTTTGTGCTAAGCTAAGCTAACCGCCTCCTGGCTGTAGCTTCATATTCACTGCAGTCTGATAAATCATAATCATTTCTTCTGGTGTTCCCTTTTGGGAAATCATATTTAAACTTTTTGCGTTTGAGTGCAGCACAAACTGTTTTGATGTATTCATCATGTTCACTGAGCAAACAAACCTTAAAAGCTTAAAGAGATTATTGAAGCTCTGCTCAAACAAACACAGAGAACGGTTTGGCCCTGAGGCAAGAGCATCCTCAAACACACAAACACAGGCAGCACATAGGTTCAAGGCCCTGTGTGTGTGTGTGTGTGTGTGTGTGTGTGTGTGTGTGTGTGTGTGTGTGTGTGTGTGTGTGTGTGTGGGCGGAATACTGTCTTATTTGTCTGGAGCCAATTTGCTGCAGGGTTGATATCTAAATGCTCAATTAGAGACATTTATCATGAGCGCACAACCTCAAAAATACACAACGTATGGACTGTGTGTGTTTTCGGGGGTTCACAGCCTTTAAAAATAAGCTGATGAAGAGCTGAAGACCTCCCCACAGAGAGAGATCTGTCCTTAAAGGCTTAAAATCTCTTTAGCTTTGTTAGCCTTGCACTAAAAACCACGGTGACCCTGATGAAAACCTACACGGGTCGTCTTAAAAGTGTATTGTTATGTAAAATAAAAACATTTTAATTGTGCACTGAGCCTCGGATCGTTTCTGAAGGAGACTTTGCATTTACATTTTTTATGTAGAGCACATTTTATCCACGCAGTGAGACCCTCACAAGACGGAATAAGCAGAGTATAACTGAAGTATCCAGAGAGCACCTGTGTGTGATCAACAATAAGACCCAGAAGTGTTTCTACTTCATTGTCTTGGCACTAAAAAACTGTACGCAGCAGAGCAGCTGCAGCACTTTGAAACTCTGATCGATGTACGGTGGCCCTGTAGTTCAAAACGACACTACAGAAGATTTATTAAATGAGATTTAATGAATTATTCACAAAAAAACAAAATAGTTTATTTCATTTGTTCCCTGAGTTATGCTGTTTTCTTATTTTGGTGTCGACTGGTGTAAAATTATCACATTTGCTGCTGTGATTTGCACCTCAGGGGCACCAGATGGGCTCCTGAAGAATGAGGAGACACGCAGAGTCGGGCGCCCGGGAGGAGGTGAAGGACGCGATGAATGAAAATATCAGCAACCAAAAGGAAACACTTTTCTTTTTCAGCTAAATGTGACTTCAAACCATCAAAGAAAAACAGTTATTCTGCTGCAGCTGGACCTCTGTCCAAACACGACAGCAGTTTTTTCCTCCTTTCAGGATGAAACATATGAGAGTGCCAAGATGGATTACTGAAGGTCTGCAGGTCAGGGGCCCCGTAAGGTCTCTGAAGCGTGAGCTGAAAGTCACAGAGCTCAAACAGGTTTGTCACAATAACATGTTTGCTGCTGATCCTTCATATACGTACAATATATCATATTAAAATACACGAGGCATGACTACAAACTGATGTACAACAAGACAACTACAAAGTATGCAAAATAATTATGGAGACAAAAAGGACCTGAGATAAAAAACGAGTATAAAGAAACGTAACTACAGAGATACAAAGAGAGATGCTTCAACTACAAAGAGACAAAATATAACTAAAGGAACAAAAGAGACACAACAAGACACAACTACAAAGAGACACGATTCAATATACACACAGTATAACTACAGACACAAAAAGTACGACAAAGAGACACGAGTCAACTACAAAGAGACGCGATATAACTGCAGAGACACAAAATGACTCAAATTAGCTGTAAAATTAGAATCAAAATTCAAAGAAACACAAAACTACTCCAATCTTATGTGTTATATGTTTTATATTCATATATATTTGGGGTAGGGCGACGTGTCCGGGAAACTCCATCAGTGTGAGAATATTTGTGTCTCACCTTCAGGTGAGAAGAAGTTCCCTCCTCGTGTCTATTGGAGGAGATTCCTCTGAGGTTCTATTTCCTGAAGGCTTTACTGTCCTAAACGTGTTTTCACAGCAGAGAAAACACGTCGGAGAAAAAGGCAGAGCAGCTGGTACAAATTGGAAAAAGGTCCTGATGCACCGAGACGACATCAAAGCGTCTTTCACGATTTGAACCGCTAGCTTAACATTAGCTTAACGTTAGCTTAACGTTAGCTTAACGAGGCAGTGAGTGACAGAAGAGGAGATAAGAATGAACCTGAATCTACTAGCTTACAAGCACCAAGTCCTTGCTCATGGTGGGACTTGTCGGATCTCAAGATAAGATATTAAAGTGGATTTAGTGTCATGTTACTCTTTAAATCAAAGTAATAATCAGTGCTATGTGAGCTTGTTGAAAAAATGAGCTACAGGTCTCAAATGTCCGTCACTTACGAGATAATTCAAATTATTCTTCAACTTTCTGAAGTCCACGTCTCCAGCTTCAGCCACATTTTTCAGTTTTTCTCTGCCTGGCTCTCGAAGAAGTCATAAACTGTCAGTTCCCAGTGATTATCAGCATTTCTCATGACACAAAGAAGAGAGACGCTCCCTTATGTGCCCTCTGGGAACAACACACGCAGATAAATCTTATCGCACCATACAAGGAGAGGAAACAGATCCATGTTACACCTTTCTTTAAACTACATTCACCTCGTACACGTGTAAAAACAAGTGAGAACAAATCATCGAGACGGGATCAGCTGATAAGAAAAACAAGGTTAAACTTAATGTTACAGTGAGAGGGTGGGAGAACGTTTTGACATATATACAGAACAGGATGTGACCACATGACCCCTGACCTTCCCTCAGCCCCCGATGATCCAGATGTAAACATCCCGTACCGCAGTCCTGGTTTTCATACCATAAACACAAAACAAAAACAGAACACGCACACATGTAGGTCGCTGGACCGAGTCCAACGTCGGCTGGGAAACTGAACATGTCGTTCACGTCATTAAAAGTGAAAGATTTATATCGACGCACCAAGGCTGAGCGAAGCTCTTCAAAGCGATTGGCCACAGAGTTCAAACAGTTTCTTCAAACCTCACTGATCCCAAAACAAGTTAAAGATGGAGAAAAGTTTGCGCTAAATCAAGTTTCACGCGACCACGAAATGTTTGTTTCCTGCTCAGACACTAAACTATTGTTGTGTATAAAAATGTTAGCAATCAATAGGTTTGAAAGTAAAGTTGTGTGAAGGTTCTCGGTTGCACAGGTCCTCTTCCACATCCTCACTAATCTAAAAATCGGCACAGACACGGAGGTTGATGGTTGGTCGAGAATTATTAAATATGTTTCTGTTAATTGCAACTTGTCCTGACTTCCTCTCAGCTCTGAGCTCGTTGGCTCTTACCGAAGATGTAAATCTTTAAAAAACACCTCATAGATCTGTTTAAAGTTTCACCATAATTCATAAATTTCAGCAGCACTTTGGCTCAGAACGCTGCTCACCTGCCGACTCATAAATCCCAGACGTCCGATTGTCCTTGAATGCATCAACAATTCCTGAACAAAACTTGGACCAAAGCGATGACATCATTAAACTTTAATTGTGATGATTAAAGTCTTTGGACTTTGGTTTCCATAGCGACTCAACAACTTGATTAATCTCTAATGGCATTTAATTGGTTGAAACTTTTTATATTGATTGACAGGTGTGAACAGAAGGAGGCGGGACTTCGACGTGATGATTGTTTGACTTCTGGAGCCAGCCTCAAGTGGACGTTTGAGGAACTGCAGCTTCTGGCTTCACGTCACAGCTGCAGGTGTTGGGCCGCGGCGGGATCGTTAAGTAGGTGGTTGGTTTGTTAGTGCTTCTTGTTGTTGTGACAACTGTCGTCAGAGTCGTTAAGGTCACCCCGGGTCCGTTGTGAACGGCCGTCGTCGGGGTCACCTCACACGACTTCAACGACCGTCGTCCACACCAGAGGTCAGGTGACCTCAGCTGGTTGTGGCTGTGTGGGTTCTCTCCGGATATCCCAGCTCCCTCCCACAGTCCAAAACATGCAGATTTATAGGTTCATTTGTGACTATAAATTTCCTGTAAGTGTGAATGAATATTTGTCTCTGTGTGACGAACTGGTGACCTACCTGGCCTCTCGCCTACCCGTCAGCTGGTAGTATGGAAAACCAATCGTCTCTGCATATGGACGAGTTGTTTCCGGTGCAGCCTGTTTTAGTTTAGTTTGAGTTTGAACTTTTCTGCAGAGATTTTACATATTTTGTGTGCAGGAATCTGCTTTATGTTACAATTAAAAGTAACCAGTTATCTCTGAAAACACAAGCTCCTCTCAGGTTTAGTGAAATAATGTGATTAGGTTTGTTGAAGTGAACTCAAGCTGGAGTGGTGCTGCAGGACAGAGTGGTAAGCAGATTATTTATATCCACCCATGCTGTCTGTACCCACTTATCCTGTGCGTGGTCATGTTGACTGGTCTGCAGTGCAGTATTCAGCGTGAAGTGTTTCTTTTTGTCGGCTCTCTCTCTGGATTCTCTGACATTCCAGTATTCCCCGAGCTGGGATTACACAGGGGCAGCGTGGGTAATGTCAGCGTGAAATCGACTGAGACAAACCACGGCCCGCCGATCTCACGGGTCTTCAGGTCAAAAAGAAGAGCTTTAGTCAAATCAGATCAGGCTGCTCGCAAAACAAACACACCCCAATTTTTATGTTAGCACTGTGATAATACACGTCTGAAGGAGTGATTAAAATTCCTGATTTCCACAGAACGGGAACATTCCTGTCTGAAATACAAAGAAAAGTTGGTAACCATGGCACTAAATCATTTATCACCTCCATCAAAGAGCCTCGTTCTCCGTCTTTAATAAGTTTGTGTGAACATCTCACTAATTACGACCTTGTTTCACATTAATTGGGTTGCACACATTGATTGATGCGCCCGTCTGTTTCCCGGCTTTCACAGCTCTCTTCACATTTTACACGGCGGCGATAACGAGGCGGTTTGTTCGGAGGTTGCCATGACAGAAGGGACAAGACTGCTGCCAAAAGAGAGCTCGACTCAGTTTTAACGTCTTGGATCTACAAACAGATGGCAACAATGTGAAGTGTGGACTGACGGAGAGAGAGCGACGTGTCGTTCATTCAAAGAGAATTTATCTTTTTTTAAATGTTTGTTTTATTCATGTCTGCATACACGGAGAGATGAGTGTTTCTGGTGTTTATTTAAGAGGGAAATATCTGATTACATGAAATATATCTTAATTTAAATTAAACCTGTGCAAACATTCAAGTGAAGTAAGTAAAAGTAAAAGTGCTAATTATGCTAAGCTAACTGAGGGTACAGATATTCTGTTGAATCTGCCTCTGATTCCCTCATGTTTCCCTCAGTCTAAGTCCTGGCTTCTGATTGGTTAGTTAACTTTTAGCTCAGTTCGTTAGCTAATGTTAGCTGCTGTTAGTTCAGATTGTTAGCCAGGCTGCCTGGACTGTGAGCTCAGAGAAGAAGAGGTTCACAGGTGAATGCTGACAGGGTGTGGAGCCAGTGTCGTGCCAGAACCGGAGCTGGGTTCAGCAGCATCTATGGCCAAAATGGCAGAGGAGAAGAGAGCGAAGAGGACGTTGACGGAGGAAGCTAAGAAGAGAAAAATAGAGAGTGAGCGATTTCTACATAATTCACAAACTTTAAGGAACGATGCTAACCATGGAGATACATGTTGAAGAAAGTTATCCGCCTCCGTCCTGCTGTTTCCTCTCATCAGAGCGCTCCAACCAACACGTCAAACTCTCACGTTACAAACGCAACCCATTCACATTTGATCAGCCATCACCATGGAAACCATGATCAGCCTCTTGTACATTTCCGGAGATATGTAATTTTATTTTTGTGCTCGGTCACATCATCATCACGTTGCCATTACGGGAGTGTTTGACTCTAACGGTGAATCTCTTTCTGTCGCTAACGCCTTTTAACTTCCTCGCTGACATTTAGATGAGTTTGTTTTCTTCTCACTTCACGCAATCGCCGATTCAGCACGACGAACCCGATGAACTGCAATTTGAAATTCATTGAGGGTCCGTGTTTAATATCCTCTCTCCTCCTCATCTCCTGCCTCCTCCGTGGTTCTTTACTGTAAATTAAATTGTCACCATCAGCCCGGCCTCGTTATTAGACCTCCACATGCACATTAATTTGATTGTAATTTCATTTTCTTTCATTAAACGAATGAGGCTGGAAGAAATAGACAGGTGGGCAAACCAGTGAACACGCAGATGGATGACTTGCATCTTTTTCACTGGTGAAGTTTGACATTTTACAAAAGACGAGGCCGATTACAGCTACAGGATAGCTTAGCACAAAAACTGGCACGACACCAGCTCTGTTTGCCATCAAAACCTCTTTGAAGCGGTTCAAATCACCTTCAGTACAAAAACTAACACTTCCCCAGTGCTCTGAGCTAACATGAGCTAACAGCAGCTACAGCTGTCAGCAGTTTACTTCACTGTCCATCATAAACTCTGTAAATCACAGAGAGTTGAGGCGGAGCAGCCGGAGGACATCAGAGGGAAAACCAGAAAACATTTTCTCCATAAAATATGATCCAGTTTCACCAAAATCAGTGAACCCAAAGTTACATAGTGTGAGAACAGACGTACAAATGACAGAGACACCATTCACCTGATCACAGGTCAGTGTAAGATGTATTTCCACAGTTTATGTTGCAACTGTTGCCCCGAAAGTTAAAATAACTGACCTTCGTGTCAGTTAAACCTCCACCTGTGCGATGTTTTGGCATCAGATCTGTCATCAAACTGAACTTCCTAGATCGTATTTCACCTCCAGTACCTGAAGCAACACTCCCCATGCATTGTTTTAGTGCCACAAACCAGAATTATCCTTTAAACGCCCAAATAAACGTGAGACTTGACCTGGACTTGACTGCTGTGAGACTTTTAGCAAGCAAAAACCTTCGTGTTCATTTTTTAACCTGGAAAAACATCTTTGAATGTTTCACGTCATTGTAACTGTCAGGACTTAAAGACTCCTTCTTGACTTTATAATCTGCTAACGAACACCTTTGACATAATCCCGACCCAGAAGACAGCGCTGAGACGGCTTTCCTGGCACGTCAGCCTGCGCGTAATAAATCGGCCAAATCACGCTCACGTTGGACGGCGCTGTGGCAACACTTCAACTCTCTGTCCGCGATCACGGCGTATCAGTTTGGACAGCTGATCGGACTAACCTCTTATCATCCTCTCCACATGGCCGACTGAACACAAAGTCCTTTCACGTCGGACAGTCCAGACAGAACCTGAGCTCACGGCACCGCCACATTATTATCAACAGCTCCTATAGATAGGAAAGTTAAACAGTGTTCATGGAATGACACACATACCGGCTGTGATTGACTCATTAACGTAGACGCCCCAAAATATACACATGTACAAGTTATGGAAACATAATATGAGGGGAGTGTTATATAGAAAACATAACCATAACAAAGCCCACACACACACTAATAATACACACATTGGTCTGCTGTATATGGAACAGCCACACTACCACGTGTACCCCAGAAGTGGGTCACCTTCTGGGGTTTCCAGTTTCCAGTGGGGCAGCACTGTGGAACAGCTCGGGTAGTTTGAAAGTTAGATATTAAAAATTAAGATAAATAAATAGTCATCTGTTTCTCTGTTATCAGCTCCCTTGTCAACGCAGACTAATAGTAAGACTTTTACTAACCCTGTTGTTTCTGATTCCATCAGGATCTGGGTGAACATTTTAACCTTGATCAGATGAATAGCTTTTCTCTTTTGTCCCTCAACCATCTTTTCACACCTTCACAGATCGGCACTGACTGCTTTTCTTCGTTGATCTATTTGATGAGAACTCTTTCCTGTCCTTCGAAGCCCTTGTCAGAGCTCATAATATTCCAAGATCACACTTCTTCAGATATCACCAAGCCTGCAGTTTCGCCTCCTTACCCCAGGCCGCCAAACAAAGACTCAGCATGTGATTAACTAAATCTGAATCCATGGAACAGCAGTCTAATCTCTAACTCCTAACCCACTGCACACGTACGCGTTTCTCCCTCCAGACTTTGTTTACTTGCTCAGATTTGTTCATTTTCCCGGTTGCTGTTCTTCTAAATATGCTTCTACGTGTGTGAATCCGCCTCCGTCCTGCTGCGTAGTTCATTTGTTTTTACAGCCGGCAGTTTGCACGGAGGCAGCAGAGGTTTGAAACATTGACTAGAACGGCTGCGTGCTGCTCGCGCTGACGCCTGATGGAGTTTGGGGAGTTATACATCTAATATGATACATAACATCGATCCTCCAACACACAGGACCTGGAAATCCTGTAATCCTGGATGACGTCTGGGCTAAATGCATCTCCAACATACACACCTCCTTTAAGGCATGGATTGATACAGCTGAAGGTATTTCACAGAGCGCATTACTATTATCAATGACTGGCTGGATAAAATATACCCATCTCTGCTGGGCACCCCCGGTCCCATGGGAGGGTATACGGGCAGGGTACTAGTATGGGACTATGTTTGGAGAGTGTATATGGATGTATGCACGCTTATTTAACACCTGTAACACCTTAAATAAAGGTATAAAAAAATAGGAGAGTTAATAGGAATGGACAAACAGCTCAAAATATTGGATAGTTTGTTCTTTTCTCATGTGATTATTCATTAATCAGCACACTATAATCAGGGTCAGTGTGGTCTTTAGCACGCTGACTGTTTAATAACTTTAATTAAAATTCTGTTCTCGTGTCAGATAAAAGCTCCTCTAATCAGACCTCTTTCTTTCCTCACCACTGGCCGATATAAAGCTCCATCAATTGACTATTCTCAGAAAGGTCATCATGTATGTAATGATGTTCCCGTGTGTGTGTCAGACATGCCTCAGCACTCGTGTGTGTAGAACCTGGGTGATTTGTGTGTTCGTATAGATCATAATGAGGCTTCTTGTTCGCTCACTCCATCCATTTCTCTACTTAGCTTCCTCCGTCACCGTCCTCTCTGCCCTCTGCCATTATTGCACACTTATCCAGCTCCTGTTCTGGAACCACACTGGCTCCCCTCCCCCATCAGCTTTCCCTGTAAACCTCCTCTTCTTCTTCCAAACACTTGTGGTTGACATGGGTTCATGTTCATGTAGGAGTCCATAAACTTAACCCAGCCTGAGCTCTGCTGTTTCCAAAATATCACGAGTCCGACATGTCTCATGGTTTTCCTGCAGGACTGAACAAAATCTGTCAGGAACACTTTATTTTAGAGATTCAGTTAAAGCAGCAAAAAGAAAACAGTTTTCAAAACATCAACAATCCTGTAAAAAAAAAGCTGGTCACCATCAGCTGGTGATGTTTGATTCAAAAATACTGAACCATTTAATGAGAGATCCTTAATGAAGACACGAGGTCCGGTACTTTTCAGGTCATTCAATTTCACGTGGATCATCAAACAAGCCACCTGTATCGACACCCACCTGTCAATCAAAGCATCCATGCTCTTAATCCTGCATAACTTTAAGCCTTAATATAATGTGAACAGGTGAGTTGTGTATAAATTCACCCTCAGTACAGTTGGAGCCAGCCTCAAGTGGACGTTTGAGGAACTGCAGTTTTTAGGAACATTTTAACCATAAACACTTACCTGTACTTCAGATTTAATACTATGTCACTTTTCATACATCTATATATAACTATAGCTGACATGAACATCTTCTCATATAAGTGTCGTATATAATGATTCATTTACAGGTTTGAGTACAGACTGTGCAGGCAGCGACCCGACAAACCAGCTGAGCTCATTATTTCATCACCTCGACTCCTTTTGTTAACTCAGCATATCTCCTCCCACCTCTGACCTGTGACGAACACTGTTTATATGTTACATAGAGGCTGCTCTCCCAGCTCCGGTTCTGGCATGACATTGGGCCTGTAAACTCTTCTCCTCTTCTTCTTCCCGGTGGTCCAAAACACCTGTGGTACAAACACTAACACTCCCCTGATGCTCTGAGCTCACAGTCCAGGCAGCACAGCTAACAAACTGAGCTAACATTAGCTAACAGCAGCTAACAAACTGAGCTAACATTAGCCTCCATTGTCTGCATTTTATCTTGACAGCTTGAAATATGATATTTAATCTGTCGGAGGGCTCAAGGACTTCAGAGCAGAGCAATGATGTGAGGTCAGGTTGTAAATAACTCTTTCTATAGTTTAAGCTCTCTCTACACACTTCCCATGAGAGACACACACACACACACACACACACACACACACACACACACACACACACACACGCTGCATATAAATAAGTGCTTACACATGCAGAGAAAACAATAGCTCAGCAGATCAACATTAACTACAGAGTTTCCCACCGGAAACTTCCCCGTGGCTGAACTCGCTCAAACTGGGAGCCAGTAATTCTTTTGACAGAGTCCGTGAGGAGTGTTTCAGTGACAGACGACACGCTTTTAAATAAGGAAGTTATTTTTACACGGCGTTAGGCCACGGTGGGATCAACAGATTTGAGTACAAAGTGTGAAACAAAGTTTTGTTTCTCTACATTTATCTGACGGTTGGAGCTCCATTAAACATCAGAAAAACTCAACATATCACTGAAAATTCAGTTTCACAAACTCAAAGTTCTGAAGTAAAAACAGCTAATAGCAGCCAACTAACTGAGCTAACAGCAGCTAACAGTGGCTAACAAACTGAGCTAACATTAGCTGACATCAGCTAACAAACTGAGCTAACATACGCTAACAAACTGAGCTAACATATGCTAACTGCAGCTAACAATTATACTTGAGTATAGTTTGAAGTACTTGTACTTTCCTTTCTGTAATTCTGTTTTATATTGGAGATATTTTTACTTCACGATGATAAATTTTGCTGTTTATTACTTGACACCAACACATAGTGACCAACATTAACATGACCAGCTGATTTCAGAGCTGTGTGGGAGAGCTAATCTAATTAGCGCCATAGAAGTAATCAATGTTTGAGGCTGACGTAGAAGAAATGTCTTCCAGCTCTCGTCGTCCTTTACGACATGTTCATTATTTCTTTCTCGAGTGTTCAGGAAGAACAAAACGTCGGAGTCGGAGCACTTCCTTGTTGGTGAAAAGTCAAAATAATTCATTATCCTCTGACCTCTGTCCTTTGTATGAATTAAACGTGGCGACACCTCCGCCTTTCAGCTCCTCCGTCATGTTCGAGGAAGCAAGCTGACGGGTTGGTGTTTTTAGTTTTCAACAGGCGGATCACAGCCGAGTTACACGTGTACCGACTGACAACACTCTGCTGCCTCCTGCGCCTCTTAATTCAGTTTTATCTCATTTATTTCAATTGATTTTCTGTCAGTGAGTCCACCGCTTTAGTCCAGGCTGAAGTATCTGTTGGACTGATTGTCATGACGCATGGTGCAGACATTTATCTCGTGGCCGGAGCTACAAAAAGAAAAACAAAGTTTAGTCAGCTAAAAGAACAATATCAGAATATATTTCACATGCTTAATGTTAGCTTTGACTTTGAACTTAGTGTTGAACTCATGGGTTGCCAGTTGTTGTTGACGTTAGCAGATTTTAAGGCTCTAACGTTAGCTGTAGGGAAGCCAGAGAGGGAAAACGCTAACACAAGCTAGCTGCAACCTAGAGACGCTGTGTTACCAACAAAACAACTTACGAATGGCTAACCGGCTAATTTATCAGCATTACCCAACCAACACTGGATTTTGATACGTGAGCTAGCTGGCATTTCATCTGCATTAGCAGTAATGCTAACGTTAAGACAGCTAAAACCACATTATCCCAACATTATTGTTTGTTGGAATTAGCGTACTCCATTTCTAAGCTAACGTTGGCTAGTGTTGCTGTTGACGATGTGAAGAATAGATGGCGTATACGTGACGCCCCCCCACAGGTTTCTGAAGAGGAGTTTTGAAGCTCAAGTTGCCGCTTCGATATTACTAATAATAAACCGGCAACTGAGAGTTCAACACAGCTGGATTTCTTCAGCACATCAGGCCTGTTTACAGCACGATGCGGTGCCGTGAGGACTTGATATTTCCAAATTAATTCAACAGTTACCCTTTAACCAGCTGAATTAATTATCCACATGCCCCTGGAGATATTCTCGTCTTGAGTGTTTCAAAACAAACGTGGTGGCGGTGGCAGAATGATGTGACCTTTAAAAACACACGAGCAGCGCTGAAATGTGTCAACGGTAGCGGACCCAAAAACACAAACACCAGAGCTAGAATCGGAATCGGAACAGTTGATTGAAACCAGCAGAGATAGTTTCAACACAGCCTCTCAGAAGCTGAGATGGCAGCGTGAGGTGAGGGGGATCCAGTACGGCGAGGAGGCTGGGAGGTTGACTGGATGATGGGAAACAGGTGTGGTGGTGATTAGGCAGGTGAGCGGGACAACCGGAGGCTACAAACAGAGACAGAGGGAGTGGAAACAACTGGAAACGTTGGGAAAGGAGGCCTCCATCGTAGCAACATGCATGAATGAAATGCATGACTACTGCAGTGGTTCTTAATGTGAGGTCTGGGGGCCACAAAATGGTCGCTATGCACAATCAAATGGTCCATAATGTAGCTGTACAGCTTTAAGTGTTTATTAAAAGGTTTGTAACCACGCAGTAACTTCTGCGGCTGTGAACTGCAGTTCCTCAAACATCCACTTGAGGCTGGCTCCAAAACACCACGCAACAAAAACTTCAGTTTTGTTGCAGATTAAACAAATAAGACCAAAAACTGACAGATTTCATGAGCCGTTTTGTTTGTTCTCATCAGGGATTTTGATACTTTTCTTTAACAACACTTGCAGAACTCCATTTTTCTCACCGCTCTTTGTTACTTTAACCTCTGCAAAGAGTTGAAGTGGTGGAAGAAGTCCATAACTGGCAGCTCAATTCATATCCGTTCTCACTCTCCCGGCTGTATTTCCTCCTTCTCTTACCCTCTCTGGCTCCTCAGATTTTTGCCCCAAGGACTGCTGTTGACTTAGTATTGAATTACTGTAGTATTGAACTGTCCAAACAGTACCCGGGGAGATAATAGAGAAGCCCAACAGACCGCCTGGGATAACGTATAGTTAATTAAAGAACAGTATGAGCTGAAGTCCAATAAGAGGGCAATAAGTGGGATTTATTTACAGTCTCGCTGCAGGAAACGGACACATCTGTGAGTCCTGATAGAGTCGTAGATCAATAGCAATGATTCACCTGGAACCCACATAATCAATGATTTACGTCTGCAGAGACCGACATGATTCAGCTACAAACTGCTGGACGGGAACATGCTGACTTGTCATAATAATCCAGAGATAATCCAGATTATTACTGTCCCCAGTGAATAGATGCTGAATCGCCGTCCACACTATTGTTCTTCAAATCTCTATTATTATTCCTACACCTACAGTAACTACGCCCACAAACTTTGTCCTGTAGAAATCATTCAAATATCAAAACGTTCAGCTCCTTTCATACTTTTTATTGAAGTGAATGAACCTTCAAATCTTTCTACAAACCTTAAACACTTTGAACACTTTCTCTACTTCTACATACTTTGAGCTACAGACTTCATTCAAACTTTAAGTTTTAGTACAATATTCTACTCTTTTCACATTTTGGCATCCAGCGTTTCCAGAAGGCATCCACGCCACATTTTCCACATACAATGCAGTTTTCTAGTTACATATTTTATTTAACATTTGGACCTGAATCATTCATCAATGGGAACATTTACCATTTTAATTCACATTTCAAGAATTAGTCTGATTTCTTGGTATCTTCTTAACTGATGGTGGTTTATGTTCAATATTCTGCTTTTATTACTCTGCTTTAATGTTATCATGCTGTTTAACCATCGTACATGTACAAGCCGTCTGTCTCTTCATAGCCACCAAACTCTCACTTTGTTTGTGTCATTGTGATCCAAATGTGTTAAACAATGGTTTATTAATGGTTTTATGACGGAATCAAACCCAGTGGGAAAGAATATTTTTGTAAGAATGGAAAATAAAGTGTGCTTGTTATTACCTGTATCTAGCATGTGTGCGTTCCCATGTGAGCTCTTATCAGCGTGCACACCAGCCTGGGTTGTGTATCATTATTATGTGAGTCTGACAGGTTTCATAATCACAGCGTAATAAATCTGTAACTCCCGACAGCCCCGGCCATTACCCACCATTGTTTAACTACAGTGCATTATGTAATGGTCTGCATCAGCAGCTGGCTCTCCCCATGCTCAACTACTTGACATGAAAAACACAGTCGGCCTCTGTGACTTTTAAATCCCTCCTTCCACTCGTGCTCCTTGCATATAAATTGCACATTAAGATGCTAAAGTTGTGGCCTTGTGATGCAGCGCGAGAAATGATGTTGTGCTTTACTCCAGTATCGGAGGACGGTGGGAAGATACAAGGACGTTTAAAAAGTGTTGCAAAATGTTGGTATACGAGTTATGTGCTGTATGGACGGGGACCGTTATCTTCCTGAGTCTGTTGCCTGGCAACTAGCAGAGACTCCAATATTTCACACAACAAAACTCAAAACTCAAATTAATGAAACAACATATAACATTGTGCTGGTTGGAGTCTTTATGCTAAGCTAAGCTAACTAGCTGCTGATGTGTTGAAAGTATCAATGTTCAGTTTTCTGTATTAAATATGCAACTTCTAGTCAAGTTAGTAATACTTTTGTTTGTTCTAGTTTAACAGTTGTAGTTTGGTTAGGCACAAGAAAAGATGATACGGGCTGAAATAAGAACAGAGTGAGACAACGCAACGTAACACAACAATGTACCACAGTGTAATGTAACACACACAACATTCATGTAAATACAATGTAACAGTAACACAATGTAATAGTATAATGTAATACACATTAGATTGTAATATAATAACATAACACCACAATGTAACAAAGCAAAACGTAACAACTTACCACACTGTGTAACGTAACAGGATGTAACAACGTAACGCAACAAAACATACCGCAATGTAGCACAACATAACACCACAACATAACACTGTCACATAACACAATGTAACACCATACAACCTGACATCACGTAACTTAATAGAGTGTACTGTAAAATAGTGTAGTGTAACGTAAGACGAGGTCAATGTTGACTTTTGGTTTCACACTAAAGAAGAACAGTGTTTCCATCCCACACCACCTCATTCACAGAAGCTGACATCACCTGACTCACAAACTCTAGATGGGTTTATTCAGACGTGACGCGTCAGACGGGTTAGAAACTGAACTCAACGTTACGGACGGCTTTGTAACCATCAGGAAACACAGGCTGTGGTTTGTAACAGACACAAACACAAACCTCCCGTGGGGGGTGACGGAGAGTTTAAAGGAAGGCGAAGACATCGCGTGAGGTGACCTGAGTGTCAAACACCGTACTCAGTCATAACTCATTTAAATCTTACACACTTCTTAAAGAAAAGCAGCTTCATGTGGAAGAAACTCCAACAATAACTCACTGACATGTTAGTCATCATGAGGCGGACGACCAAAATACAAAAACTAAAATATATTTAAGACTTGCTTCGTGTTTTTCAGGGAAGCTGCAGTTTGATTTGTCGATCAGTGCTGAGAAAACAAACGCCGTCTCCGAGGTCATCAGGTTATCGCCACATAAACACACACACACACACACACACACACACACACACACACACAGCGTGTCACGGTCAGAGTATAAATGTAAGGCTACATCAACATTCAGGTGAGGGAGTCAGTCAGTGTTAATGAGATGCTGCTCTCATTAACACCACACAGTACAGAGCAGCATGTATGTAAATGATGAGATAATTTAATCAATCAGCATTAGAGACTTACTCTAATTAAAAATACCAAGATTTTTGTGGTTCCAGCCTCTTGAATTAGTTTCTTTCTCGACTGTAAATGTGATATTTTAAGACTCCAGCTGAAATGATTTGACCTCAGGTTCTGTTTGTTTCAAGTGAAATTTAAAAAGAATGTGAAACCTTGAAGCAACACTGTGTAGAAATTTGTACTTGTGATTTATCAGACTGTAATCCCACTGTGGTAACCATGACAACAGCTGTACTCGAGTATCTGTTCTGATTACATTACTTCTGATCAAAAACTAGCGAGTCGACAACTTTGCTAACAGCCAAACATCAACCAGGCCACCAGCAGCAGACACAGCAGCAGCTAATATTACTGACTAGTCCAACAGCAGTCAGCCCAGCTCGGCGTCTGTCTTTCAGCCTTTTATTTCACCAAGCTCTCACCAACCACTAAAAGTCAGTCCCAGATTTACTCTTGTCCGGCGGCTTCATGCTCGCTCACTCTCTCCTTTTCTCTTCTTAGCTTCCTCCGTCAGCGTCCTCTTCACTCTCTTCTCCTCTGCCATTATGTCCATAGAGGCTGCTGAGCCTGGTTACATTGGCCGCTTGCCTGGCTCCGGTTCTAGCACGACACTGGTACATTGAAGGCTCCAGATTCAGAGAGCCCAGAGAGAAACAGCTAACTGTACTCACTAACATGAGCTAACAGCAGCTACAGCTGTCAGCAGTTTACTTCACTGTCCATCATAAACTCTGTAAATCACAGAGAGTTGAGGCGGAGCAGCCGGAGGACATCAGAGGGAAAACCAGAAAACATTTTCTCCATAAAATATGATCCAGTTTCACCAAAATCAGTGAAATAGTTGGTGGTGTGTGACTTAGTGCTGTAAAGCGTTACGTACGAATGACAGAGACACCGTTCACCTGATTTACAAAATGTGTGATTGTGACAGGAAAGTTGCTTTAAATGAAAAAGTTTGAACATTTTGCAGAGTCGATAAACTCAGAATGATTCACAGCTTCGATGAAAATCACATTTTCAAAGACACTTTGGTTTATTTGGTGTGCACACATTCCTGCTGCAGGGTCCACTTCTTGTTGAGGAGGTGGGAGGGAAGAGGAAGAGGTGTGTGTGTGTGTGTGTGTAAAGGAGGGGCTGGTCTCGCTCTTTAAAAGAGGCTGCATGCGGCTGTGCAGCTCGGTTTGAACCGGGAGGTGTCCGCGCGCCATGGGTGGAGAATTATCACTGTTTGTGTGTGTTTGTGATTTTTGAATGACCTCCACCTTCTCCATGTTGGAGTGATCGCTGACGGTGTCCGACAGCCACAGTCTGCCCCGGGGTGACGGTTACGCACAGGCGGGGGGCAGCCACCTCCGTGCGCCCGGAGGAGGAGGAGAAGCAGCGGCCAACATGGTCAACACCACGGGCGCAAACTGCACCGAGCTGCGGCTGGAGAGCGGCGCCACCTCCGCTGGGAACATCACCGGGACGACGAACGACACCGACCCATTTGGACGCAACGAAGAGGTCGCCAAGATCGAGATCACCGTGCTGAGCCTCGCGTTTCTGGCGGCGGTGGTCGGGAACGTGAGCGTCCTGCTCGCCATGTATAAGACCCGCCGGAAACTGTCGCGCATGCACCTGTTCATGAAGCACCTGAGCCTCGCGGACCTGGTGGTCGCCTTCTTCCAGGTGCTGCCGCAGCTCTGCTGGGAGATCACCTTCCGCTTCTACGGGCCGGACTTTCTGTGCCGCATCGTGAAGCACCTCCAGGTGCTGGGCATGTTCGCCTCCACCTACATGATGGTGATGATGACGCTGGACCGCTACATCGCCATCTGCCACCCGCTGCAGACGCTCCAGCAGCCGACGCAGCGCGCACACATCATGATCGGCTCCACCTGGGCGTGCAGCCTGGTGCTCAGCATCCCGCAGTACTTCATCTTCTCCCTGAGCGAGGTGCGCCCGGGCTCGGCCGTCTACGACTGCTGGGGACACTTCATGGAGCCGTGGGGTTTACGCGCGTACATCACCTGGATCACGGCCGGGATCTTCCTCGTGCCGGTGGTCGTGCTCATGCTGTGTTACGGATTCATCTGCCGAACCATCTGGAAGAACCTGAAATATAAGACCCGGAGGAGGAAGAGCGTGGGAGCCGTGGCTGAAGCCACCAAGAACGGCATCCTGGGCAGGAGCTCGGTCAGCAGCGTCAGCACCATCTCCCGCGCCAAATTACGCACGGTGAAGATGACTTTCGTGATCGTGCTGGCGTACGTGGTGTGCTGGGCGCCTTTCTTCACCGTGCAGATGTGGTCAGTGTGGGACGAGACCTTCTCCTGGGTCGGTGAGTCAACCAGAGAACCGGGTTCAGTCCTTTTACGCACCACCTTCTGTCCAAATCCAAAGTTTCTCTCAGGGTTCATTTTTCTTGTGTTGCAGTTCAACATGAAACATCATAAAATAAATAAAAATCATTTTAAAGATGTGTAAAACATCAGAGCTGTCAGCGGTGACACCAAAGAGTTATTTTTAAGTTTCATTTGACTCATTTCAGGAGCCCAGAGGAGGAAAAATGATCCAGAATTTCAGAATAAAAGTCTAAAGTCTTAAAATCTTTTATCCAGTCCATTTTTTTTTATTTTACACTCCAAGAGAAAATGATTCTTTGTGTTTAAGTGCTCTGGAAAACCTTTTTAAGGCTCTTTAAGTCACGACTGCAGAACTTTTGGTGCTTTAAAGAACCTTTTTTTTTTTTTTAAATAATCTAAATGGTTCTTCAAGTGGAGTGTGACCTGGTTTAAAGCCTTTAACTCACGGCTGCTGTACACTGAAGCTGACTTTTAAAATGGTTCTTTGAAGAGCTGACAGGTTAAAGGTTCCCCTGTGGTGTCACCATGAACTCAAATCTGAATTTTTTAAAGGGTGTATCTGCATGTGAGCGTACAAACATCGCAGTGTTCACTTTCATTTGCCTCCACAGACCTGAGCAGCTCATTAAGACACGACACGATTGATGTTTATGTCCTCGGAGAAGAGACTTTTTTAGAAAGTGGCGTCAGTTTTATCATTTGTGCATTTATCAAGAGTCGAGTCGAGTCAGAATGTTGCTGATCTTTGTCTTTTTATTCACCTGAGCATAGACAGACAGACAGACAGACAGAATAAACAGCGAGATATGAACGCACAGTGTAAATGTGTTTCAGGTAGTGTGCAGTAGTGTGGAGTGGAGAATGTGGGAGGTTCAGTTAATCTGAGGGGGGATGGGATCACCACGGTGCAGAGTTTCAAAGTAAAAGCACGTGTGCCACATAGAGAACCTGGAAATGAATATCCTCAGAGGACCATGAATCGTGTTTACGTTGGTTTATAGACAGTTTGATTTCAGCTTTTCTTCATGGTATTTTAGAGTTTGTCATTTCCTCATAAACCATACATGATGATGTCATCCTGCACTCGGGGGCAGGGGGGCGTGTCCTAATTTTAACATCCAATGAAACGCTTGCACTCATCTGGCGCCGCCGGAGCGGAGTGCTTCCTGTTTGATCCAGTCTATGAGTGACTGTGAGGGCTGCTACAGTCATCTGAGCCGGGCCTCACTGATTTTCTCAATAGTTTTTACAGGAAATGTGTAAAAATGAGGGAGTAAACAGGACTCTACTTCTGATTTCATGAAAGTACAACTATCAAGAGCCGTTCGCTCTTTAAAATCAGTATCGGCCTCATCCTATAATCTTATATTAGTCAGGCTTCTACAAAAAACAGCACATTTTCAGTAAATATTACAACTAAATCCAACATTTGTCTCAGTTCTTCTGTCTCTAGTCTGGAGTCAAAGATCAGAGAAGATCAGCATTTTTGTGTCTTGAATACTTTTTAAACTGCAGGTGCGTTTCAACATGTTCAGTTCAGACTGTTTCAATGCCAGAAAAACTCGCTGTATTCCTGTCGAGTTCACAAAGACTCTCGAAAACTTGGACTATCTTCAGTAAAACTGTCTTTAGAAGCTATAATGAAATTCTTCGGGCGGGTGAGCAGCTCCTTCGAGAAGATTCATATCCTTGCCTCCGTCATTTGAAGCTCACGCTGCACTGACTGCACGTGTCTGAGTTTTAATGAAACGGCAAATCTCTTTTTCAGTTGATTCTTTATCCTGTTTCTGTGAAGTCAATGAAAAAGTGATTCAAAGATTTAAGAACGGACGTAATGTGACTTTAATTAAAACTCAGACAGTTCGTGTAGTGAGACAGTCGAGTTTCCACAAAGCTGCTTTTTCATTAACGGTGGAAATATTTTACTTGGAAACGTTGCATGTGTCAAACTTGCTTATTTATGCTCTTAAAATCCAGCAGCTTCAGTCCGGACACGCTCACAGCTCTGAGACAGTTTATAATGAACTTTCAGCGACTGCTGCCATAAACTTTGGTTGTTTCCAATGTAAACACGATGACGGCCATCTTGTGTAGCGTGTCAGAGTGGACAGAAACGGTGCGTAACGGACGAGACAAATTATTTTGCTAAACATGGTGAAACGAAAGAGGTGCTGTGACCATTGGCTTTTATTTCTGTTTTAGGGTTTTCCGAACACGAGACAGTGACACTGTAGCACCTCCTTCACATGTAACGAAAGACGGCAAGCAACGATTGGCTGTCATGTCTCTTGGCAAGACTTTATAATGTCGTAATCTGACATGGTGACAATCTTAACGGGCAACAATATTCAGGGGCCCCATTTACAGAATATGGGAGAAATGAATCGTGTTATTGTTACCATAGAATTGACGTCATGCACAAGTTACTGAAGAGTTGTTTTGAAGCCACACGTACGGAGGTTGAACTGCAGACAGACAAACGAAACATTGACTCTAGATCTCGTGTTTTTCGCGCGTTTTGCCTCACCACTCGAAGTCAGTAAATCTTACACACTGGTCCTTTTAAGAGAGTTTCTCAGTGAGTTAATCATCAGTGTTCGTGGTCTCATTTGTTTATTTTCTACATTATTTAACATTTACAATTTATTGTCTCTTGGCATACACAGTTTATGAAAGTGAGCTTTTTCCCGTGTCTGGATCTTCTCATTTCCCCCAGTCAATACTGCAGCCTTCATAGAAAGTGTTTGAGATAAGAGGCAGATGAGATTAATTCTGATTCGATGATAGCAGCTTGAAATGTAATTAGAAGTAATGATAAAGCCCGTTAGTTAGCCCCACGCACAGCGCTTGACTGACACGCAGATAATCACCGTTGAGCGAAAGGGGTTTAACGAACGGTCAGTCGAGAGAATAATTGTCAAATTAATGTGAAATGAAAGAAAAAAGTTAGCTGGAGCTCTGCGGTGTGCAAAGGAAGGGAGGGAGAGGCGAGAATAAACATTTAACAGGCAGGTCGGTGACTCACAGCTACAGTCCGACTCCCTCCAGTAAAAGTAAACACCTCAGATTAGTTGTTGACATCTCAGAGCGTGCCTCATAAATCTCTGTCTTTTCTGTTTCCCCTCCCGTAGACTCAGAGAACACCACCGTGACGCTCTCCGCCCTGCTGGCCAGCCTCAACAGCTGCTGCAACCCCTGGATCTACATGATCTTCAGCGGGCACCTCCTCTCCGACTTCGCCAGCAGCCTGCCGTGTTGCCGGCCCCTGAGGGGCAAGTTCGTCCACCAGGACTCGGACAGCAGCATTCGCCGGACAACGCTGCTGTCCAGACTCCAGGGTCCGCGCCTCTCGGAGCCGTTCAGAGATCTCAACCCCGTCCCCAAAAACTGTCCACAGTGCGCAACTGTGTCCTGACCAACGGAAACGCTTCGTTAAGACGACACAGAAAGCTCGAACCGGTCTTAATCTGCTGGTTTGTGGCAGCAATGGAGGCTATGAGCTCACCTGTAGGGTGCGGTCAAACGTACAGTTTGTTTTCTTTGGTCCAGAGTGGAAAAGTTTACTCAATGGCAACTTTTTGGTGTTGGTTTGTTGAGGTTCACACAGCTGTCACAAAGACAGGCTGGAGATTTTTGGATGTGAGACGGAGTCAAAACAAATCCGACATTATCGAGCTGACTGCGCTCTTTGCTGTAATTTAACTGCTTCAGTGTCAAATGTGAAAAATGGCTGAATATGAGCGTCTGTCCACACTGAGATTAACTTTGCTTATACTGTATATGTCAACATACACGTCTTTATACCCATCATCAGACCCCGGCACTGTTTCCTGTAGATTTAGAGATTACGGTAAGTGAGTAAACTAACTTTAGGTTAAGGCGGGGACGCACATTAAGACCGCTGAGGTCGATTATGGCTCTAATTTGGGCGCCGATGACTGATAAAGACTGTTCGAGTTTGGGGTTATGTAAAGAGTTCAGATGTTGCCAGTCGTTCTGTTTGATATTTAACATTAGTCATATATTTAAATTTCTAGCATTACACACACATTCACATAGATATATTACAGCACAGTCACGACACTTTTGAAAGGTACTAATGATTATTTTCATTATCAGTTGATTTGCCAGCCTGGTCTGTAAAATGTCCAAAAAAAAAAGCACATTTGTTTGTTTTGTACAAAACCCCCAAAATATTCAGTTTACTGTCGAAGAAAACCAACAAATATTTACATTCGAGGAGCTGAAACTGACATTTCGTTGAAAATTAAAGGTCCAGAGTGTGTGATTTGGGAAGTGCCAACCTCCACTTCAGTGCCAACTGTAATTCCTCAAACGTCCACTTGAGGCTGGCTCCAGAAGTGAGTCAGTCTCCATAAGTCCCCATGTTAAAACTTCACAGCAGAAATAAACATGTTTACAGCCTGGTACAAAAAACAGTTTTGGTCTCTATAGCTAATTTCCCCGTTCATGACAACTGTACTGAGGGTGAATTTATATACAACTCACCTGTTCACATTATATTAAGGCTTAAAGTTATGCAGGATTAAGAGCGTGGACATAAAACATCCTGTAATTATTTCTAAAGTCATATTAAAGTTCAGTGTACATCAGCCACTTTGACTGTTAAGAGTTATGAGCAGGATAACAAAATATGTTTGATATATTAATTAAAATTGCACTTTGTTTTATATAAATGTTAACACAGTGAATCTGCATATTTTTGACTCATTCCCAGATGCGTGTTGTCGTTGTAAAGATGTTTTATCGATGTATTGTATTCTGTTTGACTTGTTGTAAAGGAAGATAAACGTTACTCCTCGTATTTGAACGTGTTGTCGGGTCTGTTTGTGTCTCTGTTTACAGAAATGATCTTACGTAACAGGACGTTTCCAGGTGACGTGACACAGCTGCTTCAACCTTTTTTCCCGCCCTCGGTTAGCGGAGAACAGCTCTTAGCGGTCAACAGTTGAAGTGATTAAAAAAAAAAAAATCTGCAGCCTTGTTTGACACCGTGGTCGGCAATGTTTGTGCGTCAGTTGGTCGATCTACCACTTTGGTCTATGTAATTCTTGTGAAGACATTCATGGTGCCCAGAGGATGAATCTGACTAACTTTGGTGATGCCATGAGGTTGAACACTGTGGGCACTAAATTAGCAAATCTTAGCATGCTAACGCAATAAACAAAGATGGTGATCACGGTAAACCAAGCGGCAACCTCTGTCCGTGAAGTGAAGCCGACACGGGACGTGCCAAAAAACTGCAGTTCCTCTAACGTCCACTTGAGGCTGACTCCAGAAGATCAAGACCTTTACCTTCTGGTTCAGCTCTCTGTTCCCTTTAGTGGTTTGGTGCAATGTCCGCATTGGCACCGATCTGCTGATTCATCTTGTGCTCCACTTTCCCATCACAGAGCATGAATGGAGTTCAAATTATATTAAAGTTTTAGATTATGTACCCAGGCTTCATTCAGCTCACCTCAGCTCCGCTCTTGAGCCGCTACATACTTCACTATGTTCAGCTAGTTGCTTCTCTTTAGCTTTGTTACGACCGAGTCGCCTTTCAAACTGTCACATTGTCATAGAAATACTGATCATAGCCTAGAAAAACACTTTTCGCCCCCCTCTCTTCACTTGAAATGGGAACTTACAAGAATCAGTTGAGAAAATGGATGCCGTCCATCTGGTTGCAGTGTGGCAGCGCAGGATGCGAGATGAACTGCGGGTCTCCTCATCTCATCTCCGACCGAGCCGACAGCTTTGACTGTTTGGCCTTGATTTGTCTGAGATGAAAATGGAAATAAAAAAAGCTGTCAGCGCTGCAATCGCACATTTCATCTTGTGATTGTTGATTGAGTTCTTTACAGGAAAACAGAGCGCCTGGAGGCTGAATTGAACCCACACTGAACCACTGAGTCGTGGTGATGAATGCTATTGTCGTTTCTTCTTTTGTGCTATCTTGATTAGTTTGAACAGGGACTGGGAATCATTTAGAGCTGAGGGTGCTGAGAAAAACTTGTTTTCTTTTACTATAATTTGAATTTGCAGAAGAGGGAGTAACATAGCACCCATGAATATGTGCCATATGCAAGATTATGAGGCATTTTATGTATCAATTAATGTTTTAATCACCTTCTATTGCTGAACAGATTGGACCGTAACCAATGAGCCCAAATTGCTGGCTAGTTAAAGTAGCAAAATATGGTACTGGGTGGATAACTTCAGCTAATTCGTCCAGACTTTTTGGGGCTGATCTTTTAAATTGCTAAAACAATTGGTTTGCTAAAACAAAATACACATCCTGTTGTCCAAATGTCCTTTAAGGGTCACTGTAGTTATATTTATACCACATTCCTACACCATGTGACATGACTTGCCTCTTTTTACGTGGTTGGAGTTAAAATGAGTCATCCTCCACGCTTGTTGGTTTCTGGGTGATAAAGACAGTTGCACAACTATAAGATTTCTGCAAAATGATGTATAGATTTTTTAGGCGTTGCGTCATCTCGAATGGGTTGATAAACGGCGCATATAACTGCCGCAGATGGAAGAAAACACCCAGTGAAACACGTCCTCGGACAACCCTGGGTTTGAGCTAAGTCCTATCCAATCTAATGATTAAGTATAAATTATAATACACTGATAAAAACTAAATCCTCTGCTGCCACAAATACTCCCACAGTAAGAGACGAGAAAACAAATTTAAACTTTTTATGAACTGTTTTTTTTGGGCGTTTCTGTAACTCCTTTGAGTTTGGAAGTGCGTCCTTGCCACCATCCTGACGTTCACGGAGTTCCCCGTGGCCCTGTTTGACCCTCAGACGTGTTTTGTCTAATTTCTTCAGACTGTAAAAAAGGAAAAAAAACAACAACACATGGCTCACATTGACACACAGCAGATCGCGGAGGACGTGGACCTCGAGGGAAATCCAGACTGACTCAGGTAACTCGGCGGTTTGACGGGAAACAGCTGAGAAACAGAAAATACGTATCTTTACACACCATGACCACCAATGTAACCCAACCCAGAGACCCCTGCTGTCCCTAAACTCAAACCAAGTCAAAGGGTGAAGACTTCCAGAGTTACAGAAGAAGAAGAAGAAGAAGAAGAAGAAGAGTGTCGTGCCAGAACCGGAGCTGGGCAAGGGCATCTGGCCTGGAGACCCAGAAGCCTAGCTGACTTTACCCTGTATATTTGTATTTAAATGCATGTCATTGATTTGAGGTCTTTCTTATTCCCACTGTGTTTCTGCAGGTGTAAACATGTTTGAGATGGTTAAATCTGACCTATAAGCTTCAGCTCGCACACAAGGTAAAATAAGATAAATCAGATCTGGTGGAGTGCCACAGTGTGTCATCAGCAAAGTAATTTAAATACAATTTGTAGTAAGTCGGTCTAAAAATCTGCAAACCCAGTGAAGTGCTTCAAACCTAACTGCTGTGAGTGGATAAAGGGTTTATCCACGCGGTTACCATAGTTTCCTTTTTTACCCGAGAGTATCTACAGGCTTTAAGGAAGGAATTTCAATTAGGAATCAATCACGTCGTCCACGGGGACGCGTTTTTTTATTTTTATCAAAGAGCTTAATGCGGGAAGCTGAAGAAAGGAAGTATATTGTTAAAGACAGGAAGTGCAGATGAATGAGAGCTTTAAAACGCAGCAGCTTTCATCATTAAACGACCTCGGGTGGAGTCCCATCCTGTGCCGAGGATTTAAGTGGCCTCTATCTTTCTATACATCACCGAGACTCATTTTCTTCATTTACATTCAGACTGTTTGTCCGGCTCTGTGAAACCTCGTCTCTCCTCGTTTTCCCTTCTACCTCCGACAGACTCTTTAGGTTCATCTTTTGGTGTCTGTTACATGGATGCAAGGAATTTACCTTGATGCTTTGATGCACAGCAGTCTCAATAAGTACTGCAAAAGTCAAAACATATGTACAATATATCCGTTTCCAAATGAAAGAGCTCTGCAGTGTTTAAAAAAGGTGGTTTAATGTGCAAAATGTTAAATTATTCAAGACTAACTTGGTCGGTGCTTCCCAAGACAGTATTTTGCAACATTAGTAGTATAAAAAAATTTAGTGTGCAATATTTAAAGTAGCTCATTTGGTGTTTTAGCAGGTTAGTTAAGCTCACCACACAAACAAACTAAATGATGAAGGCAGCAGTACACCAGAAACTTCATGTTCTGGTGTAAAATTACAGTTTGTTTCCCGCCATGGAGTCTGATGGCTTTGGACAGATTTACAGCTTTTCAGTCCACTTTTAGCAGACGTTCAAGGATTATACATGCATGTTGGAAACTTCACGTGAGGAAGCGTCGGCCAACACAAACACCTTCGGCATCATTAATCACCGGCAGTTTGTTCAAATTCTGTTTTTAGATGTGGTTTGTTGGTTCAAGCAGCCCTCTTTGCAAAGAAGCCACATTTGATGAATTAACCTTTATTTATTCAGGTTAAACTCAAAGACAAATTACATTTTGTGACCAGTTGGCCAAATAATATTGAGACAGGTGAGCCTCAGAGTTAAAAAGGTTCCCCACAAATGGTAAAAAAGATAAAATAAATATATGAGCTTTGAGTTTAGAAAGTTTAGAATCATTCATAAAGTGCGATAAGTTGTAATTAAGGTTATTTACCTCAAACGTTGTAGTGTTAAGTGTCTTATTGTCATGGCAATTAAAACAAGCTCAGCTTTAAAACACACAAAAGAGTTGAACTTACTCTGTCGCCTCTCTGGACACGCGTTAGCTCCTAATGAGCAAATATTTTCCAGGTGTGTCTGCTGATGAGAGAGGGCGGGGCTTCACAGGAGAGACGCACCTGAGATGGAGGCATGTTGGTCCAAAGCCTGCCTGTCAGTCTCATCAGGTCTGATCGGATAGTCAGGAAGCTCAGGAAGGAACATGCAGGGAGAAACATCTAAGATGGAGTGTTTTGTAGTCTGTTAACTGGACTTTGTAGTTTTACCACAGGCACATGGATAACATCCACTCCATCTTCTCCTAACTCTCCTCCTAACTCCTTATGACCTCTCTTTCACGTCTTTCCTTGACCTTGTGATGTTTCATATTGAGGTCAAGGAAAAGTGTTCAGGAAAGGACTTAGGAGCTCATCTTCTATCCTGTAAAAAAGAACTATTTGTTTTAACTTGCCTTAAAATTTAAGTTGACTGAATTTGAGAAGACAAGTTGAGGTGATTTTTTTTAATGATTCAAAACAAATAAACATATTTTGTCAAATAAACTTGATATTAATTCAGGTGTACTTAAATCCTGTTAGTTTAATTAAAGCAGTTCTTGGAAACACAAAATAAAGTGTTTTATTTTAGTTTTAATCTGCATCTGGATCCAAATTTTAATGTAAAGATGGACGGACAAACAGAAAATAAACCCTCCTCAGACAAACGAATCTCCGAATGTCACGTATGAGCAAATGGAGCACTTCCACTTATGTGCCATATGTTTGTGCATTCAGGAAGTGGTTTTCCTATCGCAGAGCTCAGACTCCGGGGACGGACAGACGGCTCATAGGAAGGCCGAACAACAACCGCAGAAACCATCTGAACTGTCCGACGTAAATCTGTGAATCTACGACAAGAACAAGAACTGTGAGATAAAACTGTGTTTAAAGTGTTAAAAGTACTAGTGCAGTCATGCAGACTGTAAATAACTCCTGAACGTTTTGTTTATTGGAGGACTTAGGCACGTTTCCTTACATAACGTTGTGTGAAGTGTGTTTTTTGTGTATGTAAATCTAGGTGTGTGGTTTCTTTCACTTTTGACTTTTTGAGGTTTGAACTTTTGAGTTCTCCTCTTTTTGTTGGAGTATAACTCATCCAACATTCCAGAAAATAGCTAAAAATACATACTCAATGTACTTTGTTACTTTGTGCAATGACAATAAAGTTGAATCTATTGTAATATTATCTACCCAGAAGTCCAGAGTGACGCCTTCTTAATGTTTGCTTTTGTCCAAACCTCGACTTTATTCCAAAAATTCAAATAATTCAAAGTAAAAGCAGCAAGTACATGTTTTTACATGACTGAAAGTTTTAATGATGTCCTGTCGGCCGACTTATTAATTCATCAACAAATCATTCCAGATGTACTTGTATAAACTGTCCGGTAGTTTAATTCATGTATTTCATCTTTATGCAAACATCTCTGTCTTAAACACAAATAAGGCACAAATACTTCAAATGCTCCATTTCACGATGGAAATATTCAATAAATAAATAAATTCTTAAAACTGAACTTTGTTTGTTATTTTGCATCTTTGCTCCATCTCCAAACTGTCATCTCCGCCTGTGGCCTTCACATCAGTCATCATTAAGACGTGAAGATGTACATTTTAGACACCGTGCTCCTTTAAAGGCACGCACTCCTGCGGAGGAAATTAAACTGCCAAGAAGAATTAAAGAAGCTGCTGATAACGAGCAGTTTGTTTCTGTTTGAGCTGATGTTGAGTAACACCCTCACATCTGGCAGATCGCGTTGAATGTGCGCTTTGGTGTGCGTGTGCGTGTCACTGTGAGTTTACATGACAAGTTTCTTGTAAAGCATGACTGGCAGGAGGATAATGAGAACCAGCAGCAGACTTTGTGTTATATCACAGAGAGGCCGAACGCTGAACCTTCTCTTGAATTACATGAAAGATTTACCGCCGGCCGCCCGGCAACTTGCCTTCTGACAGATTGCGGGAGGTTGGGTGATAAGACGCCGTCACTGGATACGTTCATGTTGGGATTTTTTAATTTCCACAAGTTTCATGTAAAAACATTCCAGGATATTAAAAGCGCTCATGTGTTTTCATTAAGATGTTTTTCTTGTCGCGGTGGCAAAGCGTCTCGAACACGCAGCCCAACATGGGACAGAGTAACCCGGGATACAGAAATAATAAAAACATAAACACGAACAATGAAGTGCTCATCAGTTTTTACACGACTGCAGTGAAAACACAAAACATTCATCATCTTCGTCCGAACGGGTTATTTTTAAGAACAAGATCTGAGTTTAATGGGTTCATGTATTTCATAAGTCTGTAACTGCAGAGTAAGACACTAATATTTCATGCAACCTTCATTGATGCAACATTTTAAACACATTTATACAGTATACAGTAAATGACTGTTAATTGTACATTAAAACACCATAATATTTCTGTATATGTCAAAACCTTTATTGTAATACAGCATTCGTACGGTGTTTTCGTGTTATTTATTTGTCAACAACGTTTCTTTTGATGGAAAAAAATTTTTAAATTTATTACGGTAAAATTCTGGCAACAACAGCCAGTTTTTCACCGTAGAAGACTTATGTATAAAATAAATAAATTACATATTACGGTATTTTACTGTATAATTAACAGTCTGTCATTTAAAATACTACTTTATTATTTTTAATTGCCTTAGAAAAACTGCATAAATGAAGGTTTTGTCATGAAATATGACTGATGATGGTTGCCAGAATTTGACCATAATAAATACGGTAAGTTTTTCTAATATTACAGTGAAAGGATATTAGAACTGTTTTACATTTAAGGTTGCTTTTTTTGCACATTTTACAGTATTAAGTGTTTTTTCACCAAAAGAACGCTCTGCTGCATAATTGACATGAGAATACTGTATATGCCATAAAAAATAAAGGTTTTGCCATAAAATATTAGTGTTTTACTGTACAATTAACAGTCATTTAAAATACTTTATTCTATATAAATTCCCTTAAATGCCGTACAAATAAAGGTTTAGCTAAGAAATATTACAGTGTTTTACTGTAAAAAAAAGTTTATGTATCAGCCGGTGGAAAATCCAGTCACCATAATAAAGAATAACAAGCTGCAGCTCGTACCTGATCTGAAAGTGACTGTACACAGCGCAGTGGAAAGATGCCCACATAATCTGATCAGACTGAAGTCAGCTGCATCCTGCGTGGGCGCTAAAGTGCCATTCTGTGGCTTCATTTAGCATTTCCATCATGAGCTTCAGTAATTACATCACCACATTAGCACCGCAGTACTCTGTGTTGGATAACAGCTAACTGTAATGTGATAAACAACAGTTCGACTAGTCAAAGGATAGATGACAGTTGAAACAGCCCAATGGATGAATTGTTCAAGTGAAGAGCTAATGGTGGTTAAACTGATGAACTGCTAGCTTAATAGATAGACAGCTGGAATAGCTAAACATAGAGCTAACCGGTAGAGATAGTTAGCTAAAAGTACCGGATAAATGGCTGAAATAGGCTTATTACTTAAACATAATGGATACAGAGTTGAAATATTTAAACATGAAGCTAAATTCTTGAACTCGTTGGCTAAAAGTTACTGAAACAGTTGAAATGGTTAATATAATGTAGAAATGGTTGAAACAGATACAGAGCTAACAGTGGTTAAACCATTGAAATTGGTAGCTAAATGATCAGTGGTGGAAAACAGCCTTGAACCTTGAAACATTGATAGTTTAACTGTATGAATGAATTATTTCCATGATATCCACTGTTATATAATAGATAACACACAGGTTTTAAATAGATTAAAGTAAACACGTAGAAGGTGATGGAGGTGTTGATGGAGTGATATTTGGGCTCATCTGAGAAGGTTGTTTGGGGTTCATTATCAGACAGGAAAGTTTGGGTCCTCCTATAAACATCATTTATCTTTCCTGCCCAGACATTCATCAGAGTCCGTGTCACGAACGCCCCACAGATGTTAAAAAACTCAAATATTTTGCTTCATTTGAAGAGCTGAATTTATGTATGTTTTAGGGAGGACTGTAAAATACGAGAACACGTGTTCCCTTCATGGACTCACGGGACGGGCTGCATCTACAGGTTGAACTTTAGGATTTAATGGACAGATCGTGTACAGAAATAACTACAGAAAAATGTGCAGGTGCATCGTCGGTAACGGGACGTCAGTTTAAGAAACTTTAAATATCAACTTTCATCATTTATAAAACTCAACAGTCGCTGCTAATATCTCAGTTTGTGTCTCCTTTATAACGTTAGTTGCAGATGAAAAAATTGTTACCACTCTGCAGTGAGCAGACACACACACACACACACACACACACACAGAAAGGAGGAGCATCAATCATGTGATCCAGCAGGGAGGGAACCTGAAAGTGAAAGTGTTCATTTTGTTCAGTCTCCATTTTGCGTTGACGGAGCAGACGGAGGAAAAGTGAAGGCTGAGGCAGGGTGAGTGTTTTTATGATTATTATTATTTTACTGTCAAAGTCTCTGAGTCAGTTTTCTCTCTGTGGACTGTCGAGGAAAGAAATGTTTGAATGAACTCAACAGTTTGATTCATCTGTGGACACAAAGTCTGGACTGGCTGAATAATTCACATTAAACCTGCTGAAACCAAGAAAACAAGAAAAGATTTAAAGAACAGTGACCAGGTGGAGATCCCACTGCGTTATACTGTATACTGTGTGTGTGTGTGTGTGTGTAGGATTGGGTGAGGGTGTGTTTGTACTTTACTTTCTGTACAAACTTGTTTTTCTTGTGTCTTCATTTTTCCTGTTCTCAGACTTGCGTGTTACTTCCTGTACAGACTTGTTGGTTGTTTCTCGTGTCCTGAGCTCACAGTCAGTGTTAATATTTAACTTCTCAGACTGACTGAAGTCCAGAAGATGGATGTTTGTGTGGAGGAAGAGGAGGACAGAGCAGAGTCTGCAGGATCCATCTGTCTGTCTATGAAGAGTGACCGGTCCAAAGGTGAACCTCCAGACTTCAGTGATGAACCTGGACCCTCAGACACAAAGTAAAAGAACTGATACTAACTCATTTGACTCTTTAGACACAATCATGTTACTAACCTGTTGACAGTTAACTTCATTCATTGTGAGATGTAACTGATCTAAGAGGACTAAAAGAAACTTGAAAGTTCCCACTTATGGACAGCAGTTTGTGTCTTTAGAGCTTCATAAATGACTCTTTCATCAGAGAATTTATCAAAGATTCATGTGGTATAAATAAAAACATGTTGGTGTTTGCAGAGTTCAGTCCAACAGACAGAGAGCAGAGTCTCCAGGATCCATCTGTCTGTCTATGAAGAGTGCAGATTGGTCCAAAGGTGATCCTCCAGACTTCAGTGATGAACCTGGACCCTCAGACACAAAGTAAAAGAACTGATACTAACTCATTTGACTCTTTTTAGACACAATCATGTTGGCTAACCTGTTGACAGTTAACTTCATTCATTGTGAGATGTAATCTGATCTAAGAGGACTAAAGAAACTTTGAAAGCTCCTAATTATGGACAGCAGTTTGTGTCTTAGAGTCATAACGACTTTCATCAGAGAATTTATCAAAGATTCATGTGGTATAAATAAAAACATGTTGGTGTTTGCAGAGTTCAGTCCAACAGACAGAGAGCAGAGTCTCCAGGATCCATCTGTCTGTCTATGAAGAGTGACCGGTCCAAAGGTGAACCTCCAGACTTCAGTGATGAACCTGGACCCTCAGACACAAAGTAAAAGAACTGATACTAACTCATTTGACTCTTTTTAGACACAATCATGTTACTAACCTGTTGACAGTTAACTTCATTCATTAGAGATGTAATCTGATCTAAGAGGACTAAAAGAAACTTTGAAAGCTCCTAATTATGGACAGCAGTTTGTGTCTTTAGAGCTTCATAAACCACTTTCATCAGAGAATTTATCAAAGATTCATGTGGTATAAATAAAACATGTTGGTGTTTGCAGAGTTCAGTCCAATGACAGAGAGCAGAGTCTCCAGGATCCATCTGTCTGTCTATGAAGAGTGACTGGTCCAAAGGTGATCCTCCAGACTTCAGTGATGAAACTTGATCTCAGACACAAAGTAAGAGACTGTTTTTACTGTAAACTGACCTGATGAAGAGATGACGATTGATGATGAAGACAAAGTGCTCAAAGATTCATATTCATGATGACTGAATGTTTAATGAGACAGACAGACAGGAGAAGCTTGTTAATGAATGTTCATGAGCCAGCAGGAGAGCTTGAAATCAAATCATCTTCATCACAGACTGAAAGCTGAATTCAAACAGAAAAGTAACGACACTTTTACTTCCAGATCATCTGAACTTCCAGACAGTGTCGTCTAATCTTGGATATTTTGGTCAGCAACAGTCAAATAACCATCTGAGGATAAAGAAATGTCTTCTACAGAGAGAGGAAGAGGAGACATATCTGTGGAGGAGCAGCCGCCCTGCTGTGCTTGTGTCAGGACGCCTGAAGGATCCGGTCTCTACCAGCTGTGGACACCGTTCCTGCAGACACTGCATCACCTCATACTGGGACCAATCTGCTTCATCAGGAGACTCTCCTGTCCCCAGTGTGGGAAAAGATCCAGAACAAGACCTGACTGCAGACACAGTCAGACCAGCACTGTACAAAGTAAGACTGTCCATCTTTAAAGTGTAATCCAAGCTGCATTTCATAACATTACATTTATTTAGAGATTCTCAAATTTGCATTCAAACTAAAAACTGAAGAATCATCAAAGTACATCAGCTTCATCAAACAAGCTGAGCGGCTTCCAAGTGCTGCAGTTAGTTTGAGAGTTTTCAGGCTGAACATGTGGATGCTTCTGCTGTCCTGATGTCAGTGAGAGCTCCTTCCACCATTGTGGATCCAGGACAGCAAACAGTCAGGATGTTGTTGAGCGGTAGCTGGCTGATGTTCAACCCAAACTGAACTTTAACATTTACTTCTATAGAGATTCTAATATTTACGCTTTTGTTGCTGATGCTGAAAATAATCAGCTGATTGACAATTTTTTCTTTGTCTCTCTGTCTCTAAAACTTCTGTCTCTGTTTCAGTGGGAGTGGTGGTCTGCAGGAGGTTTTAGGATGAACATAAGATCAGTCTGGAAGACGAGATGTGAACGTGCAGACTGAAGGGAAGTGATGAAACAGGAAGTGGGAACCCCTCTCAACAGGATCTACACTGAGCTCTCTACATCACAGAGGGACAGAGGAAGAGGTTAATACCCAACATGAGGTGAGGCAGCTTGAGACAGCTTCCAAGAAGAAGAAGACCCTCCATGACGTCCCATCAAATGCCACGATCTTAAAGCCTTACCTGACCAACAGACACACATCAGAGTCGTTCTGACCAACGGCGCCGCTGGCGCTTGGAAAACCTTTCAGTGCTGAAGTTCACTCTGGACTGGGCAGAGGGCTCGGCGGAAACCGCGATGTCAGTCTGGTGGTTCTGCTCGCTCAGGAGCTGAACTTGATCAAAGATGAAGTGTTCAGTCTTCTCACGCTGTTCCATGTTTTTCCATCCAACATTACAGAAGGTCACAGCAGAGAAGTCGCTGTCTGTAAACTTCTGTTCATCTTTGACGCCTGATGAAAGCAGACTTTCACTGGATTTCAACAACAAAGAGGTCGTGTCTGATGTCACACAGGAGTCATCAGTCAGCGTGTTGTTGACAAGCCTCATCAAGGGAATTCGTTTCCCCTCGGCTCTCATCTGGATAACTTCCAGACCTGCAGCAGCCAATCAGATCCCTCCTTCATGTGTTGACAGGGTAACAGAAGTACGAGGCTTCACTGACGCCAGAAGGAGGAGTACTTCAGGAGGAGAGTCAGTGATGAAGATCTGTCCAGCAGAATTACTCCCACACATCAAGACCTCCAGGAGCCTCCACATCATGTGTCTGATCCCAGCTCCTGCTGGATCACTGCTACAGTTCTGGACCACATGTTGACCACAGACCAGAGAGCTGCCCAAGACCCTGACTGACCTGTACTCGCCACTTCTGCTGGTTCAGACAAAGAGGAAGAAGAAGAAGTAATGATGAAGGACATGAGATCGATCCACAGGAGCCGACGGAGGCTGACAGGGAAGTTCTTCTTGAAGCTGGGGGAGGCTGGCGTTTGAACAGCTGGAGAAAGGGAAACATCATGTCTCTACCAAGACGCACGGAGCAGTGTGGTCTGGATGTCACAGAGGCCTCGTGTACTCAGGAGTTTGTACAGAGATCTTTCAAAAGAGAGAGGTGATCTTCAAGAAAACAGCTCACGTTTGTTCATCTTGAGTGTTCAGGAGTTTCTGGCTGCAGTCTACCTGTTCCACTGTTACACCAACAAGAAGACAAAGGTAATGAAGGACTCCCTGTGAGAAGACTACCGCCATTTATCTCTGAATGTCTTCCTGAAGAAGGTCATGCAGAAATCCTTCAAAGTGAAAATGGTCACCTGGACCTGTTTGTTCGGCTTTCCTTCATGGCCTCTCTCTGGAGTCCAACCAGAGACTTTAGAGGCCTGCTGGGTCAGACAGACAACAGTCCAGAAATCATCCAGAGAGCCATCAAGAACCTGAAGAAGATGAATAGTGATGATATCTCTCCTGACAGAAGCATCAACATCTTCCACTGTCTGATGGAGATGAACGATGACTCAGTCCATCAGGAGATCCAAGAGTCTCCTGAAGTCAGAGAACAGATCAGAGAAGAAACTCTGGGTTCCACTGCTCAGTCCTGGCCTACATGCTGCAGATGTCAGAGGAGGTTCTGGATGAGTTGGACCTGAAGAAGGCAACACATCAGTCCAGGGACTGAGACTGATTCCAGCTGTGAGGAACTGCAGAAAGGCTGTAAGTCCAGATGTGATGAACATTATGAATCAGCAGATTAGTAGTTCAATTCTTCAGATGTTCACTCTATAAAATTCTTCTTCTAAAAATAGTTTTCCACTTGAACAACTTGAATTTGTTCTGCTTACATTTTTTAAATGAGTCTTTGACTCTGACAGTTTTTTGACAGCCGTTTCCTACTGAGTTCATGGTTACCAGTTTTTTGTATCTCTCCTGCTCTTGATGCTGCCTCAACCCTTCTCCTCCTCCAGTCCTTGGATTGTTAGCCTGATTACCTGATTGGATTTTTGTGTAATCGAACTCCTGCCTTCGTCATTACAGACCGAGTGCTGCATTTGAGTCCTGTTCCAAAGGCGAATAAGAGCTCTTTTGTGTGCAGTTTAATGGTTAGAAAGTCATAAATCATAAAAGGAAAATAATTTAAATGTCTTTGATAATTACTTTGACACCACTTCTTCCTGTGCCCCGCGTTCCTGATACTATTTCCATGTTTACATATTTTACCACTTGACAAACTGTTGAGAGCTGAGTTCTGTCATCGCCACTGCTGAATGTATCCTCAGCAAACACCATGGTCAGACTTGTATATGGTTTTTGAGCCACGCGCATTGATTTTGTTGCTGCGCATGTTTTGTTTTCATCTTCTACTTCTCTAAATCTTCTCTGCCTTGTCTCTGACTTTGTCCATTTTATTGTTCATGAATTCAAATTGTGTTTGATCGCCTTGTCTGAAGTCATTTTTGGAAGTCTCAGTCTAACTCCATTTTCTCTCCGCTCATCTGCAACGATTCAAACAAACAGAGATTAAAAGTCTGCAGGTATGAGAGAGAGATGAGAATGATTGTTTTGGGCGTCAAACACAGTGAGATAAGATGAGCTGAACCACTGATGTGAAGAGCAAATGTTCATCAAAGCACAATATGTCAAACTGTTCTGACATCAAATGCATGAAGTAAATATAAAGTGTTCTCTTCTATAATAACACATTTGTAATCTATGTGTCATCACAGACTTAAAGACTGTAAACTCGAGAGTCAATGTGACGCTGTGGCTCTCAGCTCTGAAGTCCAACTCCTCCCATCTGACAGAGCTGACCTGAGTAAGAAACGACCTGAAGGATTCGAGTGAAGGACAGTGCTTGGACTGGAGAGTCCAAACTGTAAACTGAAGACTCTGGAGGTCAGTTCACTGACTGTTCAACTTTTATCTCATATTTCACATCATGTTTTTGCTTAAATAAATGAGAATAAAAATACATAAATACTAGGTAAATAATACATGTATCTGTACTGAACTGTTTGATACAGTGGTCTCGGCCGGGTACGCACTATGAATCAAAAATACACTTTTTTCATATTTATTTTATCAACTTCTTGACGATGCGCCCAGCTGAAAGCTCAGTGATCTGTGCTCGACTACTCGCCACGCCCAAACCCCATCAAACAGACAAAGTGAAACTAATGAACTATGTAGCATATTTACACACGTAGAAGCATGTTTAGAAGAACACACACCGAAAATGGCCAAATCTGATCAAGTACAAACAAAGTGTATGGATAAACGCGTGCAGGACGGACTAAAATCACGGCAGTAGGCTGCATTGTGGAGCACAGATCCACTAAGCTGCGCTCTTCACACATCTATCTTGAGCACCAAGCCGTTGAGACAGAAGCTACATGCAAAGCTAGTCGCTGAAACATGGCTAATGTCTTAAATACACCTGAAATCAAGATCTCCACCTTCCTTCAGATCTGGGGCCTCATGCACAAAGGCTGCGTACGCACAAAAAGTGGCGTACGTTTTTTCACGCCACGTTCAGATGTATCAAACGTGAAATGAGCGCGGAAATGTGCGTGCCTCACGCCAACTTCATGGCTGGCGACGCACGCTTTGGGTTGGTAGCTGTTGTTCTCATGACACTAGAGGTGATGCTGGGAAACTGTCAGAATGAAAACAAAGGTCATCAGAGGACGTGCACGTATTCCCAACAGAGCACAGCCGCAGGAACATATTCTCGCAGGGCGCTGAGGAAAAAAGCTCGTGCCGTTTCTTAATCAAGAACTGGCTACATTGATAAAAAAATATACCAGCGGCTTGACTACACGATGGCAATATTGTTACATGCAGCGGTGACACCTGCGTTATTTATTCACGAAGCCAACGCAGAAAATACACACTGACACAAGTGAAGCATATGTAGCTTCACGCGTAGTGTGTACGCATATGGTTTGGGCATGTGCGCATTCAGATATCATGTTTTTGGTTTTCTTTCTTTCTGCTGCTTGAAATTAGAGCTACAGAGTTTTCTATCAAGCCCCTGGATTGTCTCTGTGCTCCAGTGGATCCATGTCAGTAAAGCTGGCAAAAGTTGAAACGCCGCCGCGGGACGCACTTCGCATTCATTCATTGTGTGTCCATTTAAGTGGTGTGTTGCTCTGCGCGTTTCTCTCATTCCAGGGCTCCCACTACCCGGTGAGAGCCAGTCACCCACTAAAGAGGCCACTCTCTTGTCGAAGGTGGAGAGTTCCTCCACTCCTGTCTCCCCGCCTGTTGCGGCCATGCTTCGGAGGTGGGCAGAAACCCGTCCAACAGACAGAGAGCAGAGTCTCCAGGATCCATCTGTCTGTCTATGAAGAGTGACTGGTCCAAAGGTGATCCTCCAGACTTCAGTGATGAACCTGGACACTCAGACACAAAGTGAGAGACTGTTTTTACTGTAAACTGACCTGATGAAGATGACGCATTGATGATGAAGACAAAGTGCTCAAAGATTCATATTCATGATGACTGAATGTTTAATGAGACAGACAGACAGGAGAAGCTGTTAATGAATGTTCATGACAGCAGGAGAGTTGAAATCAAATCATCTTCATCACAGACTGAAAGCTGAATTCAAACAGAAAAGTAACGACACTTTTACTCTGTGATCATCTGAACTTCCAGACAGTGTCGTCTAATCTTGATATTTGTCAGCAACAGTCAACAAATCATCTGAGTGATAAAGAAATGTCTTCACAGAGAGAGGAAGAGGAGACATGTTCCTGTGGAGGAGCAGCCGTCCTGCTGTGTTCTGTGTCAGGACGTCCTGAAGGATCCGGTCTCTACCAGCTGTGGACACTGGTTCTGCAGACACTGCATCACCTCATACTGGGACCAATCTGCTTCATCAGGAGACTCCTCCTGTCCCCAGTGTGGGAAAAGATCCAGAACAAGACCTGGACTGCAGACAGCCAGTCAGACCAGCACTGTACAAAGTAAGACTGTCCATCTTTAAAGTGTAACCTGCTGCATTTCATCACATTACGTTTATTTAGAGACTTCAAATTTGTGCATTCAACCCAAAAATTGAAGAATCATCAAAGTACATCAGCTTCATCAAACAAGCTGAACGGCTTCAAGTGCTGCAGTTAGTTTGAGAGTTTTCAGGCTGAACATGTGGACAGTTTCTGCTGTCCTGATGTCAGTGAGGAGCTCCTTCCACCATTGTGGATCCAGGACAGCAAACAGTCAGGATGTTGTTGAGCGGTAGCTGGCTGATGTTCAACCCAAACTGGACTTTAACATTTACTTCTCTATAGATTCTAATATTGATGTTTTTGTTGCTGATGCTGAAATAATCAGCTGATTGACAAATTTTCTTTGTTCTGTCTCAAACTTCTGTCTCTGTTTCAGTGAGTGGTGGTCTGCAGGAGGTTTTAGATGAACATAAGATCAGTCTGAAGACGAGATGTGAACGTGTGACTGAAGGAAGTGATGAAACAGGAAGTGGAACCCTCCTCAACAGGATCTACACTGAGCTCTACATCACAGAGGGACAGAGTGAAGAGGTTAATACCCAACATGAGGTGAGGCAGCTTGAGACAGCCTCCAAGAAGAAGGAGACCCTCCATGACACTCCCATCAAATGCCACGACATCTTTAAAGCCTTACCTGACCAACAGAGACACATCAGAGTCGTTCTGACCAACGGCGTCGCTGGCGTTGGAAAAACCTTCTCAGTGCTGAAGTTCACTCTGGACTGGGCAGAGGGCTCGGAGAACCAAGATGTCAGTCTGGTGGTTCTGCTCTCGTTCAGGGAGCTGAACTTGATCAAAGATGAGCGGTTCAGTCTTCTCACGCTGCTCCATGTTTTCCATCCAACATTACAGAAGGTCACAGCAGAGAAGCTCGCTGTCTGTAAACTTCTGTTCATCTTTGACGGCCTGGATGAAAGCAGACTTTCACTGGATTTCAACAACAAAGAGGTCGTGTCTGATGTCACACAGGAGTCATCAGTCAGCGTGCTGTTGACAAGCCTCATCAAGGGGAATCTGCTTCCCTCGGCTCTCATCTGGATAACTTCCAGACCTGCAGCAGCCAATCAGATCCCTCCTTCATGTGTTGACAGGGTAACAGAAGTACGAGGCTTCACTGACGCTCAGAAGGAGGAGTACTTCAGGAGGAGAGTCAGTGATGAAGATCTGTCCAGCAGAATCATCTCACACATCAAGACCTCCAGGAGCCTCCACATCATGTGTCTGATCCCAGTCTTCTGCTGGATCACTGCTACAGTTCTGGACCACATGTTGACCACAGACCAGAGAGGAGAGCTGCCCAAGACCCTGACTGACCTGTACTCACACTTCCTGCTGGTTCAGACAAAGAGGAAGAAGAAGAAGTACGATGAAGGACATGAGACGAGTCCACAGGAGCCGACAGAGGCTGACAGGGAAGTTCTTCTGAAGCTGGGGAGGCTGGCGTTTGAACAGCTGGAGAAAGGAAACATCATGTTCTACCAAGACGACCTGGAGCAGTGTGGTCTGGATGTCACAGAGACCTCGGTGTACTCAGGAGTTTGTACAAAGATCTTCAAAAGAGAGAGTGTGATCTTCCAGAAAACAGTCTACTGCTTTGTTCATCTGAGCGTTCAGGAGTTTCTGGCTGCAGTCTACCTGTTCCACTGTTACACCAACAAGAAGACAAAGGTACTGAAGGACTTCCTGGGAGAAGACTACCGTCATTTATCTCTGAATGTCTTCCTGAAGAAGGTCATGCAGAAATCCCTTCAAAGTAAAAATGGTCACCTGGACCTGTTTGTTCGCTTCCTTCATGGCCTCTCTCTGGAGTCCAACCAGAGACTCTTAGGAGGCCTGCTGGGTCAGACAGACAACAGTCCAGAAATCATCCAGAGAGCCATCAAGAACCTGAAGAAGATGAACAGTGATGATATCTCTCCTGACAGAAGCATCAACATCTTCCACTGTCTGATGGAGATGAACGATGACTCAGTCCATCAGGAGATCCAAGAGTTCCTGAAGTCAGAGAACAGATCAGAGAAGAAACTCTCTAAGTTCCACTGCTCAGCTCTGGCCTACATGCTGCAGATGTCAGAGGAGGTTCTGGATGAGTTGGACCTGAAGAAGTACAACACATCAGACCAGGGACGACTGAGACTGATTCCAGCTGTGAGGAACTGCAGAAAGGCTGTGTAAGTCCAGATGTGATGAACATTATGAATCAGTGTAGATTAGTAGTTCAGTTCTTCAGATGTTCACTCTATAAAATTCTTCTTCTTAAAATAGTTTTCCACTTGAACAACTTGAATTTAAGGTTCTGCTTTACATTTTTTAAATGAGTCTTTTGACTCCTGACAGTTTTTTGACAGCGTTTTTTCCTACTGAGTTCATGGTTACCAGTTTTTGTATCTCTCCTGCTCTTGATGCTGCCTTTGTCTCAGTCCTTCTGGATTGTTAGCCTGATTACCTGATTGGATTTTTGTGTACCGAACCTCTGCCTGTCATTACAGACCGAGTGCTGCATTTGAGTCCTGTTCCAGTGCTGCGTAACAAGAGCTCTTTTGTGCAGTTTAATGGTTAGAAAGTCATAAATCATAAAAGGAAAAATAATTTAAATGTCTTTGATAATTTATTTGACACGAGCCCTCAAGTGTTCCTGATACTATTTCCATGTTTACATATTTTACCACTTGACAAACTGTTGAGAGCTGAGTCTCTGTCATCGTCACTGCTGAATGTATCCTCAGCAAACATGGCTCAGATTTGTATATGGCTTTTGAGCCACGCTGCATTGATTTTATTGCTGCAGTCTGTTTTGTTTTCATCTTCTACTCTCTCTAAATCTTCTCTCTCGTCTTGTCTCTGACTTTTTGTCCATTTTATTGTTCATGAATTCAAATTGTGTTTGATCGTCTTGTCTTGAAGTCATTTTGGAAGTCTCAGTCTAACTCCATTTTCTCTCCGTTCATCTGCAAGATTCAAACAAACAGAGATTAAAAGTCTGCAGGTATGAGAGAGAGTGATGAGAATGATTGTTTCATGTCAAACACAGTGAGATAAGATGAGCTGAACCACTGATGTGAAGAGCAAATGTTCATCAAAGCACAATATGTCAAACTGTTCTGACATCAAATGCATGAAGTAAATATAAAGTGTCCTCTTCTATAATAACACATTTTGTAATCTATGTGTCATCACAGACTTTCTGACTGTGAACTCTCAGAGAGTCACTGTGACGCTGTGGCCTCAGCTCTGAAGTCCAACTCCTCCCATCTGACAGAGCTGGACCTGAGTAACAACAACCTGAAGGATTCAGCAGTGAAGAAGCTGTGTGCTGGACTGGAGAGTCCAAACTGTAAACTGAAGACTCTGAGGTCAGTTCACTGACTGTTCATGCTGTTTTTTTGTAAATATTCAATTTAAATCTTTGACTGATGTTTTATATTTTTGGTTGAATGAATTTCCAAATGGTTGAATAATTGTTGGAGTCACAGAAAGTGCAGAAATCAAAAGTTTGACAGTTTCTGAGCTTCACAGACTCACATTGTGGTCCATCAGTCAGTGAAGATGACGTCAGTGCTGATGAGGCTGTAGAGTGTGTGACGGATAAGAATGAGGTTGTTGAAGATCTGATGATAGCAGATAAAAACAGGCTGCAGAGAGTTTGAGCTTCTGTGGAAACAGAGAGAGAGACAGGTTAGAGAAAGTAAAGAAAGACGTGAACGCAAAGTTCAACAAAGATGAAGTGAAGAACTGTGATGATCTTCATGATATCAGAAGCTGATATGGCTGCTACAGACAACCCTCACAGCTGCTGTGGTGTGGTGTGCATTAAACCAGAGCTCAGAGTAAGAAACAGCAGCCTAACACAGGCCAAAACGTCACAACAAAACAGGATTCAAGGATCCAAGGATTCAAAAATAAGCTGCTGTAACATGGTTCCCATGAGTCCTTGAGATCCTTGAAAGTTTGTGAATTTGACAGTTTGTCCTTGTTGAGCTGCAGTGGAGGAATAGTAACTCAAAGAGGGAATTTGGTCCTCAAGAGGTGGAATGATGACTGCCACCAATAACTCTGTGAATGTACATGTGGCTGCTGTTTGAAGACACACTTGAACAAATGTAGACCTCTCCTTTGAATGACATTTACCTACTAAGACAGCAAACACAGTCAGAAGGTCATGGAATCAATAATCAACTGTTTTTAGTCCAACATGTCTGATTTGATTTGATCCTCTAATTCCAGACTTGACTGAGATCAGCAGCATGTTATTAATCTGTGCTGACATGAATGGTTGTCTGAATGTTGTGCTGACGTTTGGATGATGTCTGTAGAAGGCTGACATTATGATGATCCACAATAACACAATGACAAAGTCACTCTACTCATGTTAGAGAAAAGCTCATTGATTAGGACATAGTAATGTTGAGCTGCACATTTCAAACCTGAACACATCTGATTGGATCATAAATGGATTTTTATCAACATCATTTATTCTTTATTCAGATTGAGGCTCTGCAGGTTGTCAGAGATCAGCTGTGCTTCTCTGGCCTCAGCTCTGAAGTCCAACTCCTCCCATCTGACAGAGCTGGACCTGAGCTACAACAACCTGCAGGATTCAGCAGTGAAGCCTCTGTCTGATCTTGTGGAGAGTCCACACTGCAGTCTGCAGACTCTGAGGTCAGTAGAGGGTTGCAGTCAGTCCATGTTGGTCTCAGCAGTATTGTACTAAACACAGTTAGTATCAAAGCACAGATCCAGTATTTCCTGTAAACCTCCGACCTTCTCAGCGGCTGCTTTCCTCAGTGAAGCTGTGAGAGGAGAACGGTGACAGGCTTCAGGATTGGACAGAAAGACAGAGAGAGAGAGAACAGTCAGCCAATCAGATGAGCCAGAAGCTCGTTGTGATCGTGTGTTTTTGGTTGATGTGAAGACGACTGTTGTTGTTGTGTTCATGTCTACAGGAAATAAAGCTGATTCCAGCTGACAGCATTACAAGATGTACAGAGACAGTGGTCCTCATTCATCAGATCTGATCTCAGAGTGTTTGTTCTCTCATTCCAACACTAAAGAAGTGATCAGTTCATCTTTGTCACAGCTCTCAGATCAGTCTGATGAAGCCTGCAAAGAACCATCATTACATTTAGTGAGCATGTGGTCTTTGTACAGAGCAGAACCTCTGCTGAAGTCCAGTAACCACAGCTGAAAATCAAAGTGAGCAGTGAACGTCTCTCTGTTTCTGCACTGATGATGCGTTCAGGGACTGTCAGCACTTTATTTCCACTGTGTACTTGAGTGAAATGTGCAGAGTCAGCAGACTTGATGCAGGTCTGTGAGCTTCACTCCAACACGTTAACATGAGAGCTGACAGGAAGCTGGCTACGCTACACAGCCGCTCCACCTGTGTGTGAACAGGACTGAAGTCCTGCTGGTCTTTATACTGGATGTGCTGCATCACTGACTGACAGCTGATGAAGGGAGTCTCTGTAACACTGATTCATGACTTCTGTTGTCTGTCTGCTTCTCTCATCAGGTGGAAGTGGTCTCTGTGAGAGTGTGAGTGGTGAGAAAGGTGTTTGTGTTGATCAGCTGAGTCCTGATGATCCAGAGAGGTTGAAGCAGCAGCAGCAGCTCTGACTGGGCCATGTTACTGGGAGGTGGAGTGGAGAGGAGAGCTTCATCCAGCAGAGACTGACGGAGGAATCACCTCAACCTACAATAGATATTCTAAATCTGACACACTGGACCTTGACCGTGAGCTAGCGTCACCTTTGCAAATCTAAATAAACTTTTACAGCGTATAAACTTTCAAAACTCACATTTCACTTTTGAAATAAACACAATAAAACATACATACGTTACACTGTCCTGTGTTGATGACTTCAGGGTGAGGAGGTGGTACTCACGTGGACGTCAGACTGGACTGGAGGTGTTTAACGCTGGCTCTACTTCACGAGGACGTTCAGGTCCTTTAACGTGTGCAGCAGGACGTTACAGATGTTTTAACAGTCGCTTGTTACAAGTGCAATTTTCTCTGTTGGTGCGGCGACACTAAAAACCTGAACAAAGTGATGAAGAAGGACTCTGTGCTGCTCTGTAGAGAAGGATGCTCCATAAACTCTCAGCATGATGTACGATAACTCACGCTCACTACACGAGCTCCTGATGAAGCAGCAGAGTGTGTTCATCCCATCCACTGCTATTACTTTCTGTGATGACTCTGAGAGAGGAGACTCTGCTGATGTTTGGACACGGACGTCTTTATCTCCAACAAGACGAATAAAATTCACAGAATAATCAAACAAAGCCGTTTTCTTGGAGATAAATAACAATAATCAGACGTAGATTCAAGAGCAAGAAGCACAAATAAAATGACCCATCGCTTTCAAAGCAAACTAATAAAAAAGTAATAAAGGGACGGCGGGCGGTGTTATTAAAGTGTACCGCCCCTTAGCCTGACTAAAAGAAACACACGACTGACACCTACACTCTTCCTAGGTTCGCTGAGGTGGACGCCTAAATTATTCAAATGAGGGAGCGTGAAGTTCAAGAAACGTTCAAATAAAAGTGTCCTTTCTTCTTTATTAGAAGTTAAGAGTTCAGTCCGTTCTGTGGTGTGTGTGATGTAATGTTCTGTCCATACGACTACTACCCGGGCAGACGTTTGTGTTATTTCCTTATCTGTGTCAGAGAGTGAAGTCAGATGATGTCTGGGGTTCTCCCAAATGGATACCACGGCTGGCCACGCCGTGCTCCGTTCAGTCCGAGTCGCTCGTCCTTCCTGGCTCGCCACCGAACCTCCACGGGTTCAGGATCCGAATCGATTCCTAATCCGGCAATAAAAAAAACAAACAATCTTCACACAGAGTGCAGAAAACATAACCATTACATGACATCATTCTGCTTTCACTTGTCACTCTAAATATCTTCCATATCTATACCCAGATGCAGGATACACAGCATTCAAGTCACTGTCAATCAGTCTGTACAGTTACCTTGAAAAAGTAATCTGATTACTGCTTTAAAGAGTAACTTATTTTACTGATTACTTGATTTTCAATGTAACTAAGTACAAGTTACTTTATTAGTTACATTCAGCAGCCGCCTCGACATAAAAATGACAGCCGGTTTTGCCAATACTCACTTTACTGGAAGTTGATTTTTAACAGTAACGTCAACAATGTATCTCCTGACATTTGAAGTTGAACTTAAAAACTATTTCCTGAAAAGAATACATGTTTTTATAAAATATAAAATAAAGACAGTCTTTCTTGACTTCACTTCACATCAATACTTTTTTTTAATAAAATATAAATAAAGACAGTATTTTCTGACCTGACATATTTAACTGTTAACACTGTAATGGCCAAACTTACTCTTTATACTGGTGGGGACCTCCTGCATTAGTCGCAGCTCTCTGCTTCGCACCACCTGGTGGGACTTTCTCTGTAAGTTTGACCGCGCCGTGCTGCGACTCCAAATGTTTCTTCAAATCTGACGTCGCGTTCTTGAAGCTGGATAACTCTTTGTCGCCAGCACAGAGCGTCCAACCAACCTTAATATTGTCATCTTTAGCTGGCGCAGACTCAAAACAGTGACTGTATTTCCAGCTGGAAAACGCGCATCTCTCTCCTCCCTCCATTGTTGTTCACGTTTGTGTCGCTGGCTGCTCGGTGTGTATTACACGTGAGTTGTCCTCATGCTGAAAACGTGACTTGTCGCATACGTGACGTCACTGCCCGAGACGCAAGAAGAAAGCAAATATATCTTTTTACTGAGGAAAGCGACAAAAACAGTAACGCACGGTGACTTGGATGAGTAACTGTAATCTGATTACTGGTTTGGAGGTAGTAACGCGTTAGATTACTCGTTACTGAAAAAAGTGGTCGTATCAGAGTGACGTGTTACCGGCATCACTGTTTACAGTATAAGTATTTTTACCACGATATTTGAACATAAATGCACTTATTTATATTTTTAAACAGCTCTTTTAATCACTATTTATCTTTTTAACTGCAGCATATTTCTCTTTCTAACTCTTTTTATCCGTAAATGAACAGTATTAAATTACTCTTTTTATCCAACATGAATATTTAAACAGCTGCAGTGCAATATAACACCTCATGTACGTCTCAGTTATCAGAAAACAATAATTATCACAGCCTGGCATCATATCAACACAAATATGCATCATATGCTGTCTCTACTGTAGCGACACGTTAGCTGACCCAGCTACACCGTTAGCTTCGCGCTAACGTAGCTAGCGATGTTTTTAAAGTCAGTTTACACTGTTCACAGCGACACAAACAGTACCACGGTGAGTTCAAACATGAGGAAACATTCCTGTAGCTCCGACTGGTTTAAGAAAAGTATCTCAATGAAAGGCATTTTCACACAGCAGGCTACATCAACACGCTAACAACGAGGCCTAGCCTGTTAGCATGTAGCAACCACGCTCGCCGGAGTTTCTCTCAGAGGGCTCACGCGGTGAAACGGCTCCTCTTATCCAACATACGCACAATACTCGCTGCTAACAAGCGAGAGACTCATTAGACAGCGCTTTGAGGTGATAAATCATGAATTTTCAGCCTCTATGTTGTCTTTCTTACCGATGTTCGTCAGCTCACTCACTAATGGCGGGCTCTCTGGTCAGCGTGGCGGGTCAAAGCGCGCTCGCTCTCGTGACCATGACAATGAGTAAAGGCTGATGCACCACCTCGTGGTGGGGCATGGTAAACACTTTCAAATGACATCAATGGGTTTAGTACCCATGTGGGTCACAAAAGAAATACAATAAGAGAAGCTCAGACTGTGACAACGTGACATGTAAGAAGTGCACAGATATGACTGACTACAGAGGAGGTGATATTAAAGGGTCAGTTCACCTAAAATACAGTAAAGAGTGAAAATCAGCAGACAGCAGAGACTCTTGAGACGTTTGTGCTGTTAGTTACGTGGATAACGACGCCTCCTAGAGGTTAAAGGACGCAACTGTCAGCGCTCACAGGGCCAGATGTGCAGTGTAAATTAAATAAATGTGAATTAAAGCAGCTGTACTGATAACAATCATAATCAACAACGTGACACCAGAAACACAAAATGTTTCATTTCATTTTCAAAATACAAGAAAAACTTTTAAAAACTGTTTTTCCTTCCACAGAGTTCAAATCAAAAAGAGCCTCCGTAGAAGTCGTAGAAAAATGTTGCCGTTCGGTTTTTACAGCGTTTATGAAACGTTTTATAAATTCATCCGACAGCTGAAGAAACGGGAAGAAATTATTTTGTCTTTTTATGTATCAGGAGACACAGAAACACATTCTGACTTATAAAACTATCAAACACAAAAACTCCAGTATGAAACATTCAGGCGAGTTTCAGAGACACATTTTGCTTCTTTGCCGTGAGTTAGAGGAGCCGAATGTGTGGTTAGCTTAGCTTAGCATAAAGACTGGAAACAGGTGGAAACAGCTAGCGTGGCTCTGTCCAAAAGTAACAGATCTGTGAGTGACGTCACAGAGACTACGTCCATGTTTCATACAGTCTGTGGTCTCGTCTAAGCTAATCAGCTTCTGTTTGTTGTGGTATCCTCTCATCAAACTGTGGGTTTTAGAGTGTGTGTGTGTGTGTGTGTGTGTGTGTGTGTGTGTGTGTGTTAGTCTTCCCAGGCGAAGTCGTACGGCTGAAATTTGTCCCTCAGCTGTTTGCAGCTCTCCTCCTCCTCGTCTCGGCTCTGTTTACACTCCTTCCAGTCGGCTCGGGTCGGGATGTTGAGCAACGCCTCGCTGGCCAGAACCTCCCTGCATACACATACACACACACACACACACACACACACATATATAAACACACACCTGTGTATTGCATCACCTGTACGTACGGTCACTCGTCCGTGTTGCTCACCGTCCAAACTGCAGAGGGAAATGTTTCTGGATGCGACAGTAAAGCTTCTCTCCAGAGTCCAACTCCACGTAGAAGTACGGCGTCCCTGGAGGAGCAATCTGAACACACACACACACACACACACACACACACACTGAGATTAAACACATTTCTGCAGCGTGTGTGTATACGTGTGTGTTTGTGTGTGTGTACCTGTTTGAGGTCGGTGTGTTGGGGAATCTCCATCAGCTCCATCTGCTGCTCCTGAGCCTGGACCATGAACGCCTCCTTGATGTCCTCCGTGGTGCAGCGGTCCAATGGCACCGGGACGACCTGACCAACACACACACGCACACACACAAAGCTTCAACACACTAATGATGTCATTGTGTTATGTCCTCTTGTGACTGGAGAACTGGCACCACCTACTGTGTGTGTGTGTGTACCTGTAGCTGCAGGTGTGCGTGTGTACCTGTAGCTGCAGGTGTGTGTGTACCTGTAGCTGCAGGTGTGTGTGTACCTGTAGCTGCAGGTGTGTGTGTGTACCTGTAGCTGCAGGTGTGTGTGTGTACCTGTAGCTGCAGGTGTTGGCTCCTGTAGTTCCTCTCAAACAGCACACAGCGCTCTCCTCGGCTCTTGTAGAAGCTCTTCAGCGCTGTCTTGTACTTCTCCATCTCCTCCACCACCTCCGAGCTCAGATCCACCACAGACTGGTAATGCCCGATGGGGAGGATGAGCATGTGGTGAGGCGTCAGGCCGCCTTTCGCCATCGCCAGGTAACACTGCAGACAGAGTGTGTGTGTGTGTGTGTGTTTAAATACGTCACGTGACGGCGTCAGCTGATGTTTGAGCTGGACTGTCTGAACTCACGTGTGTTCCTATGCTGATGACGAGGTGTTTCTCCACCTGAGGACTGGCCAGACAGAACCAGCAGGGCCCGGTGGGCTGAGCTGAAACACGAGACGATAGTTTTAGTTTAGAACTTCTCGAGGATCCTGAGATCCGGGTCAGATCTAGTTCATGCCCCTGTTTGGACTCACGGTGTCTGCGGGGTTGTTTGATTTGTCCGCCTCCGTCGTGCTGCTGGTCTCGTCCATGCCCGTCGCCGTCTCTCTTCCTGCCGCGACCTCGAGGAACTCCACCCGGCTTCCTGTCCAGGTCGAAGAAGAACTGACGGCCTGGCTCCTGAACGGATGACAGGAAGGACGGAGAGAGACGGCTGAATTATCAAAATAAAAGACCCTGAAATCTTCTTTGTGGGACGTGAATCAAACGCACCTCCTCCTCCTCGGCGGCATTGAAGCTCGGCTTCTGTTTGTCCGTCTTGTCCTTCGCGGTGAACCTGTACGGGTTCTCTGTGACGTCCTGCGGCTGCTTCACCAGCTCGGTCGAGTCCATCGTCTTCATGGGGATTATGTTGAAGGCGTACAAGTACTGCAGACAGACAGACAGACAGGCAGGCAGGCAGACAGACAGGCAGACAGACAGGCAGACAGGTCAGGAGGTGAAGCGTCTTCTTTCCTGATAATTCAGATTTCTGGATGTTCGTGTTCTCGCTCACCTTCTTCTTGGCGGGGTTGTTGACGGTTGCCAGGGCAATGAAGCGGCTGACGTGTTGAGCGTTTTCCTGGAGAACGGCGTGATTCCTGATACGAAGAGATGAAAAGACGATTGAGTTATTACCACGAGAAAACGAAATGTTATTTCCTGTTACTCATGTTTTTAGAGATCACTGTCTGCACGCTGTGATAACGACTCATAACGAAGTCATAACGATGATCTTAAAGACTAAAAGTGAAAACCAGACGCTCGTTTTCGAGTTCTCTGAAACCGTCCTGTGAACTTGAGAAAATAAAAGCTGCTTTATTTTGATAAATTCTCTCGAGAAATTAGGCTTTTATTTTCTCGAGAAAACATAAAATTAGATTTCAGTCATGGCCGTCACGGCTTCCGTACAAAACACTTCAAAAATACTCGACATACGTTAGATTAGACTCATATTTGATCTAATTCAAGCTCGGCGTGATCAATTAAAAAGTCAGTCTACCTGTACGGGAGTCTTTCATAGTGAGCGCCCTCGAGTGCAGCGAAGTGGTATCGTGGTTTCAGTTTGTCGGCGAGGTTGGCGACGGAGACGCTGCCGCAGAACTTCGTGTTCACGTCCTGAAACATTAAAAAGAAACTTAGAGTTCATTCTTGACTTCACGTGATCCGTTTAGTGTCTCTTCCAGAGCTTTTGACCGCTGTCTTACCGGTGTGTTTCCGTAGTGCCACACTCCGCGGGGCCACTGCGACGTCAGCAGGATGTCAACTCCTCTGAACTTGGAGCTGCCGGTCAGCGGCGCCACGAGCGCCGACAGATCTTTGGACGTGAAGCAGTGAGCCAGCGCCGGTTCCTGCTGCGCCTCCCGACCGCTGACGTAGGCGATCTGTAGTCCTGACACGCCCGTGAACACACCTCGCCGACCTGAAACACACACACACGAGTTTAGTGTGTGTGTGTGTATGTGTGTGTGTGTGTACAGAGCAGAGTCTTACCCAGATACGTGATGTTGTCCGCCAGCTCGCAGCCGTCGGCACTGGGGAAGTTCTTCACCGTCTCCTGGCTCGCCGCTCCGAGGATGTAGGTGTGGATGGGAGCTGAGGAGGGACAAAAGAGATTCCTTAAAGCTGCAGACACACTGAAAATAACATTTATCTAATTTAAGACAAGCTTGAGATGTTCGAACCTTTCTTGGCTCCGGTTTTGTACTGCTGCCACTCCGCTTCAGCCTCCGACGTCGTCCCGAAAAACTCCCCGACACACAGCAGCAGCTACAAGACACACGAACACACACCCATGATGATCCATCACGATCTGACCGACATCGACAGAGACATTTCAGGATCGGACGAACGGACTCACGTCAAACTGTCCCGTCTTCTTCTGGATGGTCTGGACTCGATTGAACAGAGCGGTCAGTCGGCCTTCGACATCCCCGCACGCCAAACTGCAAACAGACACAACAGATCACAGCTGTGGGCGGTCCTTAAAGGGCGGCTCGATGACACGCTGAGGCCGCCCTGAGCAGAGAGACAGAGATGAATTCATCTCAGCTCAGAGTTTCAAAGTTAGTCATGTTCATTTTCTGAACTCATCCGACACGTTTCAGTCTTTTGACACCTGTTTTCATAAACTTGCTGATATTTTTAATAATTCAAATTTGGCTCGGTGGTTTATAACCCACAAATTCCACTGGGCGTGTGTGCACCGCACGGTCCGGTTCAGAAGCGGGCCTCCGCCTCAGCTCAGCTCATTTTTGACGGACGCCTCGAGCAGCCTGTGTCAATTTAACACAGAGCACCTCGAGCTGACAGGAAGCCACACACAGACTCAGCACAGAGAATCCGGTGGATTTTCAAAATAAAACACCCCGTACAAACAGACAAAAGAGAAACAAATGAAGCACGCAGCACATTCACACATGTAGAAGAACATGAACCAGGAAAATGAACAAATCTGAGCAAGTAAACAAAGTCTGGAGGGAGAAACGCTTCCGGTGGAGTTTGAAGTCGCGTGCGGGACGGAACAAAACAGCTGACAGAGACGTGTCACCTACACACTGTCCTCACATCTCAGGAGACTGGACGGTAATTCACTCCAACGACTACCGTCCAACACCCGAGCTCAGGTGAGGACCTGTAGTCGGTGTTACATGTTAAACGATTCGGCTGGAGGTTCGTGTCCGGACTGATCCGGAACCATTAAAAAACATGGCAGGTGTTTAAAGATGAATGAAGTTGGACTCACACTCTCGCTGGTTTCTGCTCCATGATGTCTCGAACCCGTCTCTGTTTACATGTGTTCAAGAGTTCTGCAGCTGCAAGGTTCCGTTCGTCCACAAAAAAAGGTCCGACGGAAACAAACAAAACAGCGGAACCTTTTTCATCTCACACGGTTTAGGACAGAGTTTCAGAGGGGACCGGGTGGTTGCCATGTTTGATTCTTTCACGTAAATTTAATTGTTTTGGATTAAAAACAAAATAACTGCAAACTTTAACCAGATAATCAAACTCACGCTACACTTACTGTGCTCAATAAAACACAGGCTGGTTTTTTTATGATTTATTTTATATTAAATTGTTCAGTATGTGTCTGTCCGTGCCAGTTTAAATTACATAAATGATGTTTTCTGTCATTTAAATGGGGTGCAGATGTTTTTCCTGTTCTAAGAAATAAATAGGCAAAATACAACATTAAAAAAATATCATGTATGTATGCTGTATGCAGGTACCTCATCTTTAAAACATCTTTGAATGTTTTGTTTAGTCCAAAAGTGTATTAAATTTGCAATCATATATAACAAAGAAAAACAGAGAATCTTTGACATTTATATATATATTTTTTTAACTTTCATGTTTTTTTTTTTTAATTCTTCATTTGATTTAATGTAAAAATTAAACATATATTTGCCTATTTATCTACTGAGTAGATTCATTTAATTTAAGTTATTTTAATTTAGTGGAGTCTTTCCGCTTCCTGGGAACTATCATCTCCCAGGACCTCAAATGGGAGCTGAACATCAGGAAAGCCCAGCAGAGGATGAACTTCCTGCAGCAGCTAAAGAAATTCAACCTGCCAAAGACAATGATGGTGCTCGTCTACACCTCCATCCTCACCTCCTCCATCACCATCTGGTACGCTGCTGCCACGGGCAGACTGCAGCGGGTCATTTGGTCTGCAGAGAAGGTGGCTGGCAATCTACCATTACTCCAGGACCTGTACACCTAGGTTCTGTCATATACTTATATTTGCATATTTAAAATACCCCACTACTGTGAACATTTGTACATTTGTGACTTGTACTTACCATCACTGCACAGCTGCACTACTCTTTTTACTAAAACATATTTATATTGTTATATTTTTAACTTTTAATTGTTTATATTTAGAGAATGTCTGTCATGCACCAACGACACAAGAACAAATTCCTTGTCTGTGTAAAAAACGTAGTTGGCAATAAATCTTTTTTCTGATTCTGACACAGTACAAACGCTCCGTTTTTCCGGATAATCGTCTGACCTGGCAACCCTCTGTCGGCCCTCGCTCCTCCATCCTGGCACTTCGCTCCATCCTGGTAACTGACAGTCCCCGGACCAAAAACAGGAAGTAAGTAACCCAAATCAAAAGTAAAATTCAGTTTGTGAGCGGCAGTCGGACCCGGTTCGCCTCAGTCCGGACCCGCAGAGCGAGCTCAGACTGTGGTGGGCCCACCAGAACGGCGTCGAACCGGCACCGACAGCCACGAAGCTAAAGCTAAAAAAAAAAACATGGCGGCGGAGATTTTTACGTCTTTTCTTTGAGCTGCTCGCTGGATGCTAACAGTTAGCATATTAGCTTCTGCTTGTTTATATCATTTAAAATAAAAACACGTCACGACTTTTACATTATAACGAACTGATGCCGTAAATGAAGATTTTTGTAGTTTATATCACATAAAGTCAGTCACCCTAACTGCGCAGAATCCAAGTGTTTCCCTCCCGCCAAACCCCGTTTACAAACAGGCCAAGTCTACTTTAACTCGTTAAATACTGAATATTAAACACATTCATTGTGTTAATTTCATGTTAAATCATTAAAATGTGATCCAGACTACAGTTCGGCATTGAACTGTCCCAACAAGCACAACATATTTTAACTATAATATCCAGTTTAATGTTGCTGGGTGTGCTGTTTTCTAACGCACCGGGGAACAGAGGAGGGCAGCAGAGAGCCGCTCAGTGTCAATAAAGTTTTATACTTCATATTAAAATAACTTAATTATTTATGCAACATTTCTCACCCGAATTTATCAATACACACTATTGATCAGTAAAATGTCTGAACTGATGATGTGTGAGTTGATTTCTGTAGTCTGTGTGAAGTTTAGTTTTAAATGGATGTTTTTTAAAGGGAGTTTTGAATGTGAATGTTTGGACACTTTTTATAACCAGTCAGAAATCCATTAAATACTAATGATTAAATACTAATAAATAATAAATCTTTATAACTTGACTTGACCATCCAAACTCAAGTTTGTGACATTCAAAACATATTTGAATGAAATAATTTCCACTAAATTGCAATCTTTATTAAGATATTCAGCTTGTTTATGAATCATTTCTACCTCCTGGCATGTTTATAATGAAGTTGTTGGAGCTCTGCATCAGTGACAGTATGTTGTTTACTTGACAAACTCCTGTACATAATCATGATTTATGACTTTATGTGAAACATCCTGTGTTATCCTGTAAAAATACACTTTTTATATAGTTCTGGTGTTTTTGTTGTGACTTCAGAGCGACCTTTAGATATTTTAATACTTTATGTTGCTGTTTTTAGATGAGATACATTATTATTATATTTTATTATAAAATATAATAAAACAAACCATTGCAACTCACTTGAGTACACACAGATCATCAGCACTTATCATGTAAACACAAACAAACATTTTGTAGTTTTATTAACATGATTAAATAATAAATAAATATTAATACCTGAAATATAAATACAGACACAGAGCTCTTAAATAAATGCTTTAAACATAAATAAATGTCCCATTTTTAGAACATTGTGGACTGTTCATGAAGTGGACTGTTGTCTGGATTTTATTAGACTATAAAAGAACAACTGCAACTATAAATTATTATTTTGTGTTTATTTTAATAATCGGTTGATCGTTTCTGTCATTTTTAAAGCAAAAACTCAAGCGTGACATTTACTGATTTTTTAATTTGCGGGGACAAAATCAAGGGCATCAAAGTCATTGAAAGGGCTTGAATTTATATATTTTGTGCAACAATAGAAATCAAAGTTTCTTTGATCTATTTTTTATACTTAATGTTTCATAAACAGGCGTAAAACTCTGATCTGTGTTTCAGAGTTTGCCCTGTTGAGTCTTTGAATTAGAGAGAATTGGGCCCGGAGAGTTCTGTAATGTGTTTATGTCGTTGTAAATTAAAATGTTTTTGATTTTTGGACTGTTGGTCGGAGAAAACGTCACCCAGAGACTCTTTCCTGACGTTTCATTAATAATCAACAGACGAATCGATAATGAAAATAAGCGTGATTTTCCTGGTGTCATGAACTGTCTCAGGCTCAGGTGTATCTGTATCTAGGCGCGTGACACAAACTCGTCGCCGTGACGACAGTCTGTGTTGTTTCATTGGTCGGCAGGCTCGCGATGAGTTCGGCAGCAGAGGACGACGAGGCTGCAGCGTTAGAGACCGTCAAGGCCGTCACGCTCACTCAGGACAGCGATGGAAGCATCATACTGCACTGTCCTCACACCGGTGGGTCAGCAACGAAGAAATCTGACATCCAGGCATTCTGATGTTTGTTTTAAAGAATTAATTCATTTTAATAATAAGATAAATGTGTGTGTGTGTGTGTGTGTGTGTGTGTGTGTGTGTGTGTGTGTGTGCGCAGACGAGGACTCGGAGCCTCTTCAGAAGAAGCTTCGTCTCTCAGCAGAACAGGACGACTCGGACGCTCCTCAGTTCTCCGTGGTCACTTTACCGAGTGAGACAAACACAAACTGTGACTCACTGATCACAGATGATTATTAAATCTACAAGCTGATGAAGTTCATCTTGGGGGTTAATTAACGAGATATTTGACGTTGTAGCTCTAATCATGTTTTTTTTTTCTCCTCGTCAGTGTCGGAGAACGACGAAGGCTTCGAGGTGACGATGACGGCCACGGCAGACGCCAATCTCTCCGAGGAAGGTGTCGCTCAGATTCAGGTACCCTTACTTTTAGTCGTTGCTCTAATAAAACGTACTTTTTACTATACATGTGTGTTTATGTGTGTGTATGTGTGTGTGTAGATTCTGCAAGAGGATGAGGACTCTCTCTCGCCCAATCAGAAGGCAGAGGTCTCACCTGTCAGTCAGGCCTGGTTCACTACCAAAGAAGACAAAGACACACTGACAAACAAAGGTACACACGAGGGCAAGAGCCCTTCACCTGCAGACACTGCTCAGGGAAAAATTAAAAATACTTCACCGCCTGCATGTTTTTAGGTCAATACATAGAATTGAATCCATATTCAACGTTATAATCTTTATATATTCTCCTAAAAAGATGCGACAACTGAACATTAGTCAAAAATCAGGCGGTAAATTCAGCTGTCTTCAATATTTCTTCCCCTCCAGGTCATAAGTGGAAACAGGGCATGTGGTCTAAAGAGGAGATCGACATCCTGATGAGCAACATCGATCGATACGTAAAGGTTCGTCACGTTCTGCAGCTGTATTCATCTTTATCGGATCTGAAGACGTCCTCTGAACGTGGCCTTTAAATGTTTTCTTTGTGTTTCAGGGCCGAGGCATCGAAGACCCGGCTGAGATCATTTTTGAGATGTCCAAAGAGGAGAGGAAGGACTTCTACCGCTCTGTAGCTTTGGGCTTAAACCGGCCACTGTTCGCCGTCTACAGACGAGTTCTACGAATGTACGACAACCGAAACCACGTCGGCAAGTGAGTTCACTAAAAAAACACAACGGGAAACACGACACGGCTTTGTTATTCTCTCCGTTTAAATAGTAATTTGTTGTTTTCGCCTCTTCAGGTACACTCCTGACGAGATAGAGAAGCTGAAAGCGTGAGTGAAACCTTCTTTTAAGGTTAAAGTTGTTTCATGTAATCACAGATGTGTGTTTGTTTAAATGTGGCGTTTGTGTTCAGGCTGAGGGAGAAGCACGGGAACGACTGGGCGACGATCGGAGCAGCTCTGGGTCGCAGCGCCTCCTCTGTTAAAGACCGATGCCGACTGATGAAGGACACGTGCAACACAGGTACAACGATTTTGTATATTTCTGTTTCCGTTGTCAAGACAACTGATCGAATGTGAGGTCGTGATTTAATCTAGTTAGCATGTTAACCAGCAGTCATTCCCAAACCAAGCTGCTGTTCTAATCACGTCGTGTGACAAACTCAACATGAATCCAGTTTAATGACAAATGCTTTGCTGTGTATTCAGCTGCTGTGACATTTGAAATGAGCGGCCGCAGAGAAAGTTAAGAGCTGTCTTAGATACTGAAACAGCAACTGGTGTTTTAAAGTGTTTGGACGTTATTTGGAGTTGGTCTATAAAACAGAACCTGTCATGTCTTTTTGTTGACTGTTATATGAAAATATAAATTATTACAGCTTTAAAAGGAGTATTTTATAATTTCATCATGATTTTATGGTAGGATATGTAAATATAAAATATGAATATGATGAATTTTATTAGAGTTTCAGTTTGTTGTGTCATAAATGCTCATCGTCAAGAATAAAAGTAGTTTTTGGGTGGTTTTAGCACAGAATTATCACATTTATAAATAGCGAATATATAACTCTGACTTTAAAAATCAGACTAAAACTTTGTATTTGTTTGTCTATAACTTTATTTCTCACTTGTTTATCGTCTTTTATGTAAAAACAGGTAAATGGAGCGAGGAGGAGGAGCGGCGCCTCGCTGAGGTCGTGTACGATATGGCGGGTGTGTCGCCGGGGTCGGCGGTCACAGGAGGCGTTTCCTGGGCGACCGTCGCCGATCAGGTTCGCACACGCTCAGAGAAACAGTGTCGGTCGAAATGGCTGAACTACCTGAACTGGAAACACAGCGGAGGAACAGAGTGGATGAAGGAGGACGACCTCAACCTCATACGAAGGTGTGTTTGTGTACTTGTGCAGCTATCTAACAGTGGACTTTGTTGTTACACATTCACCAACTGAGGACCGCCGAGCCAACAGAGAACATTTTTAAGCTCTCCTGTCGTTGCAGTATTATCATAGATATTAAGATTTCTGTTGTATCTTTGTTTGTCAAAATGACACACAGTCCACACACATGGTTGGTGTACACTCATAATCCCCTGTTGGTAATGTAAGACTGTCCGTGTGTGTTCGTATGTCTTTATGAACTACAATAAATCTGTGTGTTCTGTCTGTCTGTCTGTGTTTCAGGATATCGGAGCTGGAGGTCGAGGACGAGAATGAAATCAAGTGGGAGGATCTTGCAGGCGGGTGGAGCAGCGTCCGATCGCCTCAGTGGCTGCGATCGAAGTGGTGGAGCATCAAGAGACAAGTAGCCAATCACAAGGAGATCCCCTTCAGTGGTACAAGTTTCTAAATTCAAGATCTAAATTTTTCTTTTATATTTGTTTGTTTTCTGATTAAATCTAAATTTAAGAGTGTTGACAGAAATATGTCTTGATCCTGATAGAAGGTCCGACATTATCCGAAAACTTGAAGACATCTGAAAGAGTTCTGGGAAACCTGTTCAGTCTTTACACTGCAATGTATAATTATAATAAACTTTATTTATATAGCAATTCAAAAATATAAAATATAAACGGAAACAATTAAAAGACCTGTGGACAAGTAGAAACTATAATATTCTTTTAAAGTAGAAGTATCTCAAAATTGTATAAAAGTCAAATCAAGTGGCGATCTTCCAAAATAATTAAGAAAATATTTATTATTTATATAAAATATAATTGTTGAGTATTTTGTGCTCATTGCTTAAAAGATTCAATACAAATAAAGTTATTATAAACACTCACGTGTGTCTGTTCTTGTCCTCAGTCCTCTTGAAGGGTCTCCAGGAGCTCATGGCGTCCTCACAGACATCATCCGGACCGGGAAGTCCCTCCTCCTCCTCGCTCCAGATCCGACTCACCCGATTGGAGGAGAGCGGCGGCAGCCCCGCCTCCAGCTCTGTGGCCGCCCTGCAGATTCCCGTACAGATCCCGCTGCAGATCACACACCTCGGTGAGACTCACTGCTGCTCCTGTTCTGTAGATTTAATGCTAAAATGTCACTCTATGCAGACGATGACGCCTTTTATATCAGCAAAGATTCACAATGTAGATGTTGTTTGTGTGCCACCACTAGAGCTTTGTCCTGTTTGTATATATACATAAATATGTATCACTGATGCTGACAGTGGCTCTCTTTGTGTTTCTCTGGAAGCTTCAGATTCTTCAGCAGCAGCCAGTGACAGTGAGACCATCACCCTGAACACTGGAGCCATGCAGACCTTCGAGATCCTGCCTGTAAGCACAACACAAGACGGAGTTTCAAAGCCGCCATACTGGATGAATATATATCATATGTTAAACCTGCTGTTAGTTTGAAGTTTGGAGCATTATTCACACTTTATGAATTTGACAAGACTCCTAAATATACATAGTTTCCATTTTGGTTTATTGTCCTTGCCAGAGTCTGAGATTTCTCTGGTGAAACTCATCTAATTAACAGTTAAATACACTTACGTAGAGGGCTGTACAGGCCCTCACAGGAAAATCGTGTCGTTACATCTTTAAGACGATTTCAAATTATTTTTTAAAGGTCCAGGAAGGTACAGAATATAGTAGAAGTTGAATAATATATAAATATAGAAGTGTTTAGATCGATTCTCAAATAAATCTAAAGTTTGGTTTTCTTCAGCGTGTCCAATTTAACATTTTGTCTCCAGTTAAATATTAAAAATAAAACCCTGTGCAGTTTATTCTATAGAAATCTACTCTTAGTAAAGTGGTTCATCTGTTGATCGCCGAGTAAAATTAGAATTCGACTAGTTTCTTCTTCATGCATGAATCAGTGAGACCATCCTGTAATGAATCATTTTTATCTTGTTTTTTATTCCAGTCCTTCCACCTGCAGCCCACCGGCACCCCGGGCACCTACTACCTCCAGACGACGTCCAATCAGGGCCTGCCGCTCAGCCTCTCCACTGGTCAGGGCCTTCCGCTCAGCTTAACCAATAACAGCACTGTTACCCTGACGACGGGCTCCTCTCCCACGTCACATGAACACATCATCCTTCACAGCCTGTCGGTCAGTTTGGATCGAGTGTTTCAGTCCAGCTCCTTTTGTTTGTCTGTTCGTTGTGTTTATGTGTGTGTGTGTTTTCCCGCCTCAGACGGACGGCCTCTGCTCCAGCGATGGCGTCATCATCCAAACGGTCACATCTGACCCCGCCTCCTCAGACCCTCTCAGCCAATCACAGCTGGTTGTGGAGACAGAAGGGCCGAGTCATGATGACGACCGCCTCGAAGCCACGAGTGTCCTGGAGGGAGCAGAGAACGCCGTCACGGAAACTCAGGAGCCAATAACAGACGGCTTCACTGACAAGGTAAACACACATCACACACACTGCTTTTATTTTGAAAATACTTAATGTTTGAGCTACGTTATTGGACCTTTTCTCCGCCTTTGTGTCAGGAGCTGAGTTCCCCCTCTGTCGAGGGTGCAGTGGTGCATTCTGGGATACCGTCCGGCAGCACCGTGCTGATTGTGTCGCCTCCGAACATCAGCAGCACGCTGACAGGTAACACACCTGAGATCCAGCTTCTGTAATCTGTGTATCACGTGATAATTCTGAACTATTTCATTTAACAATATTATGTAGTCCACCAGCTCAAAGGTGTGGCTTCTATAGTCTCTGTGTGCTCTGGGCTCTAAAGTGTGGTCCAGGTACAGAAATCACCTGTGCAGGTAGGGGGCGTGGCCTCAGTAGCCCTGCAGTAAGCAGTGTGCTATGTGCATGTGATTGAGGAATAGCAGATATTCAAGCTGCATGAAATCTGGTTGATTTAGTCAAGATTATACTAAAATATGTTTTCCCAACTATATTTAAGTTCCCTGTTCAAGGGCCAAACTTTAACGTAAGTTCCTGGTTTATTCCTGTTAATTCCCATGGAAAGTTTCCAACTTGGGAAATTCCTGGAATTTTGCAACCCTAGTTAGGAGCCTAAATCAAGCCAGCCAGTCCATTCTGTTGTTGCTAAACATCAATCAGTGTTGTTACATCGAGTTAAATATAAATATTCTAGTAAACTGATAATTTTAAGTTTGACTCTTCGTCCTCAGATCCGATCTTGGAGAACCAGGAAGGCTCCGACTGAGCTGAGGTGTCGATTAAAGGACGGACGACAGGAGGAGGCTGCACAGAAGAACAACAGCAAAGACTAAACCCGTCTGCTCAGACTCAGACTGATCTAAAAACAGACTAAATGAAACTTTTTTTTTTAAACCTGCGCGAAGTTTATCGCGTTTAAAGCTGCACGCCGGCGCCCCCTGGATGAAATGTGAACGCAGCACTGCAGCTTCTGCAGTGCCAAAGAGACTCTAACTAACGGCTGCGACGGATGTAATTATGTAAACATGAAGAGAGCGAATCATGAGAAAATGAATTTTTGTCATGTGATTATGAAAATAAACTATTTCAATTTGTGTCTGAGACTTTTTTTTTTTTAATCACAACAAGGTCATAAAGTTTTTTTTTTCTCATGAATCCTGATTAAACTGGATTTAATTCTCTGTAACATCTCCATGATCCTCCTGCAGTGCGTGGCTCATGTTTCACCTCAGTAATAATTACAGCTGCTGTTGTTCCGTGAACTCGCTGCTCCTCGTCTCATTTGAATTTGATCCGGAGCGACGTCCTCGTGTTTATAAGTGGATCTCTAGGGTTTTTTTTTTTTTTTAAACGTGTGAAGAGCTGCTCGACCTATTTTTATTTTATCAGGGTTCTTCATAAACATATAATTGAAGGGCTTTTCAAGGACTTTCCAGGCCCAATTCCCTGAAATTCAACAACCCCAGTGTTTGAGACAGAAATGATTAATTATAATTACACTGAGAGCTAGCAGGCTTCCACAGACACAACGAACTATCATGTAACTGTTCTGCCATAAAATAGCAGATTTTTAAATCATGATGCTGCATTGACTCCACTGTAGCTGCTGTTAGCTAATATTAGCTCAGTTTGTTGGCTGTGCTGCCTGGACTGTGAGCTCAGAGCACCATGGGAGTGTTAGTGTCTGTACCACAGGAGTTTTGGACCACCAGGCGGCAGAAGAAGAAGAAGAGGTTTACCAGTGACTGCTGACGAGATGTGGAGCTGGTGTCATGCCAGAACCGGAGCTGGGTTCATCCTGGCAGAGGAAAAGAGAGCAAAGAGGACGTTGATGGAGGAAGCTAAGAGGAGAGTGAGCAATTTCTATGTAATTCACAAACTTTGAAGAACAATGCTAACCATGGAGATGCATGTTGGAGAACGTGACCATATTGGGGTGTTTAGGGACCAGTATGATGACAGAAAACAATAAAACCACCAGTAAACATAGAAAAAGCTCATCAAACGGGCTGTAACGTCAGGTACCGTTAGGAAGGTGTGATGTTTACCTGTATATTCCTTGTTTTAACCTAAGTTTGGTGACAGAAGATGGTCTGATTAAAGACAGAAGAAGAAAACATGATCACAGGCTGTTTAAAGGTGTAGTTCTTTATCAAGAACACACAGAGGCAGTGTTGTCACATATTTATCTCTATATAATGTCTCATTAACTGGCTGATAATCACATTTAAAAAAGTGTTTTTATTGGAGTAAAAACTAAAGTTGATCCATTAAATTGAACTGTGAACATCAGAAGTTTGTCCAACACACAAAACAGACAAATACTCATCAGAGGTGATGTGGATCATCTTCACGTTTGAAGAAACAAATGTTGGTCCATCATAAATGTTCCTGGAGTCTCTGTCAGCAGTTTAATGGCAGATATCCTTGACTTGAATCGTAAACAGGAGGCTCCTTTCCGAGTGAAACTCTGTGGACGCTGTGTGTCCTCGCCTCAGGCTGCCCGAGCTCAAATCAAACATCCGGACGGGACTTCTTCTTCTTCTAATACATGACAGAGACGCCCGATAACGATTGTTTGATATTTCAAAGTGAAGGTCCTAACGATGGTGGAAATTAGTGCAACCTCAAAGTCTTAAAAAGTAATAGTTCAGCATTTTAGGGGATAAACGTTTTTGTCTTCTATTTTGGAGGCGATTAGCTTAGCTTAGCATATAGAAATAAAGTGTGCTACTCTCCAATACAACCACAAATTGTTGTTACCTTTGTGAGTTGAGATAAATCAGTCAAAAAGTTAAGTTAATTAGTGAGCTTTAGAGGTGTACTTTTGTACTTTGGACAGATCTAGGCTAGCTGTTTCCCTCTGCTTCCAGTCTTTATGCTAAGCTAAGCTAATTGCCTCCTGCTTCAGTTCTGTATTTTACGCACAGACATCAGTGTGGTGTCGATCTTCTCAGCTAAGTCTCAGCAAGACAGTGTGAAGAGAATTTCCCAAATTCAAACTATTTCTCTGTTGAAGGCATTGTGAAAATATAAAAACTCGTATGAAAAGTCAAAGATCACGTGATCAAAGCTGTGACAGAAAAATAAGAAGACTTTCAATTTGTATAAACATCTTTTATTGGATATTTGGACTTCCTAGATCTGGATTTTCTGCCCACTTCTCCACTTCCTCAGAAGAGTCACCGATTTGGGCTCCAGTCCAGTCCATACCAGTTGGTTCCTGGTTACTGGTAAATGTTTGTCTGTTTCAAAAGTCCACACTTGGTCAAAGTCCATCCAAACCATTTGCTTCCTACATTGATGTTACAAGAATAAACAATGGGAAAGTTGTATTTGATGTACAAACTTGTTATACAATGGTATAAACACATTTAACCCATGTGATGTCGGTAAAAACATCAGTACCAGTGGGCGATATTTCTGTTTTAACATTCAAAACCTCTCAAAAACTTGTTTCCTTGTGCCTCGTGAAACAATAAAATTTTCAAACACGCTTCAGTTTTACATCATTAAAACACACAGATCGTCAAATAGCGGACGAATAAATCTACTTACAGTGAAGGCTCAGTTCCCTGTGCTGATCCTTCATCCAGTCATTTCACATGAACCTCCGTACCATTCAACTAAACGTCACATACGCGGGTCACATCCTTCCTATATATACTGAACTGTTCTGGAACATGAAGGAATATACAGATAACACAGCTGTGTGCGAGTTAAACACTTTTCACAAGTTTCCCCAACATCCGTGATCACAATCCAATACGCGAGGCCAGTGCTTTTTAAATTAATAATCCACAATGTTGACAAATATCCCCCCCCGAAAAAGATGAATTTTACAATGTTTGACAGAGAAAAGCGGCAGTTTTCTTTTGCTTCTTTCTTTTTTTTTTTATGCGTGCGTTAATTGCAGTCGTCCGCATGAAATGACATAAATATTACAATCCGCCATCTTGAGTTCCACCTTCAGCTGTCCTAAGCTAAAGTCCTGTCCCCGTCTCCTGGCCAGCCTCTGTTCCACTAGCACTGAAACGGAAATGGTATTTCAAGGATTTCTAAAGTTAATGTAATTTTTTTTAGATAAATGGATATATGCTTCAAGTCTTTATGCTAAGCTAGGCTAACCAAGCCACAGAAAATAAGATCATATTGATTTAAATGCCTTAAAGACCAAATGGGCTTTGGCTAATGGGAGGCTAACATGAGCAGTTATTATTATTAAGCTCCAAGTGAGGAAACTGGTCATTAATTTATCTCTTATATGAAATAAACATGGTATAGGACACTTGTTTGAACTCATAAACCGCTGGTGCAACGGCCTCCTGTCGTCCATTTATAGAAGATTCACAGATTTTATCTCATGTTTTTTCTGTTTTATATCCTCCTGACACTGAAGTGGAACTTGTTGAGTGGTTTATAAAGAGATCCAGTGAGTTTAGACCTCCAAAATAATTGTGAAACTCTCGAGAACTGACTCCTTGAAGGTGGTTTCTAATCGTGACGTATGACTGTTTAAACCTGTACCAACTTTGCCCTATTTTATAACACCTCCTACTTTTCATGGTGATCTTCCAGTTAAGAACCACACACGTGCAGTAACACCTTCTATAAACCTGTATGTGCCTCTAGACACCTTTTTGTTTTTTTGGCTTTTACTTCCAAATCTACTTTCAGTTCTACTCTTTAAGGCACTCGCCGGTGGCAAAAAGAAGGCAGAAAGAAGCTAGTGATGGCGGAGATTAAGAGATGAAGATGTTTTAAGAAGAAAAGAGATGTCTCATACTGTACACTTAATAAACTATCTTCGTAGAGTGAGTATTTGAGATTGAGCGCTTATGTTTGCGACAAAATGTGAAACACCATTTTCTGGAAACATCAAAAGCAAATGTGGCAGTTTGCCTTGAAAAGCTGGTGAAGTTTTGCAAAAGTTCAGAACTGGCACTGGAAATAACCTCAAAAAAAAAAAAGTTTCATACTTCATTTTTTTCATATAAAAGTACCACCAGATGTTTGTTGTGACAGTCCAATTCTCAGGACTTAAACACACATACATGATAGTTTCTTGATGTTATTTGGCACCAAAGTGGCTTTTAAAAAAGAGAAAAGATTTCTGAAAGAGAAATGCCCACAACAAAGTTAAAATAAAAGAAGCTGAGATTCGTTTATTTCCGTCGTTGTATCTGGAGGTCATCTGGTGCCAAATTCTGAACCTTGCATCGTGTCCATCCACAGTTTGAGGAGTACAAAGATACAGCACCAGCCTTAAGGTCGTATTGCTTCAGAACTTAAAGATGCAGTTTATAAGACTTCACAGAAAACAAACAAAACGCTCGGGGTTCTTCTGCCAACTTACAAACTGCATATTTAATCTTTGATATTAACTCAAGCACTACTTAAAGCACGTCGTCTGGGCTCAGAAGGCAAAGAATAATGTAGATATATGCTGACTCTATGGTGACGGTGATTAATATGTAGCATAGGAGAAGTTAAATGAGTTCATTTACACTTCAGCAGCGTAACGGCACTTAAAAACCAAAGACTGTCCGAGATCTTCTAATAACTCGGCCCACAGTTCGCTCATTTACGGCGTGGTCGGAGACATAAATGATCGTATCTTTTATGTATTTCAATTCACTTCTTTTCTCTCCCATATTCCTCTAATTAACATCGTGACACGCACATATTTTCCCTCCCTCTGCTTATTGGATCTTTTAAAAATAATTCAACTCGTAAGTTTTACAGAGACTGATGCAGTTTAGACGAGACGGAAACTAAACGAGCCGATTGAATGTGCAGAATAAGGATGAGGCGCATGCATGTCCGTAAAGTCTTGGTGGGTGTTGCTTAACAATTGTGCACAAAGTTTTATTTGAAAAATATTTGACATTTTGGGATTGTAGTTTACTTTATTTCACTGATTTGTTTTTATACATTCTTAATCTCCCACATGATAATCCAGAGTTTTGGCTGTGTGTTTTAAACGTATGTACCGTCGTAAATTCAAGTCAAACTGTGTCTTGTCGCATTGGATGCATATTTCTTTGTAATCTTGCAGCTCTAAGAACATTAGCACTGGACAAACGGGGCTTCATTAACCTTCATTTTAGATTCATTTTAAGCTTTTTTTTGTAGGATACCCTGTCTTCAGAAGACACTTTTTTTCCTCATATGTGCGCAGTTACACAGAAAAATCTAAACAAAATGCGGCATTTATATATATATGAAGGGAGTATTGCAAAACAAAGTGAAATTACACAGATTATAAAAACAAACAAAAAAAAAAACGTAAAGATAAAAGTGTTTTGGCTGTTTAGACCACATGATTTGGGCAGTCATGATTCACAGAAAGTAAAAACAAGACGGTCGTTCCACTCATACGTACGCACAGGATATGACACTTTAAAAAAAGAAAAAGTGGCACTGTGTCAGTGCATTAAATAGATTAATTTCTTGTTGTATATGGAAAATGCAGTGCCTCTGCTTAAAGCCTGCATATAAAGAATAATAATTAAACAGCGCTGTGATTCGAGTGACAAGCACAGTGTCATCAGCGTAGAAACGAACACTGCAGATAATCTGATACGAAAAACAACATTTGGCCACAATTTTTTTGGACTTAACTCATCGTACCCTGAATTCACTCTCCTCAGTTGTGCCATCCAAACACAAACAAATACACCTGATTGGCCAGTGGTGCGTACCGTTAGTGGGTTTTCATTGGTTGATTATTTTTTTACTTGAGCTTGCGTGATAGAGAAAGTTCATCCAAGCGATTTTTTTTCAGGCTTTGGGATGAAAGCTGTTGCTGACAAGAGATCAGATTTAGTGTGGAGGCAAGAAAATTGACCTCAGATCAGGAGTTAGAAGCTCATACGTCCACAGCTACTTTTAAAAAGTGGTCACAAAGCGTCCTGGAGCGGCCGTACATCCAATCCGCACTTGAGAAGTTGTGTTGCGAAAAAGAAAATATCGGGTAATGTCTCATTACTTCTATTATTCTTCAATTACTCCACCCCCCAAAAAAATCTTCATTCCTTGTGTGGCACTTCTTTCTTTTTGTTCTTACGTGGTAAAATTAAAATTTGTGGCGTACAGAAGCCAAACACATCAACAGCTAAGTCCCAGGATTACACAAACCGAACGCCCTAACTACCATTACAAAAATAACCCTTTGATTTCACAGAACGCCCGTCCACAGCCTCATTAAAGTCGCCATTTTGCATACCTCCTTGGTATTTGTTTTGGGATGCCGAGTGGAAGTAAGCCGTACAAACTGTTGTAGATATCAGCGCTTCAGTTTCCACCACTCCGGGCATGTTTTAACACTTGATTTGTCCAAAATCTCCCTTCCTGGAGTCCCATAACTCCTCCTCCACCCCGCCCCCTTTCAGTCCTTATGTGGTCAACAGCTTCCTGTGGCTTCCACTAGCCCCTCCCACTTCAGTCCTTACATGGTCAAACATTCGGTAAGAGTCCACGAGCTCGTCCTCCTTTTTTTGAGTCTTTAAATGAAAAACAACATCTTGTGTTTTAGTAGCCGTTAGCACCTCCCCCCGACCCCGCCTCTGTGAGGTCAGAGGTCAAAGGTCGGTGACCTTGTTCTCCAGGGCGGCGGCGATCTGTTGGAGGCGGAGGGTGAGCTGTTTATTCTGGGCAGCTGGGTCCTCATCCAGCGACTGGATGATCTGAAGAAGACGGTAATACAAAATTTAAATTGAACTACAAGTTAAACCAGTCCTGAATGTATTTCTTTATTTCAGTATTGAAAGACTTCTCACCACATCGTAGTATTTGCTGGCATACTGGTACAGCTGATGTAAGGCCACCTGGGTGTTCAGCTTGTCTGTGTGTTGCTACAAAGTGGAAACAAAGGTCACGTATTAAAAAATGTTCAAATCCAGATAAGTTACCGTCCAAATGTCAAACAGATTTCACAGAAAAAGTTCCAAGAATCCCCACAAATGTCAAGCCAGTCGTGTTTCTGTTCATCAGATAGTCGAAGAACTTCCAGATCAGATTCTAGTGAAGCTGAAGTAAAAGTACAAGTCCCTTAAATTTGTACTGAAGTACAGTACTTAGCATAGCATACATAGCACATTGTTCACTGCAGTTATGACAGTAAAAACACACACAGACGGTGGTTCATACCCTGGACACCTCAGCAAGGTGTGTGTTCATGTCCTGGTCACTGACTGGAACCATCTGTCTGATGCCCTTATAGTAACTGTGGAAAGAACACACACACACACACACACACACACACACACACAGTCAAACATCTGATCCATACGATACAGTTTCACTGGTTCTTCTAAAGCTGCTCTCTTACTCTGCTGTGTTTGCTGGGTTAGTAGAGTTTGTGACAACTCCTCCACCTGTCCACCAGGTGTCACTGCTGCTCTCCCTGTGGTGTTTAACATCATCTCAACGAGCTGCACCTCCATGATCCTTCAAACACTCTCTGGTTCTGGTTCTGGCGTGACGCCAGACTGACTTACTCCTCAACGTCTTTGATTACGGTTGCAAAGGGGTGGAAAGTTTTCTGGAAAATTTCTGATAACTTTCCATGGGAAGTTGAGCTGTGGAATTTTGGAAATATTCCAAATAGGAAACTCCATGGGAATTATGGAAATTAAATGGAAATTATGGGGTAATTTAAGCTAAATATCGTATCCAAATATAAATATAAACATTTGGCATGTAGCAGATATTCAAGTGTACTTGCATGAAATCTGGTTGTTTTAGTCAAGATTATGCTAAAATATATTTCCCCGCCCAACTATATTTAAGTTCACTGTTAAAGGGCCAACCTTCAATTTAGTAAATTCCTGGTTTATTCCTGTTTATTCCCATAAACTTCTGTTAATTCCCATGGAAAATGACCAAATTCCCAGAATTATTCGACCCTAGTCTTTGATCTGGGCTGTGACAAGAGACCGCTTAAGCAAAGGTGCGGTTTTGTTTGTGGATCTGATGCACGATTTCAGAAGTTAAACCGCTGTTGAATCCATCATAAACTGATGAAGTGATCTTCTCGTCATTCTTTATATTTCTATGTTAATCATTTGGTAACCATAGAAACACATGTGTGCCTGTCAGCACGTGTGCAGGGATTTCAGCAGTTCATTATAAAGTGTCTGACACGGTGATCACACAGAAATACACCTCTAAGACATCTGTACAAGACGTTTTCATCCCATCAATCGATTAATAAAGTCAGTTATTTCTACAACACCAGAAAACAAAAGAATACACACGAGGAGCTGAACAGGCCGTTAAAGATCTGAATGACCCGCTAAGATTAAATATTGATGTTTAAATCTCTGTGCAGATGTTCATCTCTCTACATTTATAATATATGTTTGCTGTAACAACATTTTTAGTGTTTTAAGTTGCTGTCAAGTGGAAACTTCTGCAAATGATGGACCCACATGCTCCACCCAACACCAGCTGTTCTTTCCAAACACTATTACACACACACACACACACACGCACACAGAGTTATTTTCTGTATATTTAGCTCTATAAACTCACTCGTCCACCATCTTCTTGTACGTTGAAATCTCTTTTGCATAGAGCAGCTTGTTGCTGGGAGACTCCTGCAGACAGACAGAGAACATAAAAAAAACAAACAGATGAGTTTTCACCTTAATTCACAAAAAAAACAAAACTTTCTGACTTTGGGAGCTCCTGTACAGTTAATTATCAGCAGACTGTGACGTCCAGGGTTCGTTTTGTGATTAAGCGTTGTAATTTAGCCGCAGCCGGCCTCGTCGTCCTCTGCAGAGACTTCCTGTGTGTCCTTTTTGCAGTGTTCGTCTCTACGCTGATGACACTGTTCTCGTCACTCAAATCACAGCTGAGTAATTTGACTCTGTTTAATTATTATTCTTTCTATGCAGGCTTTAAGCAGACGCTTTGCATCAGGACCTGCTCGACTCCTACGAGACTCTCCAGTATTTTGAATTTGGACTGCAGTACTGGTTTTTAATCACTAGGTGTCACTGTTACGAGTTACATATTGTTCCTTTAAATCTTCATTTTGTGTCTGTCTGTTATTATTATTCTCTTGGAACTGGTAGGATGTTCCATCAATGGGGCGTTCGGGTGGCAGAGCAAAGTCTGTATCAGCAGTTTGAGAGCATCGCCATCTTCTTCTTGCTCATCTGTATTTTTTTTAATGCTGCTCCATATATAAAGTTATTATTGTTATCGAGGAGCTTTCATGAGTTAAATTAAGTACATTTTTTGGTTCCATCGAATATTTTCTGACTTGTTTCCAGACAAAAGTCAAATTTCACACTGAGCTGTTGTAGAAATAAAAGTCAAGCAGCTCTTCACACTCAGACATCCACTTTAAAATACAAAGATGTCGCTCAGCGTGGGATTTAAATGACAAATTCAGAGGAAATCAGCAGGTTACTGTGGATTAAAACCCCTGACCGGTGCTTGAAATGTTAAAATCATCCCACGTCTCCATCTGGAGAAATAAAACCTTGAGTGTGTGAAACAGTTTGTACGATCTTTATCCGTGTGAACTGACTCTGCTGAGCTTGTGCTCCGACTTGGTGCAGGCGTCCATGAAGGTCTGAGAGATGACGTGCAGCGAGGCGTCCACCACCTCCGTCACGTGGACGTCGAAGATGAAGTGGGGGTTCCTCAGGATGTTCACCCAGAACCGCAGAGGCAAGCTGAGGAGGCAAAGACAGACTCGGATCAGAACGTCTGAATCGGACTTTAAAAACACCTGGACGTCTTTATGACGTTACACTGAGAGCAGATCTCATCTCACAGGAGACCAAAAACATGAGAACATGGAGCTTTTACATGACATATCATCATCACACTCGGCTGCCAGCTGCTCATCAGGTGGGAGCTAATCATCCACACACCGATGGCGCAGCCTTCAGCAGCAATTTGGGGTTCAGTATCTTGCCCAGGGAAAGTCTGACATGCCGGGGAATCGAACCGCTGATCTTCTGATTAGCGGACGGCCTGCTTTACCTCCTGAGCCACCGCTGTGAGAAATGTCGAGACAATTAGGGAACGTTCAGACGCGATCAGGCGCCGTGGCGAATCCCCGCAGGGTTGTCCGGCGGCGTGTAGAGGTGTGTCTGTTTGTGCTGAACGTAGTCTCAGTTTCAGAGACATTTCAGGCTGCGTCCTTTATTTATTACTTTATTACAAACACATTCAAACGTTTGGAGATGAAATTACTAAAATATTTGCTAATTAAAGTTCTGTCAACTGATTTATTGATGAATAATTTCAGCTGTACTTTGTATGAACTGTTCGGAAGGTTAATTTGTGACAAAACATCCGATTTTATCAACTTTTTTTATGTTTTATGTGTAAAAATCTTTATTTATAAAGTAGCCAAAGCTGCCAGCATCAAAACTAAAGACGAGGTGCAGTCTGCAGGATTTAGCGACGTCTAGAGGTTAGGTTGTTTCCAGGTGATTCTACACCGATGAAAACAGAGTTATGAAGATTATATGTTATAAACAGAGCCTGTAAATCCGACACACTGCAGCTTTAAGTAAAAGTACTTGAGTAAACTGAGTTAAAGTACTTAGTTACATCTGTCTCAGAGCTGACACTGTTTCCTCCCTCCATCCTTTCATCTCTTCCTGCCGCCTCTTCCTCCACAGACCATAACCCTCATCAATAATTCACTTCATCATGAATATTTCATTGTCCGACGTGTTTGTGTGTGTGTGTAGGTGTGTGTGTGTGTGTGTGTGTCTTCCCGATGATTGACAGCTGGAGCTCAAGGCCAGTTTGAAAGCAGAGAAGTTTAAAGAAGTAATTTCTCTTCTTCTTCTTCTGTCATCGTTTATCCGTCCTGATAACACACAGACGATTAGATCGGCCTTTCATGTGGTCGACCGGTGACGAGGACGTAATTAAACTGTAGTTTAGCTGATGAGGTATAACACACACACACACACAGACACACACACAGTCACAGCGTGAGCAGCGGTGTAATTATTTCTCTTTGCAGGTCGTTTCTCTCCAGCTGAGATTTGGAGGAGAAGCCGACGGAGTCGGTGAAAGAGTCGCAGATCAGCCGCTCGTTTCCAGACGTGAGCCTCAATGAAGATTCACCCGCTCACGGACGCTTTCTTCTCGTCCAAACGATGTCAGCGATGATGTGAAGTCAACACCATGTCTCAGTTTATCCTAAAGTCAGTCTACTGACCAAATAAACGACCAAAGTTTGATCATTTATTCATATTCTGAATCTAAAACGCTAAAAACACTCATCTGATGTATCAAACATGATGATTTGCTCATTATCAACTGGATGTTTTTGAGTTTTAGACTGTTGTTGAGACAGAACAAAGAATCATCATGTCTTACAGCTTAGCCTGAACTGTCTTAGGTTTACATCCAGTTTAGTTGTCGTCCAAAGTGCATCAACGTCTGTTTAATGATATGGTGGCACCTAGATTAACCAGTGTTTAAGACGCATTCAGACAGAAAACACAGTTTTTCCATCAGTTTCGTCCACCAGAAATCACAGCATCCAACATCGGAAAAGTTATCCAGATCCGACTTTTGTAAAAATGAAGGTCGACGTCACGCTGCTGCAGCCAATCAGACGCTCAGACTGGCCCATGTGGTTTGTGTCCGACAGTTTGAGCACCTCGTTAAATCATTAATTAGTGAAATAAAGTGACTTCCTGACTGTTTGACAGCGGTTATGTTCAACACAAACAGACACACCGCTGCACAACCCTGCAGTGGTTCGCTGCAGCGCCTCACTGTGCCGTAACTTTACCAAAACTGACCCAGATGTGTTTGAGGATCTCTGAACGTTTGAATCTTGAACTGAAAATAAACTTTAAAATGATTTTGAAGTCGTTAAAATCAAACTGGTCACATGTTGTGAACGTCGCTTTTCGGACCTGTTGGTCTTCCAGATGTGCAGCGTCTCCTCGTCCACGTTGTCGTGTCTCAGCGCCTGCTCGTCCAAGAAGTCAAAGAAGTACTTGACGGCCGGAGGGACGATAGAGCTCGAACACAACACGCTGCGGAAGAAGTCGTCCACGAACTGCTGCAAAGTGCCCTGAAATGCACAACACACACAAACATGAAGGTTAAGTTATCAAGAGAAGAGTCTGTTCAGAGAAAGCACACGGCGACGCTCAGCCGTACCTTGACGGACAGCAGCCTGGTCAGGTAGATCTCCGTGATGGCTTTGGTCATCGCCTTGTCCTTCATGCTGCCTCTCTTCGACTTCACCTCGTCGATCTCATCCGCAGGTCTCACCAGGTGGAACGTGTTGTCGTCCTCCAGCAGAGAGTTTTCTGTCAGAGACACACAACATGTATTCATCCATCATCCGTTCAGCTGACATCTTTAGACACGATGCTCTTCAGATATTTGACTGATCTGATAGAAGAATCTCGATAACAACAAATTTAGAGTGAAGAAGATGGAGGAGGAGACAAAGAAGAAGAAGAAGGTGGAGGACAAAGAGGAGAAGTTTCCTGTAACTTTAAGATGAAGCTGATATAAAAATGAACCATGTACATCATGGTCTCATGTTCAGTGTGTGTGTTATTGTGTGTGCGTACTCTCTTCGTAGCTGTCTTGGTGCTGGTGGAAGGACTGTGTGTGCAGAACTCTGGACAGAACCAACGTGGCGTTATCTCGAACCTGGAAGGGAAAAAGAAGAAACGATTCACTGACTGAACTCAAAGTTTCCAGGTGAGCGTCGTCTCAGAGGACGTCCGGAGGAGATCTTCAGTTTCTGTTTTCATGACGAGGAGTCTCACGTGGCTCGACATTTCTCTGCACTTCAGGTTTCTTTCGGTGATTTCAACGCTGAGGAAAAGGTCTGAACTCGCCACGCGGACGCAAAGCTGATTAAAAACATCCAGAGTCTGGAGCACGAGAACCAACTCCAAAACTCTCCTGACTCGACGCGTTAACTCAAAGACGGATCAAAGACGGACTCGACATGAAGCTGGGACGTCTTCGCAGCAGAGAGGAGGAAGAAACTCTGCTACATGGCCAGAGAAAACAGAGAGCAGAGCTGCGTATTCTCAGAAGATAGAAAACCTACAACAACCTGAACACACAGGACCAATAAAAGCAGCCAGGTTACAAACTTTAGAGAAAAACTGGCAACGCTGATGATATTATTCTGCTTTATTTGATAGAGACATCTGGAGAGAGAGTCCCCACAGACTGTCTAAAACCTGGACGTAGTCTCAGTGACGATCACAGACTGTATAAAACTCCTCCATACATCGCTCTGGACGGATTGATGTTGATGTTTTCAAACACTACAAGGACATTTCTGTGCAAAACGTAAATTCACTAAAAAACTCACGTTGTAATGAGCCAGCGTGTTGAGTCTCTTCCAGCGTCCTTCTTTCTGGGAGGTCAAGTCGAGGTCGGACAGGATCTGACCTGTGGAGCCGGGACGCCACTCTGTGGACGGACGAGAAAATGAAACTTTAACGTGTAATTTATTTGTCTAAATATCGCTTTAGTAATTATAACAATCTGAATAATTAAGATGTTTCTGAGATATTTTGATCTTACCGAGTGCGACGCTCTCCACCTTTGGTCTCTGCGAGTACGGCAGATTTCTGTACACCTGATCGATGATCTTCTCTTTCACCTGCAGAGCAAACATTCAAGATCTGACCTGTTAAAATATGTTTTTATTCACGTGTATCGCTGCTGAAAAAGGAGACCCGGTACGTCCTGTCTGGTGAAGAGAATCTAAACCTCCCCGACATGAAGGATTTAAGTTCAGCGGATTAACATTCTCTGCATGCGTGATACGAGACCGTGCGCTGACGTTAGCTGGAAACCAAAATGAGAAACTTCACCAGAAAACCAGCCGTCATAAAATATTCAGAGCGGTGTGAGGAGACTGAATCTGGAAACAGACGGGGAGAGAAAAAATAAACCCACCTGGGAGATGGTGTCACAGTTCAACACCTTCACCGGAGTCACATCTGGTCCCTCGCCGTGCACCAACACCTGGAGAGTCTGACACCACAAACACAGACGGCGTTAACGGGTCCTGAAGTCAGCCTGAAATCTCTGAGGAGGACTCCAGCTAACGACGTCTTACCTGGTCAATTAATTGTTACTGATCTATGAAATGTCAGAAAATAGTGAGAGAGCTCAAAGTGTCTCAGACTTTGGTTCAAACATCTTGAATCTGCTCTTCAAAATCCAACTGAAGAACCCTGACCTCACCCTGACTCTGCAGTATTTGTGCGTACTAACCAGTACAGAGTACTCGACGTCGTCCCCTAGCAGTCCCGTGTCATTCAGAGTGTACTTGGCTTTCTTCATCTTGGCGTCCACTGGTCCCTTCTCGACCTGGTGCTTCAAGGCCTTGAACAGTTTGTATAAAGGTTCTCCTGCCGTGTCCTGAAACAAACAGAGTCAGAACCAGAATCAGTAGTAAGTAGTTTTTAGAAGTATAATCATCATCGACTGATAATTTGAAAGTTTTGGTGTCTAAATGTTGAAGATGTTTCTGTATTTAATCCACATTCAGCTGCTGATCCTGATCACAGTGATATAAAACTTGTTCCTGAGCTGAAGTCTGAACTCAACGTTTGCTACGAGAATGTTAAATTATAGAAAACAGCGAACATCTGCGCTACATATCAGCTGCTGCTGTCAGCGTCAACACGGGAAGAGTAAAAAAAAAAAAAGGAAACAGATCAGCTGAGGAGGAGAGACACGGGAAGAGTCTCAGAGTCAATTATAACTGAAGAAGAAGAGGAAACGTACGGAGGAGCGAAGAAAAGAAATAAACACAAACTGAGGAGAAGAAGAAGTGAGTCGGTGTTACCCTGAGGAACTGATACAGACAGATGGACATCCAATTACAGAGCATCCTCTCCACCACCGTCTCCGACCTGCACACACAAGAGACGGTAAAAAAAAACATTAGCAGCAAACTGACGACATTTTTCATTTCAAACACAAACTGCAGCAAACATAAACACACATACACTCAAATAATAAGAAATAAATCAGTTTTTAACGATTATTTCATAGATTAATTAATATGTGGTCAATAAATCACCAGAAAATGAAGTTCTCAAAGTTCTTTAAATGTCTTGTTTTGTCTTTAAATCCCAAGATGTTCAGTTTAGTGGAATATAAAGCAGATAAAAGGAATAAAACTCCATATTTTAACAGAATTTTCAGCCATTTTTGCATGAAAACTTACTTTAGGATTAATTCTTTGCTCTATAAAATGTCAGAAAATGTCAAATGTTCTCATATTTCTTAAAATATCTTGTTTTGTCAGTCAATAATCCAAAGAGAAATATGATACAAAACAGGCAAAAGCAGGTAAATGCCAAATCTGATGATGATTTTGGCGATGTCGATCTCTGTCAGTGTACCCGTCCCCCGTCCTCACCTCCTCAGCATGAGTTTGGGGTTTTTGTTCTGCACGTGTTCGTCCATCAGCTCCAGCAGCAGCGTCCTCATGATGTCCGTGTAGTACTCCAGCTTTCCGTGCAGCGCCACCGTCAGCAGGGAGGCGAAATAACCGCGAGCACGGGCGTTAAAGTCCGGACGGCTCTCCAACGTGCGGATGAACTGGAGGCAAAAATATTAGAAACGTTAGAAAAACATGAAGAAATTCTTCATTCTTTGAACATCTGAATTCAATCTCAACTACAAACCCAGAATCCTGGTTCAAATTATGGAGTCTCATGCCTCTAACAGGATCCAAACGGATCTCTGTATCCGCTCTGATTAGGCGTAATTAAAAGAAAACATACGAGGAAGTGATTAGCCTATTTAAAAAATGTATGCTGGCATTAATTAGAACTTTCCTGGATTTGATTCACAGATGTTAAATTGGGTAGAAAATGATCGTCTCCTCTCACAGCTGGTGACTGAATGTTAAAATAGGATTTTCTATTAACGCTATAAACAAAAGTGAAGAAAAGATTCAAACTCACGTTGATGAGAAACGTTTTGCTGTTCAGCAGGTTGGAGAACTGGTTAAGCGCCTGAGCCACGATGGCCCGACGGGCTTCTGGGATTTGTAGTTTTCTAGTGATCATGGCGTCGTTGGCACCGTCCTTGGAGGGCAGGAAGAAGTTTCTGTCTGTGTAGTTTTTGTAATCCAGGAAGGGGATCCGGGCCTCGCTCAGGTCACTGGTGTGGTCCTCCATCTCGATCATCAGATCTGACAGACACAAAAAAAACATGTCGCTTAGTCCTCATCGTGACGGCCTTTTCTCTTGTCACGTTAAAAGCTTGTAGCTAAGCTAGAATGAAATGAAAGTGGCTAAATTATCTGTACACTGCGATACACGAACAAGGCTTCTTCTTTATTTCCACGTCTTCCACGTGGACAATCAATCAATGGATGCTAAGTTTTTGCTTGAACGTTAGCTTTAACATCAGTCTTTTCTTTCAGTTCTTTTTTTTATGTTTAAAATGGCTTTTATTAAGATTCTCATTTCCAAACAAGTCTGCTGGAAACATAAGCCTGGAGACGGTGCTTTCAACCAACTCATGGAGTTTAAGTTAGTTAGCTGAAGTGCATAAAATTTGCTGGCAGCTGTTGTAATTTGAGCCAAGATCAATGGTTGCTGGTTAGAAATAGCTTGCCTTTTATCCATCGTCATATATTTCAAGGTTTACTTGAATTCAATGGTAAATCCATATGTGACAGGTGTAACAGAAACTAAGGTGCTCAGGACTTAGCAAAGCGTTCTGTGAGGTCCAATGAACCTGTGCGTCTTTGATCGGTTGTGCTGATGGCTTCACTTTTGATTGAACATTCGCACTCTTAAAATCTTTTTGGAAACGTCTGACGTGAACAGCCTGCTGACCTCCCCGAGCTCAGTAACAGAGCTGTCAGATTCAGCTGGAAAAACGGTTTCAGCGAGCTCGCCAAGAAGACCTGCAAGGGAGGATTCTGGCGCCGGAGCCAAAGCCCGTTCTGCTGAATCGTGTTGGCAGGACTTCACATAGCGGAGACAAACTGTCAAAGTGGCGACGTCCTCTAATCTGTGGACCCAACGCGTGACAAGATGCTGACAAAAATTCAGCCCTGCGGACAGAAGGTTGTGCTGCGTCTGCTGCTTGGCTCCAATGCTGGAAACCTCCAGGAGGGTCTTGGCGAGCTTGGTGAGCTCCGGACATTTCTTTTTTCAGACTGAGGCAGATGTCGACACTATAAATACCTGGGCAAAATATCAGTATCCATGCCAGCAGCTGCAGCATCAATGTGGGTTAAACCGCCTTCAAATATTTAAATATGAAACTACATGTTTTAGTATAGATAGAAGATATTTAGCTGAATTTTGAGACCCCTACAAATTAGAACTGAATGTCTTCAGGGGGTTCTACGGGTCCATTAAGGCATCTAAAACTCCATGTATGTTGTAAGTAAGAATATGTTATCATAACCAATAGTACTGATGGGCAAAGCAACAAAAATAAGACCTGGGTTCAACCTTTTTGCAGCTTCATTTCAGCTCTTGAGTGAAATTAGTAAAATATCTCGAACACTTCTTTTGTACTCTCATGTGACTTCAAGAAGGCTTAAATCTGTGGCTACTGGACTTTTATTATTATTAGCATTAGCATTTAGCCTAACAATCGGTTGTAGACTAAACCATTTGGGTCGTTAGTGCCGACTGTTGCTGTGACGACTGTCGTCAGAGTTGTTAAAGTCACCTGAGGTGTGAACGACAATTGTTAAGGTCACCAGGAGACTGAACGACAATTCAACGACAGCCTCTCACACCGGACATCAGGCAACTTTAACGACTCTGATGACAGTCGTCACAGCAACAACGAGCACAAACGACCCAAACTATGGCTCAGTCTACGACCTGCTAGTCTAAATACTCGGATCTCCCCATCAGTCAGTCAGAACTCAAGAGGTGAAAAATCTTCATGGATCTACAACCAAGTCCCAGATTGAACCCTTCTTGAAGAAAGGTGACCTGGATGACTGGATTGAGTCATGTGACTTCATAGCAGTCAGGTGAGGGTGTACCTGTGAACTCTTTCTTGCAGCGATCTCTGACACTTTCCTCCAGATTCTCCAGTTGATGTTTCACCTTCTCGTACTCTCGTTCGGCCTGCTGACTCTTCCTCCTGTTGGAAGACGCAGACAGGAAGATGTTTAGACGCGTCAACAATGAAAAACAAACGTATCATGTCTGATCATCTGTCGAACCTGTAGCAGTAGACGGACACGGCGATGAAGAGCAGCATTGGTACAATAACTGCTGGGATGATTATAGCCAGAGGAATGTCGTCTTTTCTGGCGTAGTAGACTGAACCCACCAGCCACTCGCCATGACCGAACTTCACCTGGAGAGAGACCGAGTTTATTCAAAGTATCGCTGGAAGAAAACTTAAAAACGTGATGATTCTTAGGCACTGAAGTGTCATTTTTCTAGAATGTTTTTGCAGATTTCTGCACATTAAGGAATATAATTACATCCTCCGAAAGTCCATTAAAAACAACATCCTGTGGTCTCCTGATGGTTAAAATGCCGCCTGGAATGATGAGTTAAATTCACAGTAGCATATTTAATTACCCACCCCCCCCCCATCATTTTAGTTCAACCCAAACGGAGCTCAGGAGCTCAGGAAATTGTAATTTTAGACACATGATGCCTACAACTGTATTATCTCTGTTTAATATTGAATATCTGTGAAGATACATTTTCATGTGAGTCACAGAACATGATTCGGTCGCGTTTTTACCACTAGGTCCAGCAGGTTGTTGGTCGTGTCTCTGCGTTGGCGTTTGGACCTGGATTTTGGCTGCGTTGAAGGAGCCTCCAGGATCAACTTATCATCCTATAGTGAACAGAAAGAGGGCAAGAAAAGAGTCAACAGCTGAACTGAACACATTACACTGTTGGTATAACCTCATTTGTGATATTAATATTGATATAATATAGTTAGCCTTTCAACTCATCCACCAGTTGTGGTATGAAATAGTGTTAGCAGCAAAAACAAGCACTTTCAGTGGACGCACGTTGACGGCAGCAGACTCAGCTGAACCAACATGAGTGCAGTTTTAGATGTGAATAATGTGACTGTCTGATATCCTACATTTACTACAATGCCAATATCAGCTCCATCTTTGCAGTGAATCCATTATAAAGCCATAATAAACCATATCTCTGCTTACCTGCAGTATGTTAACGTGACAGGAAGCATCGCCGACAAACGCCTGAGCCTCTTTGGCCGTCATCGCCTTGGAGAACCCTCGACCCTGACGGAGGCAATAAAAATACATTGAACTCAACAAATCAAGACATAAAGATAAAGATATTAACAGTGAGTTTAACCATCTTCTCCTCACAGTCACGATGATGATGCTGGTCTCTGTGATGACGTTCTTGGCGAGCTGGTTGAAGCTAGGGTCGGGGTGGTAGACAAAGCCATTCAGACGCTCCATCCCGTCGTCCAAGTAGAGGACCGTCCGGAGAGACTGGCTGTCGTGGCAGCAGTTGACGGGTGGAGAGTAAAACTGGAGGACGGTGTCGTTCTTACTCAGAGCCTCCTGGACAAACTGAGAGACGTCGGAAAAAAAAGCTGAGTCGTGTTTACATCCAGTCTGGGACAAATTATGTTATTAGAGAAAAGAAAACTTAAAGGTCTGCTTCAACTCAACAAAGCTTTCACCTTTTATTAAATTAAATACAGCTCTTCATATGTATTCTCCAATTCTCTCTGTTTATTTCATTTTACCTCTATTCTCTTTTATTCTTGTAACATATTTTTTGTACTTCTCATGTTTCTGGTAGATTTTGTTCAAATTGTTTTTTTTAGGTCTTGAAGAACTAAACAGGGAAAGATGGGGATACTTTAACTTTGGTCCCTGCGATGAAACAAAGACAAGCGCACCGAACAACACGGAGCAGGAAGAACATATTTAATATTCACAACTTGGATTCATTTTTAGGACAAATTGCTTTGATTCTTTTGATTGGCGGACCCTTACCGACAAATAATCAAGGAATGAACACAGATTCAGACTTTATGGCCACACCAAAGGTAGCGTGCCGGCATCCTGGCATCCGTTCTTTGTACCAGGCTGTAAACATGTTTATTCCTGCTGTGATGTTGGACTTTTCAACATGGGGACTTATGGAGACTGACTCACTTATGAAGCCAGCCTCAAGTGGACGTTTGAACTGCAGTTTTTGGCTTCACTCCACAGCTACGGAGGTTGCTGCTTGGTTTATTTGTTCAAAGAGAGTTAAAGAGACTATTAATTGAAGTTTTAAAATCAAACTAGTTTCTATAATTTCCTCCCGGTGTCTGCAGTAAGTTCAGATGTTTCTATATTTTCAGTGCAGGTGTAACTTTTACTTCAGATTTCCTCCCTCGGTCTCTCTCCTCTCTCTCTCTGGCTCCCCACTGTGCCCCCCCCCCCCCCCTCTGTCTTCCAGGTTCAGACGGCAGCTTTTGATGAAGTGACGATAAAACGGCCTCACCTGCTTCTCTCCCCCGCGGTGAATCTTTCCTAAGAGACTCTGTCACTCAAAGCTATTCAGCGGTGAAATGGAAAGCGGCGTCCCTTTTCTCCCGGCTTCAGGTTTTTCAGTGTCAGTTGTCAGACCAATACACATCCAGCTGATACCGGGCTTTTATTAAAGATTCGGTCCACCTTTGATTCTATGTAGTTTGATTGACTGCACATTTATTGTAGAATTGATTAGTACAACTCCTGATGCCTTCAGGAAAGACACGGATTTATTGTCTTGAGGAGAACGAAAAAAGGAAAATGTACTCGACCATTTTAGAGCACCGAATCAATTTAAGGGTAAATTTTTCACGTTTTACAGTGAAGGAACTTGTAAAATGATAAAGTAATCATTTCTTAAGGTCAAAGAACATTTATGTCCGTGTTACGGCTCCTACAACATGTGACTTTTCTTGTAGAGGTTATTGTGTGAAGAAAAATATTAAGAAGATTTATAGGAGAGATGAATAAAGGACAGAAGAAGAGGAAACCAACAAACTCCATCAAACTGCAGCAGCAGCAACAACACGACTCTCTGGAGCTGCTGTTTGTTCACACAAACTTTCAGACTTTACTTTATTTCCCAGAGACTGAACCCAACTCTCACCACCGACCCAAAAATCTGCTTTTTCCAGACCAGACATGGTTTTTGTCCCTAATTGGACAGGCCGTCAATGCATGAACCAGTTTCATGAACCAGTTTCTCACAATCAGGTTTCTGTGGCATGTAAACACCATATCCAGGTTTCTGAACCGTCTCATTGAGGCTGACATGGTGAGAAATTAAGACACACCTGCAGGCAAACCATCAGAAACCTGGAGACTGTCACGACTATCAACGCAGAGATTTAAATAACCAGGTTTTTCATGTTCGCTGTGAAGACGACATCCTGGATACAAACACACGTAAACTCTATGTGATACAACCAGAGCCACCAGTACCTTTATAACTCATAACCTGTGGGTGACCACGTCCAGGTTTTATACAGTCTATGGTTTAGCTTAGCCCCAGAAGGTCGTTTAGAAACATTCACTGTTGTTCTGGGGGTACTTACCTCGACAGGACGGGTGTTCTGTGAAAACTCGTCAGTGGATGGCAGGACTTTCATCGTGGCTCTCTGGATCAGGTCGAAACCATTTCCCACCACCACAATCTTTCGACCACCACTACAAACACAGAGTTGGAGATACATTTACCCACAAATTGTTAATTTAATGACTTCTGTACAATATATTCTATTCTACCAGACAGATGTAAACTGATGTTTAAAGACACACTCACCACATGAAGCTGCTCTTGGGGTAATAATCTATGATCTTGGGATTTTCAGAGTACTGGTACGCAGCTGTGACGTCTTTGGTGGTGTTTCTGCCGTATCTCACCGTCACCGTTAACAATTCAGAGGGTACCTTCTGCCCGCGATACTTCCCGGTCTTACAGGTGATCCTTTTGCCAAACGACAGGCTGAAGAGGAGAAAGGAAGACCATGAACAATGAACAGAAGCTCTGAGGAAAACATGAGTGAGCATACAACACTGTGAAGAGGCACTTACACTTCACAGGCAACTGTCCCAACAGACACGGTGACGTCGTCTTTGGTTGCAGTGTCGAGGTGTTCTCCCTCGATGGTGATCACGGTTCCTCCGGCTGCTGGACCCTTCGATGGGTGGACTTTGTTTGGTTTGGGGTCCTGGACAGAGAAGACAATAAATAAGCTGCTTGTACAGAGGACACATTTACAGACTTTCATACTTTTGATTTGGTGAAGTTCAAGACTTTATTTTAGATCTTTAATAAAAGCGTACATTAAAAGTTGAAGTTGTACCAGTCGTTTTGATTCGTGCCTTGTGTTTCGAGTTCATTGGGTCATTTTTATATGATGGAAAATGAAGAGAAGTAATTTTAAAATCCTGCTGCCTTTTCTTTTGACTTGTTTTCTCCTGTTTTTGTTAGTTGTAAGAAGTTGGGTTACTAACTTATTTATTCATTTTGGAACAAGCTTCCACTGAAAATCTAGTTTGTTTTATTGTGTTCACTGCAAAGAGAAGCTTCTTTCTCAGTTTGTGTGTATGGTTTGTGGTTTATGCAATAAACTGCTTGCTTTTGGACTGTTTAAACGAGTGTGGGACTCCTACTTACGTTAAGCTCCCAAAACCCTCGACTGGGACGTAGCAAAGAGGTACTCCCGATCAATACTTCTCTTCCTAATATTTCCTGTTTGGAGCCACGATTGCAGAGTTTTTGAACCATTCATTTGACCTCCACTAACGATCTCACCATCATGTTTTAGCTTGTAACTGATTGTGGATGTTTTTTTATTTGAAGAGGGTTAAATGAGAGTGAGACAATGGTCAACAATCCCGCCTTGATTAAATACCCGGATCTCCCACCAAAGTCTGTCAGAACTGAAGAAGCCTCTTGGATAAGAGGTGAAAGGTCTTCAGTCCTGCACTGCAAGTCCAGTTGACCCAGATTGATCTCCTTGGACGACTGAGAACCTTCACAGACTAAAATTTTATTCATCTTGTCGTCGGTGTTATGAGAAGTTCTTAATTTTTGCTAATTGCACCTGAAGGCACCGTAATGCTGATTTATTCCAACGGCGCTACCTCGTTTTACAATTAATGCATCGTCAGTCTAATTTAAGGCCCCGCCGCACACAGAAACTGAGGACTGGCTGGCCAGATAATGGAGGATCAAACAGTTAATTAATCTTTTAATATGAGTGTTGTTCTACTCATTACAGCTCAACAGGTCAACAGACCCTCTGGGAGAACTCCAGATGGCCATTTAGGAGCCTGGTGGGACCTTGAACATATGGTTTACCAACTGGGCCGTACAGTAATGTGGCAGTCGGGTTCACAGTGTTTTTAACGGTGTACTTTAACGGTGCAACCGCAGTTGAACTTTTAATGAAGTTGAGACAAACTGTGGCACCGACAGAGCGACTCAGTCACAGGGAAGCAGCTGCTGGTTGGAGACATTTTTGCAACTTACAGTAAATACGTTTAATAACGTGAACTAGAGATAAATGTCACCAAAAATTGTGAAGTAGAAGTGTAGAAGTGAACGTAGGACCAAATCTGTCGAGTCGGTGTCACATTTTTGCTTTGGGTCACTCAAAATATGAAGAAACCTTCACTCAGGACTGGATGAGTGGGCACAAGCTGTTTTTTGACTGTTGTGTTGGCATTGGTGAAATGTCTGGCTGTTTGGAGATTAATGGACAATGGCTTGGGAGTCTTGCACGTAACATGTTGAAGACCGCTGACGGTAATCAATGAATAATCCATCGAAAGCAAGAAGCAGAAGGTGGACTCCGTTATCTCACTCAACACCAGCTTCAGCTCGTCCATCCAGCCCCATGGTGGCTTTAAGTTTAGGCTTAGCAGCTACTAAGAAAAGACTACAACTCTGTCTGACTTCAGTTTGGTGCTCATCAGGTAACATATTGTGACTTTTTAGAGGTTTTTTGGCTGAAAACAGCTGGAACGAGTTAAACTGACGTTTTTTGGGCTGCAAAACCAAAATAACGAGTTTAAAACACTAAAAAGCTTTGTAGCACTGAGAGAACTGCGGCCTGTGATAATTTCCTGTGGGTTTTACTAAACATGACTTCATCCATAGTTGATATGAAAACTGATTAGTGCAGCTGAAGAAAGTCTGTTGCGTAATGAGCCTTTTACAGCCTCCGAATAGATCGATTTGTTTATATTTCCATCTGTTGTTGTGAATTTCTGGGTGTGAATTTTCTGTCGTCTTCTTCTTCATCCAAAAATATGAAACTGTTTGTGTTTGTCTCACGGACCAAATATAATTCACTGCCACCTCCTGTGCTGCTGCTGCTGTTTTGTTTGTGTATAACTTCCAACCAGGCAGAGTTTGTTTCTCTCTTCTGGGATATTTATTCTTGTGTGTTTGCGGCTCTCTCTGCCAGAACAGCGAGAACAAATCTACAACCCCAACAAACCAAAATGCTTAAGTATATCTCAGACGCTGCACACCACACACTCGCGCTACGCTGATTTAGAAAACATTGTTTTACTTCATATTTGCACCTTTTATTTTTTTTCACCCTCCCTTGCTTCCCTGAGCAACCGCAAATAACTTCTTTCACCGCGCTCGACTGCTGTGTGTTAATTCTCCAGACAGATTGACTTCTTAAATTTCGAAGCCGCTTTATCCTCCGGTGTAGCGTAGAATTAATATCCCCTCTTGTTTTGTTTGTCATGCTGTCAGCGCCGTACAGAACCTTCCAGTACAAACCAACCAGCTGTTGTAACTTCAGCAGCCTTTATCAATATTCCTCAAGCATTTCCCCGACGCTGAAGTTCACAATGACGCTGATTTTCTTTCTCTTTGTTTTTAATTATACCTCGACGCCCCAAATACCGCGGGACGACTTATTTTAGCCTTAAAAATCTGCTTCGGTTTTGATGTGATCAAAGTGTTTGTACCTGCCACTGGAACATAATGGACTCTACTTTGTTAAAGTTTAATGTTTCTCATTAAAATTCCCTCTTTGTTTTTTTGTTTTTGTGTCTCTGCCGCTCGGTTTGACAGATCTGAGCTTAAAATGTGATTATTTTCATGCCAACACCTTCACAAAAGTGTTCCCTCTGAAAATAACTTGAGTTTTTAAGAGAAGTCTCTTGACTGTAATGGACTGTGTACAAACTAATTAGAACTCATAATTAAGTAAAGATTCTGGACGGTTGCTCGAGTTGAAATGAGTCAGTTGGGGGCCAACAAGTTACTGCTTGCTTGGCAAACACCTTGGAGTCAATGTCAAGGCGCCACCTAAAAGTTTATTCCCCATTCAACACTATTAACAATCCTGTGATGGTGCCAGCTTGGACCTGGACATTGACGTTTCACTAGAACATCACCTCTTCCTCACCAGGGAGGTGATCCAGGTGCTTGTCCAAGCATTTCTTGGCTCCCACCTGGACTACTTCAGCAGCAACGCTCCTTCCCAGCTGGGCACTCCTCGTTCACTACACTGTCTCAACACTGCAGAAAATCCAGTTTAAGACTGTTTAAGAGGTTCAGGCCTGCAGGGCAGTGAAAGGAAATGCTGCGTCCTACCTCCAAATCATGGCCAAAGCCTTTTATCGCGCTCGGCCTTTGGACGATTGTTGCTAATTTCCGTACCGCAACGCTCAACGCGCCTTTAGTTGTTCTCAGCCGTGTTGGCAGCGTTAGTATGTTGGTCATCAGTCCACCACTTTGGTCCAGACTGAAATATCTCAACAATTACGTGATGGATCGCCAAGTAATTTGGTTCCAAGATGATGAACCCTACTGACTTTAATGATCCTCAGACTTTTCCTGTAATGCCTCCTTAAGTTTGGCATTGTTGGATGAAATGGGGACTTACGGAGACTCAAATGGACGTTTGAGGACCTGCAGTTTTTAGGCATTGGCTTCATTTCACAGCCACAGAGGTTGGTGCTACTTAAACACATAATGTAGGACAGAACTTTACACTCTTATTATTAGTTTTGATTCTGTTAAAAGTCACGTGTATGAATTATTTTCAGTGCCGATTAATCTGCTAATTACTTGATGAATTGTTTGAAATATAAAATGCTGAGTGAGTGTTTACAGACGAGGACGTACTGCTGCTGTAGAAAATGAGTCATTTTGGTCTCAGCAGTTTTCTTTAATTAGCTTTTCATCAGCTCAATAAAACAAAATATGAAAGTGAACAACAAGATTTAAATGAACCGACTGAGCCGAGCTGGAGAAACAAAAACAGAACAGCAGGTGAAACTTATTTATTTTGATCAGATTTGTTCCTGAGTTGTGAACAGCTCCAAGCTGAAGACGAGTTTTTTTTCATGTGAATTTGTATGCAAGGGATATTTTCACGCATGGCTGCTCCTTTAGGGAGCGCCACGCCCGGAGAGGAAGGCTGTCTGGCTGCGTGCTTTTACTTTCTTATAAACTTTAATGTTTCTGGGATTTGATCTGCCGAGTTTGAAGTGTCACACGATGTTCTGTATTGCCTCAGAAACTCTTGATGAGGTGTGTACACAGTGTGTCTGCAGGTTTCAGGACGCCAGATTTGATTTTGAAAAAGCTTCCTGTGGCTGAACCGAGATGTTTTAAGTAACAAGAACAAGAAACAAAGCAACGGATGAGAAGTCATGAGTGTAAATTGGATGTTGGCACACCTGGAAATGACATGACTCGACTCATATTGTACTGGTAGACCTCGTGGACTTTTCAAATACGGTGACAGAGTGATACAAACCTCCACAGTGTCTCTTTAATATAGGAGTGGACATGCGTCACTACACTAATGCGAATAACATCTGGTTTAAAAGTTTAAAAGACCATCTAAATCGAGACCAAGCCAACCGAGACCAGAGCGTATGAAGACTGGGACTTTGAGGGGTCGAAATCAAGACCAAGACAGGGTGAGACCGAGTCCAAGACCAAGACCGGACAGTATACGTGAGGCGTCCCAGTCAGACTGCTGTGTTCCTTTGGACATTGTTTGTAGACGAAGTTTTTGTGGTTCAGGAAGTCAAAATTTCCTTTTTGAAGATTATTTTTACATTTATTCGATAGTAAAGGAAAGTGAGGACAGAGGAGGGAGATTGAACTGCTGAGGTAAGGACTGAACCTTTGTGCTCGGTGTGCACACCTTGCCGCAGCCGGCAGAGCCAATCACGGCCGCTCTAGTCAGTGTTTCACACCCCACCAGAGGCGGCTCTCCGCTCGGCTTTAGAAGCACATAAACCAGAGAACTGAACAAATCTAAGCAGGTTAACGAAGTCTGATCTTCCCTCACAGACGATCTTTGGTCGAGAGAAACGCCTGAATGTTTTATACAGATACTCCTAAAGATTTGATACCAGCTTCATTACCGTCTGATCGGCCCTCATACAGATCTTTACACATCTAAAAACTTTCAATCAAATTCAGTCTCTTTCATCTCTGCCTCTCTTGACCTGCAAATCACCAAGTGGATCATTTTCAGACCTCACAAAGTGACTTTTCTCTGTCTGTGTGGAGACAGTTATATAAGATTCACACGTACCCGGTAGGTGAAGATGACCTGAGATGTCCCCCGTCTCTCGCCCTCCACTTCTATCTCCACGGCGCCGCTGTTGGTCGGTTCAGACGGGATGTCGGACGGCGGAGCTCGCTTTGCTGGACCGATCTCACAAACCACACTGAGAGAAGAACAATGATTACAGATGATTATTTTCTTTATCAAATACTCTTAGGGTCGTCTTATTTCAGCTCAAGGTGACGCCTTTATATGTCAAATTAAACAATTAAAAAGGTTGATACGGTTAGTTACACAGATTTGGTGCAAAGTTTTTAATTCCAACCACTCGAGAACTGATATGAAATGGTCAAAAACTGTTGCTACATTAAGACACCAACAGCTTGATGAAACCTCCAAAAAATGAATGCTGTGATTTAGTATCAACAATTTTTGTACGTTTCTGGGACACTTCAACTTTTCGGCAATTGGTAAATCCAGCATACGTGCCCTTAAATATCACTCTACACTGTAAAATCAACTTAAAACAGAGAGAACAAGCAGCGCCGTGAGTGATTCACCTGTTTTAGATGGAAGCTGCCGCTCAGCTAAAGAGGAGAGCTGACGTTCAGTTATCTGGAGTAATTAATTAATGGCAGCAGGCTGTCAAAGGTTCATGTAAAGAGCTTCACCTTAACAGCACAAAGGGCTCCTCGCCTGCATGTTAATGCAGCTGCTGTCACCCTGTTAGATTGTACCTGGTAGAGACGGAGTATCTGTCCGCCTGGTGAACGCAGTCCACTCCGGCCACGGTGATCTTCTTGATGTCTTCCTTCTTTATTCCCATGTTGGACCCTTTGATGGTCACCGAGATCCGACCGTTCAGAGGGCCGAAGCGTGGGATGATCTGCGGGAAACAGCGAGATGTGCAGCTCGGTTGATATCGGAGGATAAAGGAAACTTTGTCTGTGTGCACAGGATGCACATATCATGGATACAGCGCTTGGAGGCGAGGCTCCGTTCATCCTGATGGAAGCTGCCAAAAAAAGTTCGATCTCTGGGCATAAAATTACCCAAAATCTTCCGCATAGCATCGTTTGGTCGCTCTGGAACTCACTGGAGATTTCCACCAAGCGAGACGCTTTAATAACTTTCAGTTTATCCCAGCGCTAACTTGACTGTGGATAAAATGATTTAATTGTACGACTCTTCGAGACTTTCCAAATGTTATCGGACCGAATTAATCACCATCATTCAGTCAGGAAACCAGAAGAAGGAGGTGCAGCAGTAGACTGTATAAAACATGGACGTAGTCTCTGTGATCTTCAGTTCGAGTTGTCCACGTCGGACTGTGACTGACCGAGCCGCTTGTTTTTAACTTTCCATTTTTTCCTCGACAAAAAATCTGCTTTTATTTATGTCCTGACATCGTGACCTTTCGCTTTAATTAATTACAGCAAAGCAAATGTCCGACGTGATCGATGAGGCGCTGTCATCTCCTGAGCAGAGTCTGATGAATTTCTCTTCTTGTTGATCAGTTCAGAACGATCGCCTCGCTCGAGTTTCAGCCGTTGCGTGTACGGCTTTCACTTTTAACACAACTCCTTAGATTTCTGTGTAGTGCTGTATGTGATGGTCACATCAGGGCTACATTCGATAGCAGTTAAATGTCATTGTGATTTGACATAAACGTACTAATATTCATTGAGTCGTTGACTTAAACAGGCTGCAGAGACCAATCTGCTGTGTTTCCCGAGACGGCTGCACTTAACCGCCGCAGTCTGAGGCGTTTTTAACGTTGCGTGACGAGTCATTCCAGCCGCTCCACGCGTATTTAACGCCCCTCGTCGTCCTCTCTCTTAAAAGCTCTCTGCGAGGAGCTCAAACGTTTGAGCTGTGGAAATAAGTAACAACTCTTGACCTAATCAGCCGCTGCCCGGAGGAAATCGAGATGCGGGGCTGTGAAACAAATGACTGATGTTCCAGAGAAAATAGGAAACAAATTGAAGTTGTGAGACAAACGGAGAATACAATATGAGGGAGACAAATGAGTTGGGTTACAGCGCGGAGAAGAGGCGATTGATTGGGAAATTGTCTATTTGTGAGAAGCTGCATGGATTTTTGTAACATGTAGAATTTAATCTAAAGAAGGCGGAGAAGTTTGAAACGATCCGATCTGTGAGAGACGAGCGATGAAGCCAATTGTCCAAACAGGAGGGAGTCTGTTCATCTTGTGCACCTCTTCATCTACAAGTTATCAACAAATAAAATATATATATTATTACACACTTACGTATATAAACTCATTCAAAATATCTACACGAGTATTTTTACTTTATTCAATGGTGACGGTATTTCATTAGTTTTAAGAGCTTCAGCTGTCTTAGAGCTGCATTCTTTTGAATAACCAGCAGGGGGCGACTCCACCGGTTGCCAAAAGAAGTCTGATTGTATAGAGCCCTATGGAGAACTGAGCTCAGAAAATGGTGGATAAAAGTTTAAAGGTAAAAGTAGCACATAGTAGAAAGAAATACTAAAGTATTACCACGAAATGATGCAGAAATACAGAGTCACGTTTATTAAATTATTGATGCATTTTTGTGGAGCTCATTTTAATCACTCTACATACAGCTAGCTTGTGACTTTCCCCCAGGAAATTCATTTTAATGCTATTTCAACCTAAAATTATATTTCATAATTTGTTATTTTATTGATTAAATTTGTGTTTTTTTTTTATCTGAATATGCAAAATAAGTAATAAATAAAGTTTGAAAGAAATCCAGTGGAGTGAAAAGTTAAAGCTAAAAAATGAAATACTCAGGGAGAAGACACTCTAAATGTTACTGACTTAAAGACTAAAAGATGGTTGTTGTTTTTGATCTGATCATAGTCTTTGGTCGGACCTCCGTCGTCGTATTAGGTCAGATCATTGTCTGCAGACAGACTGTAGTCTTCAATCAGGCCGTCGTCTTGGGTCAACATCTTTGATTAAACTGTTCCCTTTTACTCTGTAAAATCTGATCTTCGATCCTAAAACGATTCACGGCTGATAAAAAGTTTGATCCAACGACATCAGAACATTTGTAACCACGTTTCATTAAACATCTAACAAACACGGCGAGAACCCATCCTGGCGTTTGTCCGATATAAAAAACTGACTTCAGGTTTTTAAGACTCACGTCTGTGATCTCAGGGTTGGGGCACTGTGCCGGTTCCGGTGACGTGCAGAGCTCCCGGTAAACGCAGGAACGTGTTGCAGCACACCAAACACACTGATAGGCGGCGTCAGCGTGTTTGCACAGACTGCAGTCTTCTCTTCCCACCGAGCAGTTATACAGCTTGACTGTCAGAGGAGGAGGAGGAGGAGGAGAGGTTAGAGCTGATCAACATAATTCAGCTGGAATTGTAAATGAGAGAAGTCAGACAGCATAATAACTGCACTTTCACACTTTCTTGATTTGTGTGTGTGTGTGTATAAATGATACACCAACCTGTCAGGGTGCTGTCAATCTTCTTCTCAGTGTCTCTCTCCTTGATATGGAACGATACGTTCACCTCCTGCTGCTTGTCGTAGGCGAACTGCACACACAGCGTCGGGTTTGCGTTAACACTCGATCACAAAACATCGGAGCTAAACGCTAAATTACCTCAGCATCTATCTAACTGTGAAGGTCAGCACACACACACTAACACACACACTGAGAAACACACACTCCCGTAGTCATAAATCATGGGAGGTTTTTCGTCTGGGATGTGTGTGAAAGACAGACGAAGAAAAACATAAGGTTTACGGGAGAAGAAGACAAATACAAGATAATGAGAGGCGAATCAGCAGCCACACACACACAAACTAGAACACACACACACACAAGAACACACACTCTTTAAATGCATATCGGCAGGCTTAGACTCAGCATGAGGTGAAGATCAATGGAGGCAGAAAAGTGGAAAAGCTGAGCGGTGTGTGAGAAAGAAAAGAGCTAAAAGTCTCTCTCACACACACACACACACACACACACACACACACTCTATGAGCTACCTGCAATTCAGTGACTCAGTGAAAATAATTAAGTTGCTTTGTATCCCATTAGGGGGCGCCACAAGACTCATGTGGACGTCCGTCACTGAGCAGCTCAGAGTGTGTTAACAGAGCTGGAATACAAATTAATTATGAACCCGAAACGTCGTCAAAATATAAAAAAATCTAAATAAAAACCAACATCACAGAGCCGAGCTTCACTCCGACTCACAATCGCGTTCATTTACCCACAAATTAACCACTAATGACTCGCTAATTGTCTAATTATCATTGATGACACACTGCCTGGTTTTGTTGCAACGCCTGGTGGCGTTCACAGTCGAGCTTGAAAACGTAAACAGGGCGCTCGAGGGAGGAGACGGCGTCACTGTACGGGGCGTCTAATGGACACAATAAAAGAATCAGAGTGTGTGTCTTTAAGTGTGTGTCTTTAAGTGGACTAAATGGCTTTAATTTAGAGACTTTGCTGCCAAGGCAGAGAAACGACTGATGTGTGACTGTACGGACGAACACGCTGATTGCTTTCTGTTTTTATCTCCTCTGTTGATTTTGTTATTTTAATGCCTTCCTGTTGTTCATTCTGATTTTAGATTACAGTTATTTATATCTGCCTGCTCTGCCACACGTTGATGAGGTTTCCTAATGAGCTCTGGTGTTCATCATTACTCCTTATTTTTCTGTTTTCTGCCCTTTGATTCGTCTTTGAACGCGTGTTTGATGACTCGTGCTGCTTTTGAGTTTCTTTCTGTTGTATGTGTTAAAAAAATATTAATGACTCTGTAAAGGCGTCTGAGAAGATCTGTGGGCAACTGGACGTGTCACCTCTCATCCGAGAGGCTTCTGGGGAGAACCAACCACCACCCTAGGTCGTAGATCCGGCCACAGTTTGGCTCGTTAGTGCTCGTTGTTGTGACGACTGTCGTCAGAGCCGTTGAGATCACCTGAGTGAGTGCCGGTGTGAACGACAGTCGTAAAGTCAGGTGTGAACGACAGCCATCAATGGTCATTAAAGTCACCCGATGCTGTGACAGTTGTTAAGGTCACCTGAGTTCCGGTGTGAACGCCGGCCGTTAAGGTCACCTGAGGTCAGGTATGAATCGCTGTTCAGTCTTCTGGAAATTTAATTAATAAACTTTCGTTTTAATTTAAGTTTTACGCAGCGTCCAAACTTTTTTGGAACAACCACACTTGAAAACAAACTGTAAAGAATCAGTCATTCATACAGACGAGTAAGACGTGGTGTCGTTAAAAATGTGGATACTGCTGCACATTTTCAGACGTTCGTGGTGTTGTACTGATTAAATGTCGAACCCGTCCTCCACACGTCTGGACCAGTCGTAGCGTGAAGTGCAGAGTGAAAAGTGAAAGTCAAATCTGAAGTCAGGAAGGTGTGTGAAGGTCTTTAAAGAGTATATTGGCAGCTTTAGTGTCTCATTGACAAAAACATTTAAACTCTCTGTTTTAGCATTTAGCTGTAATAACTCTTACAGCTGGAACCTGGACATCATGTTTACATCCCACTCTTCTGGGTGTCTACTGACCTCATAACCTGTGAATTTGAACTTTGACCCCTGCTCCTGTATGACCTCCTTGTCTGTGTGCTTCATCAGCTCCGTCCCGATGGTAAACCTCCGCCCCTGACCACACAGAGAAACACAGAGACAAAAATAACACACAGCCCACACAGCAGATGGTTAATTATCAGTTCATGTGCTGGTCTGACTGATCTCACCATGTAGATGTCCAGGTTTCTGCCCTGGAAGTTGATCGGGATTTCGTAACCAACAGGGATTAAATCCGGCACCGGAGACTCAAACTGAGGACAGCTGGCAGACTTCATCACACGGAGACAAAGAGAAGAAGAAACATCGAGTTAATAGAAGATAAAAGTCTCATCTAAAGATCATTTTTACACCCACTGAATATAAAATAAACTCATATAATTTAAAACCTGCTGCGGTTTAACGATGTGATCTTCGTCCACGCGGTCGTCTCTGTCACTGCAGCTGTGATCCTGAGCGTTCCACTGACAGCCCCATTCACTGGTCACACAGGCGATACACCTGAAACACAACACACACTCATGATGTGTGCGGCTCAAGTGTGTGTGTGTGTGCGTGTGCGTGTGTGTGTCGTCTATCTTACGGTGTGTTTTGGTTCTTCCTGACTGTAGCAGCACAGTTGTAGAAGTGATACTCTCCAGACGTCACCTCGATTCGGTCGTTCACCAGAATCTTCACCGGGACGGACACGTAATCTAAACACAAACACACACAAACACACACATATACACACATACACAAGGATAAATTGAGAAGTTAAATATATAATAATATAAAATCTAAGGTTGCATTGGTGCTATGTTTATGCTAAGCTAAGCTAACATGAAGGAGAAACTAAGCGACCGCAAGAAATGTGAAAGTCCCTGTTTAGAGCCAGCATGAAGTTTGTCCATTCTGGACCTCTGTGGATCTGCCTAAATCTGACACACTGGACCTTTAAATAAAAAGATATAGCTAGATTAGCTTAGCTTAGCATAGCATAATGACTGGAAACAGGGGGGAACAGCTAGCCTGGCTTTGGCTACCTACCAGCTTTCTTATTAACATGTTACGTTCTATCTAAGGTTTTGTTAGCATTGGAGCTGTTTCCTTGTGTTTATGCTAAGCTAAGCTAAGCTAGCTTAGCTTGCTTTTTATGTGTTTTAATAAAATACATAGCAGGATTTTTAATTGGATATGTAAAAAATACCAGAATTTTAGCTCAAATGTATTTCAAAAGGTATTTTAAAGGCCGTTAACAGTGAAAATGTTTTTAAGATTTCAAAATAAAAAGCTAAACGATCTGATTTCTTGATATATTTTTTGTTGGTATGAATAAGTAAATGAAACAGTCGGGATATTCCAATCTTGCTGGAGGCTACGCAGATATATTTGTAAAGCACCTTTCAACTACAAAGTGATTTATAAAAGAAACACAACGATATCAACGAACATATAATTTTAACAAGAGTGAAACAACACATACAAAATGAATAAGCAAAAAATTAAATATCACCAAATTTAAGATGGAGGCGGACAGAAAATTGGGATTTGAAAGTTCCTGACGTATAAATGATACATATATTCTGCAGGTCCTCCGTGAGTATACGTACCCTGCTGCTCGGGGGTGGGCGGGATGTCCCAGGTTTCGGGCAGCGAGCAGGTGACCACGACCTGATTGGCCGTGTCTATCACGGCGTTGCTGCTGACCGAGCCGAAGACGCACTGCAGCCTATCACTGGACCTCAGTGGGGGGTGGTCGGGAATGTGGATGTCAATCTAGAAGAAGAGTGTGAAAGAAGTGAGTGTGTTTGTGAGCAGCTAAGACGTGAGAGAATAAGTAAGTACAACTGGCTAAATGTGTGTGTGTGTGTGTGCTGCTGAAATAATTGATATTCAGCTGCTCCGCTCAAACATCGGTTCCTCATTACTCCTCGCTGACCTCAACCATTTTAATTTCACCGCTAAAGTTTTAATTTCAAACTTTTTGATCTCGGGTAACGGAGAAGCTGCTGAATGAATTCACCGGAGACGTTCTCGTCTTTCTAAGAATGTAAAAGCTGCGTTTTTATTTTATTTTAAAAGCCAAAATCCAGCCGACTTATCAGATTAAACTCACAAACTACAGGGAGCTGAAGCACGGACGAACATCCCAAACTCCCTGATTAACATGCAGCAGATTCATCTTTTATAATTCTTAGAGAGTCGTACTCGAGTCCTCAGCGCCAGGAATTCACATCGTCTTTAAGAGTTCACAGAGATCGACGTCTAAATTACAAAAAGACTGGACAACAACACAAAGATGAGCAAATCCCAACCTCACAAGATCACAGCATCTCTTTTTGTGACGCACAATGAATTAAAATCCCATTAAAGACAGAAATAAGAGGCCTGACCTGACTTAGTAACGATATATTAGATCATATTTTAGTTAGTGGACAATAAAGAGGCCGTCATCTCATAAACATGGTGCTTTTATACAAATAATTTGCAATATCAAACACGTTGGTGCTTTAAAAAAATCAGTTAAGGTGAAGGAAGGATGGTGGTGTTCAAGTACTGAGAGATCAACTCAAACATCAAGAGCCAGACAAACAAACTTTGATTTCTTTGATAATTTTCCCAATTTATCTCATCTTTTTTTTTAAGACTCTGTGAATCAGATCGTCCTCCATTTTTGGTCTCCACCAACTCCAACAAACAACAACAAATATCTCTCTATCGCTGCTAAATAATCAGCTTTTTTCCACCAGTCGGCTGTGAAACTGAACCAAAACAGTGAAGTTGCGGGCTGTAAAACCAAAACAATGAGCTGAAAGACAGTATAAAGCTTCGTAGAGCCTTTCAAGCTAAAAGTTCTTGGAGGGTTTGTCACCACGAGCGATTCCTTTCACATTACACATAGTTATTGATGTAAAAATATTTATCAGTGCAGCTTTAAAGTTAGAAAAAAGCTACCCTGAAAATAGTCTTTACAGTCTTTACAGTCGCACTTCTATCTGCATATTGTTTATTATAATCTGACCTGATTGTAATCAGGGGCCCCTAATGTTTTGATTATTGTAATCTCCACACAGAACATATTTATGACCTATGATCACTCCGAGTGTCTTCATCTTTTCTTCCAATCAAACTTCTTGACGCTCGACGCCTGAACCTCGATTATAACTCGAGCTGTAATGAAGCATGTGTCTTATTTTGTATGAACTTATTTGACGGAAGCGAAGGTTAGTCGACAGTCTGCCGTCGTGCATCTATGAAGGACGAGGTGTCTTTCTGGCAAATCAGCTCTTTGATCAATTCCTCATTAATTCAGAAGGTTCAGCTGTCGGGCTCACACACAGCGTTGCACCACGGTATCCTCTGCTGGCAGTTCAGTTGAAAATGGCTGCCACAGCATTTTGATTTTTGAATTTTATAGTGCTATAAAAATCAGCTGGCTCAACATTACTTTCATGATCATGTGGCTGTAGTAAAAGAGATAATGGAGTCTGGATGGGGGTGTATGTGTTTACACTAATGTAAGCTTCAAACATTAGCATACATGGCTAACTAGCTTATTTCCTATGGTAGGAATCGAGCATTACTTCTAGAGCTAAAAGTTAGCCTATGCTTAGCTGACTAGTGGGTAACTACATTAGCTAACATCAACTAAACTTCTGTGTAGTATTTCATCACTGTATGGAAGCTAATCCTGGATGCTACAGAGTTTAAGCTAACGTTAGCGGCTGCGGCAAGCACAAAAGTCGTTGTCGTTTGAAAATACGCATCCGTTAGCTAATTATAGTACAGTTTTATGGTAGAAAAAAACTGCCTAGGATATGCTATCTTTAGCCTCTTTTAGCATATCATGTAGGTAGCCTTCAAGGGAGTGTTTAAGACGTCTTTACAGGATTCTCATGAGCTAAGAGTCTAAGAGATGTTTTCAACCAACTCTTGGAACTAATGTTAGCTTAATTAGCTAGCTAAGTATGGCAGACTAACATGTTAGCTGCCATTTAAGCCAGCAAAACAGCAGAACAACCTGGTTTTGTCCACCTCAGCATGAAATTAAGCAACCACGGGCTCAAAAATCACCAACATAATTGGTGGTAAATCTGCCACTATTGTGCAATGTGACAATGGAAAGATTGACAGGCTTAGCAACAGTTGCTAAAGGGGTGACGGCATAACATAATACTAGCTGTCATCAGTAGATGATGGTAATACTGACGTTGTGTCACCGGGTCAACAGTGTTGTTGTGAACCTCGGTGAAATAAGAACTGTTGTGGCTGCTGTTGCTCGTACGTGATTCACAGAAACAAAGTGTCATCAGCAGTTTCTGGGTGTGACAACATTTCCAAGAATTATTATTATTTCACTTTATGAGCTGAATCAGCATGCAAACGACAGAGTTGTTTTTCAAAGGATCCGTCAGCACAAACAATGTCGATTCTGTGCAATGTAGACCTGGGTCACATCCAAAAAAATGTAAATTATAACGTCACCGTGCATTAAAAATGTCTTGATTTCTCTTGTAACTCCCTGGAGGGACCCTGCAGGGTCCCCGTGCCAGAGGTTAAGAACCGGTTTGAAATCCTGCTGACAGTACAGACGCACAGCCCTCCAACTCCGTGAGAGTTTCAGGAGGTTTGACTGGTTTAAATTAAGCAGAGCTCAGCAAGAAGTGAACTTATAGCTCAGGGGGATTCGCCTCCCCACGGAGAGAAATATGCATGTTGGATAGCATCCTCAGCACGCCGCTGCTTTCCTACCTGCTGCGTCTTCTTGCAGCTGAGGTTCGGCGGGTTGAAGGAATCGATCTGAACACACTTCTGATCAGGTGACCACAGCCAGGTGTTTTTCTCCGTGGACCTGCTGCACTCCTGCTTCCTGGTGCACCTGATGGAGATCATCAAATGTCACAGATGATTCAATGAGAAACTTACAAAACAAGAAGTCCTTTACATGTAAATTAACAAATAAATGGAAAATTGGAAGATGGAAGATCAGATTCTCATCAAACTTTTAGCTATTAGTTTAATAAAAAGCTGGTTTGCTCCTGAGCTAACCAGCTAGTTATCTCACTAGCTAGGAAGATGACGGTTATTAGCTTCTTAGCACAAGATTATTTCTTCTTCCTGTGTATTGATAGTTCAAGATGTCTGTTAAGGAGTTAATGAGGTCATGTTTGAGTGAAAGTGAGTAAATTGTGAGTTTTGGGAATTGTTGGACTGAAAACAAGACGTCGGTTTGTCTCCATAAAGCTGCTAATGCAGCTAATAAGCTACGTTAGCTTCCTCCATTTTGGTTCTCTGTTCCCACCAACATCAGCACAGTCAAGATGGCGTAATGTTGTCTGTTTGTCGCTGTCTGTTTTTTAACGACATGCCAACTTTTCCTCGTCAGCCAAGTGTAATAAAAACACAATAACTGGTGCGTGGAGAGACACTTCAACACACAGTGACTCACTTTCCCTCCAGGACACACCAGCCACAGTACGGATCCTTCATGGAGACGCAGGAGTGGCAGTCTGTCTTCAGGTGGCAGGCCTGGACTGGAACCTTGGTGATCTGCATACATATGACATGCTTTTATTGTGAAATAGACTGTTACAGTGAATAACAAAGATAATGCCTTCGCCTGCTCTGGTCAGTGGTTTTAATCCCGTCTGGAGCTCGTATGCAGGAACATTTTCACTTCAGTGTCTTTCTGCAGACTCACTCGTCCTTAACGTGGACTCTACTACTTTATTTTAAAATCATCTCAGTGTGAAATTGGACTTTTGTGTGAAAACGGATTATGTCAAAAATGTTTTTACTAATCTGACAGATGGAAACATGCTAACACCGACATACAGGCCTATTTGGGAATCAATACGACAACAGGAAAATAAATATATTGAAGGACACAGGAGTGAAAAACCTTGAAAATGGGCTGTTGTAATGTCAGATACAGGTAGGTCATCAAAAGCTGCTGGATTAGCCGTTAGCAGTTTGTGTTTCTAATGCACCCAAAGACGTTCAGACAGCTATCACTGGATTAGTTGGCGTCACGCTCTGAACATTTTTGTATTCAGTGAGTTCATTCAGCCACGTCTCCGATGCTACACTCTCCACCCTCCCTCTGTTAGCCTGGTTAGCACCGTTAGCTCCTCCATCTTATTGTGGACAGATCTTAAGCTCCCCACGGTAACAGACGGTACTCATGGTTTGTATCCTTGTCACATTTACGTGGATGGTTTTAAGAGTTTTGTGCAGTTCTCAACAGTTTTATTTACCAATTAGATCTCGTGACGTGGAACATAACTCTTGTACACCTCTTTATGTTTCCTCGCACAGGGAACGTCTTTGGATGGTGTTTTTAGTTGAACTTCTTCCAGCCAGCTGTGGAAATAATTTTCCTTCCCTGACAAGAAGAGGCAGGTCTAATAAATTTAAATGAGCAGATGGAACGGGCTCGAGTATCGTCACTTGACTTGATCAAAGTGAATTGCCCTCTTGAAGTGCATTCTAATTAATTCATTTCTGAATCAATAACATCAATTTCACTTCGGATCGGCGGGCGAGAGAATGACGGCGACCCAAAGATGAAAGGACAAAAGAGAGAGAGAGACAGATGAAGAAGAGGAAAACAAAGGACGCGACGATAGAAAGAGAATGAGTGAATAAATCAATGGCTGACTTCAGTGCGGTAATGCAGACGGATGCATCGGTGTTGGACGAACGAGTGAATAAATGATCAAATGAGACAGACGGAATAAACGAAAAGACTCGTTAAGTCGCTGACCTGACGGAGTGGAAGTGAGCGCATGGATTGAATCTCTGACCTTCTGTACCTGGCAACAGGCATCAAGGTGTTCGACGGATGGAAAACACGAGCGACAGAGTGAGTCTCACCTTTTTCCCTGTGGTGATGTACAGGTGTTGGTGGCTGGAATCGAACAGGAGGTTCTTGTTGACCTTGTCTTCGCCCGGCACTCGCCCGTACACCTCGGAATGGTTCGACAGGTGAACCTTCAGCACCTACGGGAAACATGAAAACTGCATTAACACACGTTTAAAATCAGATGGCCTCGGCCTGCACCGTCCTCTGGGCTCCGTAAATTAAAACAACAAAACATACAGAATGAAAAGAAAGAAAAAGGTCGAATGTTGACAGTGACCAAATATATATTTTTTCTTTAATCTGTGCTTACACTGTACACAGTTACTTTCCACTAAACTAATATAATATAAATATAAAGCATTACCCAATATGTAATGAATGAAAACTCTTAATTTGTCTATTCAGACAGGTAGTCAGCACTTATACAAAATTAACTGTTGAGCTAACCAGCTAACTTTCTAGTGAGTAACCAGCTAGCCAGCAAGATGACAAGCAGTTTTTAGTTTCTCAGTACAGGATTCTTTCATTTTTCTGTGTATGGATGGTTCAAGATGTCTGTAAAGGGAAGTTTCAGCCTACACTACTTATTTTAATGTGGTCGTGTTGAGATTATATATCAGCTAATTGGACGTTGTGAGATTCAGAGGACTGAAAGTAAACAAGAAATCACCCTGTGAGATATCAAACTCATTTACCTCTCCTGCGACGGTGCCCACAAACACCACGGCGTGCCCCATTTCCACCGCCACGGCAACAGCGCTCATGTGACCCTTACGGACCAATGGGGGCTCAGCGGTTAGGGCGAACTCGGCTTTGCTGGCCATCGGAGAGGGCAGGAACTCGGCTCCACACTTGTACCTGGTGGCCATATTTTTCTGACAGAGCGGAGCAGACATTAAAACCACTCGTAAAACATTCATATTAATGTAGAGTCATCGACGTGCTGTCAATATTTCTGTCTCTTGTTGTTTCAGCCTCTCTTTATCTCCGACACATAGATTTTCTCACCTGATTATTGCCGCACAGCTCTTCAGACTTGGAGGAGTAAGGTGAGTAGACAGCAACCCTCTCGTTAATGATGCCGTTGTCGCTGTAACAGGCTCCTATTATCTCCACCAGCCTTTTATTAATAGAGCTCAGAGGGTACATGCCTACAAAAGGACGAAACACACAGTCTGTACCTGTTTCATCTGTTCGTTTTAACACATGTACGCATGATAAATGATGTTAGTCTGTGTTTCTGTGGTGCAATAACAACAACAAAATGTCAAAAACCAAAAAACTAAATACTTAGAGAAAATGTTACTTCAGCCAAGTCTGCAAAACACTCATTTCCAGTATTAGTTTGAGAAAAGACAATTATGCTGTGCTTGGGGTGAAACTTTATATACAAATAAATAAGACTAAGAGACACGGAGACTATGTGCAGTCTGTGGGGACGTCACAGAGACTATGTTCAGGTTTTAGACAGTCTGTGTGGATGAGACTACGTCCCGGTTTATTGATACAATCAATGTTTTCTTTATGTTTTCTAGATATAGATAGAAAAATATGGACGAAGCGATTAAGACAGATTAAGATTATCCTGGCACACTATTCTTTCCACCTAAACACACGTTTTAAATTAGACCAAAGTTTTTCTTCTCAGAGCTTCCAAACATGAATCTATTTCTTTGTCCAACAGCCAAAATTCACTGAAATGTTGTGACACGTTTTTCAAGAAATTCTGCCAACTAGCCGACATGAAATCTCAGGAACATCTGCCAGCGTTAAGACGACACCTACACATGGCGGACGTAGACTGGTCTTCATCAGAAGTGAAGGTGACAAACAACACCTTGTCAGCGGCTAAAACGTTTCCATACTGGCCTGATTTGGTCATACTCCGAGCCAGAACTTCACCTGGCGTAGCCACATAAGCAGCCTGGGAGATAAAAAATGCAGAATGTTAGATGTTTACATTGAAAATATGTATTTATGTGATATAACGGAGGTACCGTGTGAGCTGGGACCTCCTAAATTGAACCTATTTCGAGTTCAAGAGCATGTTAAATCCAATTTATAAATTTTTCTGGGGTCAGGACCGAGGCGTTCTCAAAAAGGTTCCAATTTAACACAAACTCATCCAGATGTAAAATGTTCAAATGTGTTTTTCCGAGTCACTGCTGCCATTTTAATAAAAATGCTGACAGCCTATCGTCTGGCTGAGGAGTGCATTATCATCACCTGAGCTTTGTTGTACTTGTTTGTGGCGCTACAGTTGAGCTGCAGCTCGGTGTACGAGTAGTAACCCTGGTCGTCCTCGCACATCCTGGAGATGAAGGTGAAGTTCTTGTTGTCCTGGACCCCGAGCGTCCGCGAGAACAGGAAGTACACGAAGCCGCCGTCCTTGAAGGCGAAGCGGAAGTCGTGGAGGTAGCGCAGCACGAAGGGGTTGGCCTGGACTGCAGAGGCTTCGATGATGCTGTCGAACACCACCCAGTCGCCGTAGTCTTGGAGGATGCGGGTGGAGATCAGCTTGGTGCTGTCATGGCTGCCGTAGCCCTTACCGACCTGAGACAGAAGAGACGACGGACAGAGTTTAAACTCGTCTCCACAAACCTGAAGTCTCTGTTTACATGTGCGTCTTAAATGTGTTTCGACTCGACTCCCTGAAGACTTGATTTGACTCGAGAGCAGAAATATTAAAACTCCACAACAATAACACAAAGTCCTCGCTCTGCCACACAGCATACACATTTAATCATTCGACCTTAGCAGTCAAATCTCAGCTGTATAAAACTCACAACATTGGGAAGAAAATATTCAAATGCTAGAAAGTCCTGTGACTTTGACAAGGAGCTCACTTCAAACTAAGAGACAACCTCCACTGCAAACACAGGAAGTGCCAAAAACTGCAGTTCCTCTTGTCGTCCACTTGAGGCTGGCTCCAGAAGTGAGTCAGTCTCCATAAGTCCCCATGTTGAAAACTTCACAGCAGAAATAAACATGTTTACAGCCTGGTACAAAAAACAGTTTTGGTCTCTATAGCTAATTTCCCCGTTCATGACAACTGTACTGAGGGTGAATTTATATACAACTCACCTGTTCACATTATATTAAGGCTTAAAGTTATGCAGGATTAAGAGCATAGATGCTTTGATTGACAGGTGGCTTGTTTGAGCAAGTGTGGTTGACGTCATGGAGACTACATCCATGTTTTATACAGTCTGTGATCTAAACTTCTTATCTAAAAACCTGCTAAAGGTCCCTCAAGAACCTTGGCTAGTTCCTCCAACCTCTGCCTGCAGGAAGATAAACCCTTAGTGAGTGTTTCAGAAGCCCTCCAGACTTTGTTAGCTTGCTCAGATTTGGTCATTTCTCTGTGTACGTGCTTCTAAACATGTAAATATGCTACTTGTTAAATTGTTTTTATGATCTGAAGTTTGCGCAGAGTGTTTTATTTTGAAATTCTACCGGATTCTCCATGCTGTGTGTGTTTTCGTCCTCACCAGGAACACGGTGAAGTTATCTCTGTCCTTGGTGAAGTACGACATCACTCCCACCACGGAGACGCTCTCCTCTGCGCTCGCCACGTACGACTTCTCTCCTTTGGTGTCGCTGAAGTACAACAGGTGGTCGACATTGCTCAGGTTCCTCAGAGAGCAAATGCCTCTGAAGACGCTGCCGCACACCACCAGGACATCCTTGGCACCCTGGACCAGCAGCAGCTTGTTGTGGTTGTCGGTGTCCACGGCCTCCTCGCAGGCTTCCGTGACGGGTGGCGTGCAGTGACGGTTGTCCCGTTTCGGGCCCGTCTCGGTGCGGGACTCGACCTCGAGGTCGGGGTTCAGCTGGTAGAGGGAATTGACGGCGCCCACGTACAGCCGGCCCGTACGAGGGTCGGACACCACATTGTTGATCAGGGTGTCGGAGAGGAACTCCATGTTTTTACCCAGGGAGGGGCTGAGGTACACGGTTACCAGGGCGACCAGCGCAAACTGCCACGCCCACCACCGCTCCATCATGTCTGGGAACAAAGAAAAGACAGAAAAGTTTATTACTGATTGCTCTTCATAATTTTTCAATTAATTAAAGGTCAGAATGGTCGTCAAAACCTCCCAGAGCCAAATATTGTTATGTTGAACCTCCAAGACCGAAAGATTTCACAGGTTTTGGGTATTTTTTATTGTTTTTACTGTCTATTATTTATAGTGTACGTTCAGTTCTCATGCTCACAGTGCAAACCAGTTTACCTCTGGGATAAAAGTTATCGATCAGTCAACCAACCAACCAACCAACCAACCAACCAACCAACCAACCAACCAACCAATCAATCAATCAATCAACCAACCAACCAACCAACCAACCAACCAACCAACCAATCAACAAATCAACCAACCAACCAATCAGGCTTTGTTGTGTCCCTGCTTATTCTACATAAGCTGTGAATAAACTGCAAAAAACATCCAATTAAATGAATAATTTCTGATTTTATTTGGTATCTTTGTAGTACACAGATATATAAGTAACGTGTATGTTGAGGTTGTCGAATATCAAGACACTATTTGATCACATGACAACACAACACAATATATACGTTAGCTAGAGCTCATCATAGTGCCTGTGGCCTGTTGTAACTATATTTAAGGTGGTACCGGCAAACATTTTGTAGTTTTGTTTGATAAATGACTTTAACAGATGAATTCATCAAAACTGTAAACTGAATGATTAATTGACTAATCTTTGAAAAGTTGTGAAATGATAGATTAGTTCATCAGCAACAAATTTATTAGCAGCTATAATCGTTTAAGTCATTAATCAAGCAGAAATCTGGAGTTTGGAAGTGTTGTCTGGACATTTGAATACGTCACTTTGGACTCTGGGTTGCTCGACATATTCATCTGTGATGATGTTAGAGCTTTAAACTGCCTCTGACAAACAGTCCCGACAATAAACCCGCTGAACTTGACTTCAGAGACAGTTAGCGCTTGTCCTCCAAACAACACTCTGACATTGTACTGTGGGGCTCAGCACCGAGAGCAGCAGAAACTCAAGGAGAGAATGAATGAGCACTGAGAGCGAGAGAGAAAAGAGGGGCAATAATGAGGAGCTTCTCATTAAACCCCGAACATCCTTTACTGGAGGAGGTGGAGGAGGAGGTGGTGGAGGTAACAGCCTAAAAAGTGAGAGTTGCTGAGCCAGATTAGATTAGCAAAGACAAAAGAAGAAAGTGTGTATGTGTGTGTGTGAAAAGAGAGAGACTGAGTGTTGCAATTAGTTGTCTGACATACTGAGTTTCTCCTTCCATTAGTCTGGATGGGTGTGTTTAATTATAGCTTCGGCCTGTGGCTGTAAAACAAGGCTCCAGTGTGCAGTAACATCACGCTTGTTGCAATAACCCCACAAACATTTCTCCGCTCTAATCTTTAAAGTGTTTATCGGGTCATTCTTGGATGATTCGCTCTAAATTTAGCCAAATATTTCCCCCCTGTAATCGTTCATCGTTCGTTTATTTATGCTCCCGTGATTATTTTGCTGGACAGTTGCTGCTTTTTACAGCAGCTGTCAGATTTGTTCTGATCGGTGGTCAATTGACTCGCCTTCCCCCACACCCCCTTTTTTGCTTTTACTCCCCACAAATTGAATTCACTTCAGTTTGCTTCATTGCAAAGGGATTTATTAGTGTGCAAAGACTTATCTCTCTAACCACCTGCTCGCCTAAATTACCTATCCGCTGATATCAAGAGTCAGGGCGGTCTTAATGGCTACGTGGCAGAGCTGAAATAGTTATCAACACATATACAGACTTTTTAATGCACAGACACGAAGCAAGCATTTCCCAAAGGTTGATTTATTCAGTCAATTGACCTTTCCTAAGTCAACTTTGTCTTTACTTACTTAGATATGCTACGTGCTAGGCTAATCTATGGAAATATAACCACAAGTGACCCGCAGTCACATCTTAAATTAGCTATTGTTAGCAAAACTCTAGCTAACCAGCTTAATAATCTATACCAATCATTAGCTAGTTAGCTAGCTATCCAGTTAGCTAGAGTTTTGTTCAATCGTTAGCTAGCTAGTTACATCCAATAACTATATAGTTAGCTAATGGCTAAAATATGATATATATGATTCAGTTCATTAATATTTATTGAACACTGAAATATGAGTGCATGATGTTGGTAATTTGAGAGATTTACTGTATGCATGCCACCAGAAGCTCTATGACAAGCAAAGAGTTAAATGGTGAATTATACATCAGTTCCTTCCTTCCAGTGTCTAATTCAGCAATAAGCATTTAAAATCTGCTTGTTGTTGGTCAAAAAGAAAAAAACAGAAACAACATCCTTTTCTTGCTTTGAGCTCCATGTTGACCCAGTAACTGTGTCCCTGTGATGTGGTCCCCCCTCATTAAATTTCATCTTTCTCCTCCTCCTACACCACAGTGAAAGAATCAGGCATAAAGACAGCAGGTATGTTCACCTTCTCTGTCTCTTTCTCCCTCACAGGGCCTGTTATGGATGTGTGCATCTGCCACATCAAAGGAAAATCATCTTTAGATTCCACACGGGATCTATCTCTCGCTCCGTCAGCCATCTTTCTTTTTCCTCTCAGCCTTTATTTTCTTTCTTTTCATCTTCCTGCTTTGGCGCTTTAAGCCCGACTGGTGTCAGCCCAGGAATAAGCTGTGTGTCAATGGTGTCTGTTCTGCATGACCCTTTAGGGCTAGTTTGAGGTTTATTGTTAGAACGTCAATAAATGTAAGCAAACAAAGTCTCTATGCACCCTTTGATATAAATATATTATCTATAATAGAAGGTTTTTGTAATGGTTAATGATGCTCTACCGACTGGTTTGACGATTTGTGACATTCTTTGTGAAATGGCAAAGCTGCGAGGATTACAGAGAAGTCTTCAAAACGTGTTCAACATGTGTTTGGACATAAAAGCCTGGTGAAAATTTGGTGATGGTGCAGACTATGATGTGACAGTATCTTGCTGCACTTAAACCTGGATTCACATAATTTTTTTGGCCACTTGGGGGCAGCAGAAACCAGCCACAAACACATGCTGAGCTGTTCCATCAAGGTAATAATGTAAAATAAAGAAGTCAATGTAACAACACTAGCATTAATTTAGAGTTGTGTTTGCGTCAACTGATGAATGTCAGTCAAATATTTGTCTCTTTTAGCTCCATTTTTGGTCTCCACCAGGCAAATATTGGTCTTTTTAGCTGCTAAATGCTCCAATATGTTCAACATTTAGTCTCTAACTGTGTCTGGCTGCTGTTTGGTGTTGTGCACATAGTGTGTAATGGGTTTTTAGAGCCTCTTCATTGAAATCTATGTTGAGTAGAGTGGTAAAATGGTAAAGTTGTGGGCAATAAAACCAAAACAGTGAGCTAAAGGATGCTACAATGCTCCATAGGGCAGAGGGGAACTGCAATATGTCATCATCTGAAGCAAAAATACAAACCATCCTCTGATTTCAGCTCTTAATGTGAAGCTTTGCCGCTTGTTCCTTAATATAATAAGCTAAATATCTTTGTGTACACCTGTACAGAAGCACCAGAGCTCATTTATTCAGGTATTTTTCCATCTATATCCCGCCTGTACATGTCATTAAAGTCTGGCATGTCTTGGTTTCGGTTCAGAGAATTTCGGGAATTCACTAGAAAGTCTGCGTGTGTGAGATTAGCCTGGCACCGACCAGCGAGACGTTTGCGGTACAAAAACTTAACCAACGACGGGGATAAAATGCAAATGTGATGGAAAAAGAGTCCAGTCTAAACACACACAGGGGGACACACACACATTACACAGGAGGGAGAAGAGCAATCTGTGGCTCATTAAAATCCTGAGTGCATACTTTGTAAAAGTCTCGAGCACTGACCCCTCTGCTAAAAAGTTTGGAGTGAAACTAAATCCAGGAATGTCTGCTGGAGCTCCAGCCAGGGGAATAAAGCCTGACTGATTTTCTTTCTCTCTGTAACCTCTCTAAGCTTTTCTCTTTCTAACTTCTCTTTGTAATTCACATTGTCTCTCCCTCTCTCTCTCTCTCTGCCTACATGTCTCTCGCTCTTCTTTCTCTGTCTGTCTTTACATCCTCACCCGCGGGACTGGGTTCAAACAAAACTGTTTTTTCTGACACACGAGCTCCCCGAGGGACAAACCAGATCTGAAACTGCATCTATGGTTCTGTCTGTCTGCTTGTCTCTCTGACTGACTGACATTAAGATTATATAATACTATAAGATTCACCCAGAGAAACATTTTAAATGTTCTCAGATACTCTATTCCTGTGACAAAATATTAAATGTCCTCTGCGGGCGGCAAACTCTGGTTGTGAAGTGAAACCAATGCTTCTCGTCCACTTGAGGCTGGCTGCAGAAGTGAGTCAGTCTCCATAAGTCCCCATGTTAAAAACTTCACAGCAGAAATAAACATGTTTACAGCCTGGTACAAAAAACAGTTTTGGTCTCTATAGCTAATTTCCCCGTTCATGACAACTGTACTGAGGGTGAATTTATATACAACTCACCTGTTCACATTATATTAAGGCTTAAAGTTATGCAGGATTAAGAGCGTGGACGCTTTGATTGACAGGTGGGTGTCATTACAGATGATTTGTTTGAGCAACCAGGCGTCATTCAGCTCACGTCGGTGCCACTTTGTCTATTTTTTGGATTAGCAGTGAGGTAGGACTGCCAAGATGACGGTCACCTGGAGACCACATCCATGTTTTATACAGTCTGAGATCTAAACTGCAGGTCCTTTTGCTAAAAACTTGCTGAAGGTCATTCAAAGAACCTGACGGTTCCTCCAACTTCTGCCTGTAGGAAGATAAACCCTTACTGGGAAGCCCTACCTGGCACCTCTAGATCTGTTTTCCACAAGACTCCAAAAAACTCCACCAGAAGTGTTTTGCCTCTCCGTACTTTGTTCACTTGCTCAAATTTGGTAATTTTTCTGTTTTTTGTGCTGGTCAGGTCCACCGACGATCTACATCTCTGCCCATTTATTGGACTGGCAAGGTGGCTGCTAAGGAAGGTCCGCCAACATTGCGACGTCCAGAGCCACCACACTGAGCTTCACCTGTGGGTGACGTCACAGAGACGACATCCATGTTTTTTACAGTTTAATGTTTAAACTTCAGGTCTTTTTGCTAAAAAACCTGCTGAAGGTCCTCAAGGACCTTCACTGGTTCCTTCTACCTCTGCCTGTAGGAAAACAAACCCTTACATGTCGTAGTATGATGGGGAAATCTAATCAAGCTTTGTTGTTTTTACTTGTTCAAAATTTGAAATTCGAAGAAGCAGTTCAGAACTTTGTTTTTGTTGTTTTCATGGAAATGAGATGACTCACCACTACCCTGACAGCAACATCTGAATTAGACATCATCACAAACAAGCCACCAACAGCCATACAGAACACAGACAAACACACAAAAAACCCAGGAACAGTCTCTGGATGTCGGTCTGAGGTTAGTTTCTGTTCATGGGGATCGTCTAGAGCGGGTTAGACTCGAGGAGTTTGTAGAGGAGAGAGCTCGCTGGCACTGAGAGAGGACAAGGGAGTAATAAAAGGGTCCCAAATAAAATGAAATTTCTCTGCCTCGCCCTGTCGTGTATGCCTAATCTTTTCAAGATGCAAGCAGCTCATTAAATCTCTCGAGCAGCGTATATGAGGAGACTTCCAGCTCATATTTTCTGGTGAGAGTCCAAGGAGAGCGATGAGTGGGGAAGGGTCAGAGATTGACTTCCAGGAGACTTTCAAAAAGAAAAAAACGTGCATCAATGTAGCCAAAGTCTGCTTGAATCTATCACATAGAGGGTCGATGTTGGGTTTAATTCTGAACAGACTGACCTTGATCCAGTATATTGGATGAATAAGCTTAAGTGGGATAAAACCGTGACGGACGTAGATGGACCAAGAGTTGATTCTGTCTAAAACTTCGTCCCACTCATCATCATCAGTCTCTCCAAGAGATCTTGGATAGTTTTAAAAGGAATGACGTGAAATCTTCTCCTTGGAAACGCCTGAAGAGGTGAGATTCGTGGTGGTTTGAATTTAAGGGTCAAGCGTGTTAACCGTATACGGATCTATAAATGTTGTAATACCTCTACATCCCAAAGGTATCATCACTCAGAGGCGGAAGGAAAACTGGGTTATTGTTACAGGCAGAGAGTTGGTTTGATTGATTTTCACTTGGATTCTGTGTCTCGGTTTCATTCAGTGTTTTCTACTGCAAGCGATCAGTGTAAGTTACAATACAGAGCGTCTTCTTGTGATGAGCACGGCTCTCAAAATGCTTCCAGTAATAGTTGAAACTTGTTGAAACTAAGTTATGATACATTGGAATGGACTTACATCATGGAACATCATGGTTTCACTTTTTTTTTTTTTAATAACATTAGTTTGTATAGTTCAAAGTCCCAAAGCACTAGATCCTACATTTTCCATAATACAACATGATGAAGTGCTTAAGACTCTTCCAAATCTCGGAACCCATCAGCTATCATACGACGAGTGCGTCCATTGAGGTCACCAATATAGTGACGTCAGTATAGTTAGTATATACCAACTATATACTGACTATAAACACTCAAGGCTAGACCAACAAGACAAACACTGAAATAATAAAAGGCAACACAACCTGGTCACACCTGTTGCTTTCTGTGTAAGCCCACACCGTTGAATCCAGTTTGACGTATCATGAAATCCATTGTCCTGTTTACTGTCAGCACGTCAATGATCCAGAAACGCAATGGGACTAGCACGTCCATGATACTGCTTACTTCTTCAGTCTTTGTGGTGAATCTAGTGTGAGCTCAACATTTAGACATTAGACCGTTTAAACGACCAATGATATCTTGTTTTTCTCTACAGCTCCTCTTTGTTTTCTTGCTCTGAGATTTGACACCAGCAGATTGGTTTCTTGTTTATGGTTAACATTTTCTCTGAGTTAGAAAAGCCCTCATGCGGCCTCATTTGCATTCATGACCACCACCAGGCGCCATTAGCCATTCATGACACCGGGCCGGAGGAACATTGAAGCTGATTGGCCGGGCCTGCAGGGGATATGAGTGCTATGATTGGCGGAGCCCGAGGGAAATTGAGTTCTTATTGGCGGTAATGAAGAGGCCTGGAGGAGAGCATGGCTGAGACAACGTAAGCATAAAACTAAAAGACCAAAGAGGATAGGACACACACAGCCGCTATACCTCATCTATCACCAAGTCCCAGAGTCCACAAAGGCAGCACACACATTTTAATGTAGAGACGAACAAAAGAGGAACCAGAATTTAAGATGTTTGTAAGATTTTCAGGTCCAGGAGGAGATTCATGGTGTGTATTCAGTTCAGTTCTTTCATTATCAATCTGTCAATCAGCTGTCTGCTCTATAAAATGTCCCAAAATGTTGGAAATTCTCATTAAATATTTATTCTTCTGTATTTTTTATTATTGACTGCTGTCTATAAGCCAGATTTCCTGTCAGGGACATTATATTTTCTGCCACTAGAGGTCTCTCACATCAAAAGTATAATAAAACATGATGATGTTCGCATCACGTTCGCCGACTGATACGTCCTGTATTTACTAGATACTCTGACACCAATGACAGGCGACCAAACCAAACGCACCATTACCTGAATGTAATTATGGATTTCTTTGGGTCAGAACATTGTTGGAAACATTTGAGATAATGTCAGTACACAAGTCAAAAAAACATTTAACGTAGGTCCAATCGTTTTGAGACAATTCATCCAACTGGTCCGATGAGTCCGCAGTGTTGTCCGACCAAGACAAGGGCTGAAACTGTTATAAGATTATTTAATTATTGATTCATCAGATGAGTTTCTTGATTTATTGATTAATTGTAACAAAATATCAGTATAACACCATTTTAAGTTCCTAAACTCCAAGTTAACATATTCAGATGTGTTGTTTTATCCGGCTAACAGTCCAAACCAGCAAAATATTCAGGATTTTATCAAATATGACGGACAAAAGAATCAAAAATTCACATTTTACGGGATGGAACCAGATGCATATTTTGGGCATTTTCATCATCAAGTTGTCATCAAGTTGTTGTTTATTACACATCAGTACTATCAGTACTAATCATATGGCTCCAATAATTTCAAACGTTTTGGACCCTTGAAGATCTGTTTTAATTTGAAATTAAGAACTGAGAACGACTCTAATTAGAAAGACTGTAAAGGGACACCAGGAAGTAATTTATTAGACGACATGAGGAGTTGAGAAAACCTGAGAGGATGTAAATGACTTCACCAACCTCTCAGCAGACTTTATTACACAATGACAAAATAAGAGCCTCTAATAACGTGACCTTTGAGAAGAGGATTAGTCTTATGATAGAAGGTCTGAGAGGTCTGCAGTTATTAAGCCGAAACACACACACACACACACACACACACACACACTCTCTGTATAGTACCACTTGGTAACATCTCAGCAGGGCAGTGACACAGCAAACAGAAACAAACAGCGTTGGGGAAAACCGAGGACAAAGACGGACTATCGGAGGACTGAAAGACACACAGAGGACCGACTGTGAGGCCACGCAGGCCGATAACACAATGAGCTGCAAATACAGGAAACAACTTATAAATGACCACCAGTCATTAACCAGTTAACGAAAAATGAACACCACTGGAGAGCTGACACTGGTTTGGTCACGTTGTCCATCTTTATATACAGTCTGTGATGTTTACATGTTGTCGAGATTTGCTATCTTAGGGCTTTATGGTGCATTTATGGACACTAAGACATCCGAGATTTCCCCAGGTGGCTGACGAACATCAACATTTTTAATACGTGAAGCAACATTTGCTCTTAGTTTGTCTTCTGGGTGCTGTGTTTTTAAATGAAGATGGCTTTTTAATTATTATTTATTAGCAGCTGATGAACAAACTGTGCCACTGCGGTGAGTTTTCCTCTCCCCGGCTCGTAACTGTGATACAACCCAAACCGAACCACGTCAGTCTGACAAAAAATAAAATGCAAAGAAACTTCCATGGTGATGGATTACCAATCTAAAGTCTCAAGTCAGTGCAAATTTATTTTCACAGCACACCGAAATGAACTGAAAATCCAGCGACTGCCTGCGAGGAAGGAAATCAATCTTCTTAAATAAATATGACTTTACATTAATGCATGGGAAGTTTTCTGCAAAGGTAAAGACAGAAGTACAGAGAGAGGGAACGAACATGATCCCATTTGGTGGCGGTAAACTCACGCGCTGATTTAATTCTGTGTTATGCAAATGTAATTTGGTGGCTGTGTCCTCCACGTTGGAGTGAGCGATTAACAACCACTTTCCCTCTCCCGGTACACCTCGCATTAACCTGACAATGACACACGCTGATGAGACCGTGTGTGTGTCCTCGTGTGCATGGATCCCTGCATACCAACAGACCTCCCATCTCCAGCTCTAATTATCTCTCATACCTAAGCACAAACTTTTTAAAAAACCAACACGCCGCTTCACCATGTCAGAGTTTCCCAGTCGAAGCAATTAAAGCGTGCTTCGTGTCGTACGGCGCCGTGGAGGACTCGCTCGGCGCGCCTCATCCTGTTTTGGTGTAACGCTCGGCTCACATGGGAGTAACTGTCAGGAGCGGGGTTGACAGCTCGCAGCGACTCATTTTGAAGTCTTTAAGATGTCGTGATTGATGTTTTCTGGAGACTCCTGATGTCTTAAAGTGAACATGAACATGAAAAGATCAGCTGCAGATCAAAAAAAACCTGACAGGTGTTCTTGTTCTGTCGCTGTATGTAAAGAGTGATAGATCATAAAAACACGACTCCCCACGGTTTGGATGTACTGTGGTGTAGTATATAAGATAAGATGTTATGCTACGTGTTTGTCCTCCAACAAAGAAGAACAAGACTACTTCACAGATCTAAATCTTTCAGTTCAGTTTTTAAAAGGATACTCTGCTTTTCATCAAACAAACCATTTTCAAACTATTTCCAGCGGTGGATTAATCCACGCTGGGCAGCAGGATGGTGTAAAGTCAGCGGGATTGAGTCAAAATAAACAGTAACATGATAATAAAGAAACATGTCATCCTGTTTCAGTCGAATCTGAACACAAAGACATGAAACATGAAATCATCTCTGATTGCACATAAAAGTCCACTTAGAAATGAGAAAAAAGATCGAGCACAGTCTTTTGAAGGTCTCACTCTTGTCTTAGAGTGAGACCAGAACTTCAGGTATCTCACTACTAAACTGCCTGTGCATTGTCTGGTTTATTTAGTGTGATCGTGGCAGGCGTGAGGAGAAGCTGTCTGACCGTCTGGGAGGAGATGTTCGCCAAATCTTCTGTGATAAAGTTTGGCTACTTAAACCACGAACAGAAAACACACAGCAGTCTGTAAATTCTGCAACGCAACGCTCGCTGAGACGGACTCCCAAAGAGATTTGGCTTGACTAAGTGGGGCATATGCTGTCTGGTTTTGGTCTTAACACAGTCTTATCCTGCCTTGGTCTTGACTCAGTCTTGGTCTCATCTCTGCTTCGATACACTCATGACTTGGTCTCAGTTCAGTAATCCAGTGAGTTTATTGTAAGTAGGAGTTTAACCATGCCAAGGTACACAAATATTAGATTAGCAGGTAATTGCAGCCATGATTATCCACATACATGATCTGGATGGGATTAAAATCCCTGACAGGTGATGTCAGGGTGAGTCACCTCACCTCCTCGAGAGAAATAAATTCAGTCTGAATCAGACTTTGGTAAACTTAAAAACAAAGTATCTTTTGGCAGTGATACTGATCTGAATGCTGAATGATGTTTTCTGCTAATCAGCAGTCATCTAATGATTTTCCTACACTCACATTAAGGGACAATAACTTCCTAATGATGCTATCAATAATGTAAAACTCACAACCTGTCACTCACACCTGCACTAACGCTGCATATCAACCGACTTCAGTGATACATATGATTTAAAACAGGGTTTGAAGTACGACTTTTTGATGGCTGATATCAATATTTTTACATTAAAGCTGCCGACGGCCGCTCATTACCCAGAGATATCACATTCAAACAACATGCTGATAATCGCCATGCGATGAAAAGATTGCATTAATATCCCCGACTTCCTGAATGGAAATTAAAAATCACTTGATATCATCTTTTGAAGAAAACCAGGAGGTGTTTGGAGAATTGGATTATAAAGCACCTCGTAATCAGACTAATCAGATGCAGTCTGAAGGGCAGCTTATATGTGGAGAAATTAAAAAAAGCTAAGTGAAACAGTTTCTTTATACAGATTTGTGATATAAACTCCAATATGACTCAGCCAAGGTTGTCCTCAATGCCGTGAGATTCATGGTCGGGATCTCAAGGCGCACCAGGGACGAGGAGGGTGTCCAGTTTGGGGCCCTCAGGATTGCGTCTCTGCTTTTTTGCAGATGATGTGGTTCTGTTCTGCTTCATTGGACCGCTGACCTTCAGCACTCAGCCAGGATGAGAGTCAACACCTTCAAGTCTGAGGTTCAAGGTTCTCTGCTGGAAAACGGTGGATTGCTCCCTCCGGGTTCGGGAGCGAGTTGCTGCCCCAAGCGAAGGAGTTCAAGTATCTCGGATCCTCCGACCCCATCTATGTTCCAACCCTCACCTATAGTCATGAGCTTTGGGTAGTGACCGAAGATCGCGGATACAAGCGTCTGAAATTATCTTCCTCCGCAGGGTGGCCAGGCTCAGCCTTAGAGATAGGGTGAGGAGCTTGGACTTTCAGAGAGAGCTCGCTAGTTCTTTGCCAGCTGAAGTGGTTCAACATCTGATTAGGATGCCTTTTGGGCGCCTTCCTTTGGATGCTTTCCAACTGGGAGGAAGACCTGCTGGAGGGACTATATCGCCTGTGTAGCCTGGGAATGCCTCAGGATCCCCCAGAAGGAGCTGGAACGTGTTGCTGGGGAGAAGGACGACTGGAGCGCCCTGCTAAACACGTTGGCACCGTGACCTTATCCCAGATAACCGGAAGAAACTGACAAATGGATGTTTGCTTTTAAGTGTTTGAGTTGTAGAAGATCTAAAACTTCACAAAAAAGGTTCATTAAAAGGTTTTATTTCAGTTAGTTCAGTGTCTGATCACACATCATCCGCTGCTGTATTTGCAGCTTGAAGGTGGGCAGCCCCCATGACTGACTGCAGCTCCCGCTGTCGAGTCATTACGTCTGGAGCCAATCCAGCAGATTTACAGCTTTCTCTTCACACGCTGCAAATTAAAACCTCTGTCTCGTCTATAGAAAGCGAGAGGGAGGAACGAGGCGAGAGCTGAATGTAAAAACCTCTTTATTAAAAAAAAAAAAAAAAAAAAAAGCTTGTTTTGCTAAAAATAATAATTAGCGACGCCTGCACACGTGGCGCTCAGCCAAAACCACTGATAGAGTTTGAAGTGTCCGCTCATGCATGTGTCCAAACGCTGGAAGTTTTCTGGAAGTTCAGCTCGTGCTAACCTTTACACACACACACACACACACACACACACACACACACACACACACACACACACACACACATATATACATAAACAGAGGCAGCTCCACCAGCTCTCAATTAACAAGGCAGGCTCTGTTTCAGCGGCGGTTTGGTTTGGTGTGTGTGTGTGTGTGTGTGTGTGTGTATGTGTGATAGAAAAAGAGAGATTGTTCTTTTGCAGCCAGAAGACAGAGATATACGCTTCATTCCTGCTCAGATTAAAGGATTTGGAGCAAGAAGCCTTATTACAAACCCAAAGAAAGAGAAAGAAGGGAGAGCTCTCCCTCCTTCTTCCCTCTGTTCTAGGCTGATTAAAGCGCAGATAACTCTCGTTTACAGGCTGCAAGCTGCTGGAAGCCAACACACACACACACACACACACACACACACACACACACACACACACACACACACTGACTCATTAAAATCCAGACATAACAATGCTTTCTCTGAGTTTCGAAGGATTTTGACCTGTTGGACGACAGACCTCTTTATTCGCGATGCACGACCTCTTATCAGTATTTAAAGAACCCCTGCAGTGTGTGTGAGTGTGTGAGCGGTGTGCGTGTGTGTTGAAGTTTTTTTGGACACGCTTGGTAAATGTCAGGCTATCTGCAGATGTGAGTAACTTAAGACTTCTTAAGGTTTTTTAATGCCACCTGGAATTGAACTCCAGACCCTTTTTTTTTTTTTTTAAAAAAAAAAAAAAACCTTTATCTGATTTGACGTGTCAAATAAAAAGTGTGAAAAGCTACGTGGGAAGAATAAAATGAAAGAATAAAAGACTATTTTTTTAATTTTCACACTGAGCTGTTCGCCTTCATTCATCTTTTTAACACTGAGACTGAAATAAAGACGTAAACAGGAGTAGGGAAGTAGAAGTTCTGCCCTCAAATGTCACTGTTTGCACTCATTTTGCTGCTAACACTTAAATTATTCCCTTGAAAGCAGTATTACAATCTATTTTTGGCCACTTGGTGGCAGCAGAACAACCTCGAAACTCAAAAATAGAGGCAACGGACTTTCTGGGCTTCCTCTGCAGTCCGTCACATTTCTGCTGATCACTTCTGGAACCAGCCTCAAGTGGATGTTTGAGGAACTGCAGTTTGTTATTTTCAAGGTATTCCAGGACTTTTATTTCTAATACTGCTACACTGAACCATAAAACATCCATCTATCTTCATGAATCCACCTGTAGTTCAGTTCAGCTTTACAAAACGGTCACCCCGCTGTAACGCTGTGTTTCCCAGCAGGCCGTGTGTTGTGTGTGTTGATAAGGCAGTTTACATGGATGGATGGTCGTGCTCTGCTCTGTTCTGTTCTGGCTCGTTCATTCAGGCCTGAGCTGCCGTGGAGCTCCACGTCCGCTCTGCCAAGTGCCGCCGCTGCAGTCGGTAACGCTCAAACACAACCAGCTGTGCGCTGAGTGGACCGACCATCACGAGCGTCTGCCTCACACTGAGTTACATTTCCTGCTTCATAACTCATGTCTCTGTTTGTTTGTTGTCAGCGTCCGTCTACGGCGCTTCCTCCCTGTTTTTCACTTCATAATTAAAGAGTGGATCTAATGGGAGAAGTTGAAGCGACGCTCCACCCGTGGTCTGCCTTTGAAAGGTCGTCGTGAGACACCCAAATTGACAACTGTGGTCAGGTTGAGATCGTCTCTGTTGGAGTCAGTTTCTCTCCTCTGCCGCCATGTGCACGCTTTCAGCTTCAAAAAGACTTGATCTGAACCTGCAGAGACACCTCAGCGAGTACAAACTGTAACCAGAGCGAGCTGCAGAACAAATGTAAATGCGATGTCTCGTCTTGTAACTCTGCGTGACGTCTCTGTCAGTTCATGTAGGTGTTGGATATGGATTACAGCCCAAAAATAGATCCGAACAGTCAGAAAGAAATAAAACCCCAAGATGTGATCAGCTGTTTGGTATTGAGCATAAAGGCCTCAGTGTGTTTGGAAAGCTGCTTTGAGAGGCTCACAGTTTCTACAAGCTCCCCGCAAGGAAAACACAGCTTAAAATATGAGTACAGATAACATGTTGTACAAGGATATGCAGTACATGATAGTATTTTATTGAAATATTTGGCTCTGCTGCCCATGAGGGCTTCAACCAATGATTATTTCCAACACCGATTGATCTGTTGACCATTTTATTGATTAATCGATTCGTTTTTTGGTCAAAAATGTTCATCACTGCCCTCAAACGTCTTGTTTTTGTCCACAATCCAGAAGATAATCAGTTTAATTCGCCAGCAAGAGATCGAGATCCACTAGTAAACAAATATTAAGCGTGAAGAATCAAACAAACAATTGAGATTTTAACAGAATATCATCCAACAACAGCGACTGGCGACCAAAGACATGAGTCGTAATGATTTTGGCGACCTCCTAAAACATCAAAATTTTAAGTCAAACAGCAGAAATATCAAAATATAACGGGCATATGAATAATCTGAAGCAAGCTACTATTGCTAGAACTAGCATACAACTAACTGGCGGCTGAGGATCGATCATTTGAAGCCGTTTTTGTGTCCAATATTCTCTGTTTTAGCTCCATTTTTGGTCTCCACCATCTCCTGAGAGAAACATCTGGCTCCTTAGTTACTAAATGCAGCACTAAGTTCACCAGAAAGTCTAAAAACGATGAGTTATTACAGTTATGAGGCGGCAAAGCAAAACCACAAGCTGAAATATGCTTCAACACTCCATTAAACGTTATTGATTAATACAGCTTTAATTAATGCGTCTCTAGAAAGTCTGAAAATGCGTTTAAGACAAACTTTTTGCCAACCGCTCCATCCTGTCCGGCATGTTCACACTGCAGCCTCTACAGGCCACTAGCTCGGCTCACTAGACTTTCACTTTTGCTGTGCTATTTAAGTAAGTCAACAAATGATTAATGCAAGACGCTACAGGCAAAAACATCATTTTTTCATGCAACTGGTCAATTCTGGGCTGTTTTCCTTCCATAACATGTCTTCTTCTTTTAGACTTGAGGAGAGAAAACACCCAAAATCTTTGTTTCTGTAAATTTCACTGAAAGTTTAGCGCTCATTTGCATATTTAAACACCAAATATGTCTTAATGTGAGTCATTAACTGAGGAAGTTTGACCCTGTTCACCTGTAGTGTTCCTCCTGAGATGTTGTTGAGCTCGTGCTGAGATGAATACAAACAGATGCCCTCGACTGTTTCATCTTACAAACTGTACATAATAAACTGCAGTATCTACCTCAAGGCAAACACACACCTTATGTAGAGTGTGTGTGTGTGTGTGTGTGTGTGATGAAAGTGTATTTATAGAAAGTGAGAGGAGACAGCGCGAAGACACCAACAAAGAAGTAATGTGCATACCAATGTGTATTTATGAGCTGCAGAGAGATAAAAGGAGAAGCAGTGAAGAGTCGGTGAAAGAGGCAGATCATGCTGTCGCTAAGTCGCTGTATTAAAGTACTGAGAGGTGCATTCTGGGACACGCCAGACAAACTAAGCCCCAATCAGACGAGAGCTACAAACGAGACGGACTGACGGGAGATCCAACGCCCGTTAGACTCCTCCGAGTCTGTTTACAGCAACTTCATGTCAGATTTGTCACCCCCGAGTCTCACAGTGTAATCCCACTGTGGTAGATATGGACAGCTGTACTCGAGTATTTGGTCTGATTACGTTACTTATGGTCAAAAACAAACCCAGTTTCATTGCCCGCTCGCCCAACTCCTGTTCTGGCACGACACCGGCTTCCTGTAAACCTCCTCTTCTTCTTCCCGGTGGTCCAAAATGAGCTAACAAACTGAGCCAACAGCAGCTAACAAAAGGAGCTAATATTAGCCAACAGCAGCTAACATACTGAGCTAACATTAGGCAACAGCAGCTAACAAGCTGAGCTAACAGCAGCTAACATACTGACTTAACATTAGGCAACAGCAGCTAACAAGCTAAGCTAATAGCAGCGGTTCTAAACCTCAGTATGATAACACACACACACATGCACACACTTTGTACTGAGGGAAGCAGCAAGGCTTTGATATCTGCATAATAGGACGAGTGTGTTCAGTAAAACTATTGGGGTCAATGGAGAGTCAGCAATAGGAAGTGAATACACACACACAGAGTGGCACACACACACACACAAACACATACACACACAGAAAAGGTGTGACACCGGTTTAGAGCTGAGGAAGCTGAGAGGATTACCGAGTATTAAAAGTTACACACTTTCTCTCTCTCACACACCTGTACAGTTAGTTATAACACATAAACAGGTACACACACACACACACACACACACACACACACACACACACACACACACACACACACACACACAGATTGAGTCTGACCCAGTTCATTATAGGAGGGTGTTAGCAGGGAAATCCCTATTATTAATATGCAGTGTTGAATTTAGAGTCTATTACCAGCTAAATGGTACTCTGCCTCGCTGTGTGTGTGTGTGTGTGTGTGTGTGTGTGTGTGTGTGTGTGTGTGTGTGTGTGTATTTGTAACTAAAGCCAAAGACAGAAATAATGTGTGTTTTATTCTTTTACAAAATATCCATCAGCGTCGAACAACAAGACAAAGAAATGTTAAAGGAGCCTCGAAGTTGTGTAGGAGTGTGTAGAAGTGTGTGCGTGCGTGCATCAGTGTTTCTGTGTGTAAAACAGCAATAACAGTTGTTTTGGTATCAGCCGGTGACAGCCAGCTGCTGAAGAACGATAGAGAGACCTTTAGTTTACACCTCTCTCTCTCTCTGCCCTGAGGATGTGTGTGTGTGTGCGTTAATCAGATGAATGAATGTGTGTACTATATAAACAACAGAACAACAGGCGGAACAGTCATCGTCATGAAAGCAGTCAGTCCAGTCTGTCACTTCATAACTCATAACAGAGTTTGTGTTTATGAACTTTATAAAGTTTTATTCATCAGTGTGAAAATGTTTAAAGGTCTTTACTTCTAAATATTTACAGACGTATAAAAAATATTTCTGTCTGAACTTTTTTTTAATGGAAAAAAATCATCAGTTACGTCGTTAAAATGTTTATTAAATCACATCTGTTTCTTCTCCTCGATGAAAAATCCTGAATCTGCCTCGTTAAGATGTAAATATGAACAAGACGAGATACAAGACGTCTCATGAGACTTCTGCCGTGACGAACACGTGAATGCTGTGAAGTCGGACAACAAAACTGATTTTACCAAGCTAGAAAAAGCAAATCTAAAAAAGTCATATCAGTCTGAGAGTACGCTATATTGACAGGATGTACACCGCATTACCTCGCTGTCAGACAGCCTTTCAGAACATTTATATCAGTTTATATTTTCTCTTTAAAGCCACCAGACCAGAACACAGGAGCTGTCAGTCCAACTCTGCCTCGATTAGTCAGTTTGTTTGTCGCTTTATTTAGGATGCAAACTAACATTAGTTGCTGTTTGAGGCGGCGGTAGACCGAGAACTCTCGTGTTCTGTGAGATAAAGTTACGTTTTAGGAAAAGCTGCAAAAATATTCTAAATATAGCGCACGCTTATCCAGGCTCTAACTTCAGGGTTTGTTGATCAAGGAGGTAGACCCAGCCTGAAAACAAAAATACAACTGTGACACTGCTGTCAAACATAAAGCAAGAAGAGGAACCTCAGCGGTGACATTTGAAAGAGTCCACCGGCGGCGGCTGTCAGTTAGAAGCTAGTGCCGTCTTGAAGCAGTGGTGGGATTTTGCCATACAACCTCCCCTTCAAAAAACCTGAATTATCCCTTTAAGGAGAGCACACGTCATTCTGCACAAGCAAGGGAACAATAATCAAAAGGCATTTCCAAGCAGAGGAGGACTTTAAACTGTGAAAACATGGCAGCTGTTCTTGTAACTGTTGTTAAATTTCACCTGAACTCATTACCAGGATCCTCAACGCCAACATTTTCTGCTGTAACGCCAAAATAAACAGTCCTCCGGGAGAAATGCAGCTACCTCGATTACAGTAAGCAGCTTTCTTGTTTACATGACATTTAAAAGCTGCAACACCTGGTTACCTGAGTGCACGTAAACCCAGACAGAGTAAATGGCAATCAGGCTGATATCTGAAAGCACCAGCAGCAACTTTAAAACCTCAAGGAGTCGGTAACAAGCTACATAATGGGCCGAGCGCAGCTTTCCTCCACCCTCCCCAACTCTATTTGTAGGTACATACAAGCACACATACCCCACCTTCCCTGGACACCCAAAAACAGTAATCAAGGTATCAGGGATCAGGTTTAGCTGGACGTTTCGTCACAGCAACACATCCCAGCTCCTCCTGCTGGGGGATCCCAGGCTAGACGGGCGATATAGTCCCTCCAGCAGGTTCTGGGTCTCCTCACAGTTGGAGTTGGTGCCCAAAGGAACCACCTTGATCCACCTCCGTTGGCTCCATTCAACACGAAGGAACAGCTAGCTCCCTCCGGATGTCCGAGCTCCTCACCCCATCTCTAAGGTTGAACCCGGCCACCCAACAGAGGAAGATCAGCTTTAGGATCTTGCGGATACAACCATGAATCTGAAGATCCTACGAAGGAGGACCAAGTTTCTATGACCGTCTGGCAACACTTAGATCTGTTAGATCTCTAAGGTTTTCTATCACAGCAAAACATGAACCATCAGTTAGTTTATGTTGGCTTCAGACCACAACACTGCAGCTCAGTGCAGCTGTCCCCCGAGCTGTACCTGGCCCATGAACGAACAGGTGATACGACCTCTGTTTCAGTTCAACATCAGCTCATCTGGGCGCGACACAAAGAGCACTGGGAGGTTACAGCAGCCGACGCAGCAGATTATCATTACGTCTCCTCAAAGCGAAGCTCTGCAGTTATTAGACCGTCCTGGTAATTATAAAAGGGCCGCTGTAAAGTCTGATAATATGAGAGAAGACACCAATTATGGAGAGGTTCGTCGCAGGCACTGCAGGTAGCACTTTTCTATATTATAGCCATGATTGTGTGTGTGTGTGTGTGTGTGTGTGTGTGTGTGTGTGTGTGTGTGTTTCATAGAGCCGAGCGCTCTGACAGGGCAGATTGTGATTTTTAGCTGAGCTGCTCTAATCTCTTGTTACAATATGAAGCGCTGATTACAACACTGCACACTGTGGGAACCAGAAATGTGTGTGTGTGTGTGTGTGTGTGTGTGTGTGTGTGTGTGTGAGGGAATATAAGAGGGAAGATAAGACGACAAGGTGAGGACGGGAAACACAGAAGAAGAAGAAGAAGAAGAAGAGGGGAGTGTGTGTGTGTTACAGAGGTGAGGTGAGGTTATCCTGTGGTATTTAGCTGCTAACAGCACAGTATGTACAGTAGGGATGTTATGACTACAGCGTACCTTCTGTACTGTCCTGTTATGATTGGCCAGAGTTTATATTTTTTATTATATTTAGCTATACCCACTCTGTGTGTGCTGATGTTGAGATAACAAAGCTAGAATCATACGATGGAGGAAGCACAAGTCTGGATAGGAACCACACACACACACACACATTAAATAAGTTGTTGACTGCCGTTAAAGAACGGATGCTTTTGTACCAAATCTGATCTGCAGCTGGAGCAGCCGTTACTGAAATTCACGATAAGACGCGGTGATGATAACGATCGTTATAATATCACGTTTCCTCGCCATGTTTAAACTGTGGGGAGATGAAAAAAGACATGATGTGTTGCAGTACATCAATATAATAATAAATAATATAGTTGCTGCATTTATAATAGGGATAAGTGTTTATTAATGCATGCCAACAATTAAAACGTCTATGAAGACATATCTTTATATTGCTACAACTATATTATCATTTATTATTTAAATGTTTATGCAGCAGCCTCCAGTTATTCCCACAGGAGGAGTTATAGTTGTTGAGAAATACATTGACACTTCTACATCTAATTAAAACTAAGTTATAGAGTGTTAGAAATCATTTCATAAATGTGAATATGCTGCTTTTAAGTGCTAAATTAGGGGAACTTTAAATGTTGTCAAACTCTGTTAATTCTCAACTTATAACAACTCATCCCACTTATGACATGTTTAGAGGTAGTTTCAAAAACATTCAATACAGGCTGAAAAAATACATAAACATTCATATTTTTGTAGTTTCAAATCATAATTATTTAGGGGTACCACAGGGCTCCGTTCTTGGCCCATTCTTATTCATCATAATTCATGACTGTTTTCAATATTGATTAATCTGACGGATTAAAATTGCTTCTTTTTTGAAATTGTGGCTAATTTCTTTGTTTTTCTTGATTAACTGATCAATTACTCTTAATTGTCCCATATATAATCTACATAAGGAAAATTATTTTTCAGGCTTATACATTTTTACGCTGATGACTGTCCTGTATATATATTTGGCTGGTGTCCAACAAACCATGTTCACACATCTTTGATGTTCTTCATATATCTATATGAACTCTACTAATGAATCCTGAAAATGCCATGGAGACACAGTGTGGATAATGTGCAGGTTGGTCGAGCTGTGGCAACAACTCGTCTCTTTGACGTTTCCTCCTCATTCTATCAAGACTGGTACAAGATTTGGCAATCGGCACACAGCATAATGATTAAAGCAGCACATTTCTGCGTCATTAGCAATTGCTAGCAACTTTTATGCCTCTGAGCTTTCAAACAAAACTTTATTGCCATTTTGTGTGTCGTGCTGGATAAAGTAGCTCTACACCAGCCTCCAAATGTCTCTGTTCTATCCTGATGTTTGTATTGAGATAGTGATTGTATTTTTTGGCGTTGGTCACAATCCAGTCTGTCTGCCACATGTTTCCCAGTGTCACATCTGTTTTATGTTTTTTTAATGTCATTGTCCATGCTACTATCAGCTTTTATTGCTTTATCCCGACAGCTACACAGAGGAATCCGTCTTTGACTCTGACCGCCCACAGCTTCCTTTCCTGGGTGGCCTTTCCTTCCATTGTTCCTAATAAGTTTTGCTTTGTTGTCTTTTCTTCATTGGACTTCATTCGAGCACGACATAGATTTATGGACGTTTATTCAGGATAGATGTGTTCAGATTTGGCTGAATCTTTGACACAAGTTGTGGCATCGGTCAACCACTAATCATCTGTACTTTTGTCTTTAGTCTTGATGTCACTGCTCCAGGAATGGCAATGTTGGTCAGCTGGTCCACCAGTCTGAAATATCTCAACTACTATTGGATGGATTGCTATAAAATCTGGTTTCCCCTGATTAATATCATTTGTATGATTTGGGGTTTGGACTGTTTGCTATATAAAACAACACATGAGAACACATGGCCTTGGATTGTAAGAAAGTGTTATGGTTTCCTAACATGATACCAACAAAATGAGCCACCAGTCTGCCGATTATTCTTTTCATTAATCAATTGTCAGTTGAAGCCTTTGTGAGCTACCTCTGCCCTTGTTTCAAGTCTTTTTTTTCACAGTGTTTTTTGTACTTTCTATTCTCTAGATATTCTGCTGTTTGTGAGATTAAATCTGCTATTTTTCTCTCCAAGCACTTCACTTGGAAAAAAAAAGAAAATTGGTCCTTCAAATTGACTTTTTTTTTCTTCTTGTAAATAACAAGAAACACACACAAAGTCCCAGAGAGATGTCTGTTAGATAGTTCACAGAATTTCAGAAGGTTATAGATGGAGCGAAGGAAAAGAGGGAGGTCAGTGAAGACCTTTCATTTGTTTGTGAGTAAAGAGGAGAGAGGAAGATGAGCTGGGAGTCAAAGGAGAGCAGAGGAAGAGAGGGTCAGTGTAGGTTTTTCTTTGAAGACCTCTGCTCCGAGAGAAACCAGAGGAGGGGGGTCCTGACATGAAAAGCCGAATCGAGTGAGAGGAAGGTGACAAGTGACTCGGAGGAGGAGGGAGAAAGCAGCGGCATTGACCGCTGTGTAGGAGCTGCAGACCCCTGAGAGAGGCGGACAGAAAAACATGCATCATGAAATATGAATTAAATATGAACCGACGTGGGATTTTTGGCACTGCAGAGTCTCAGAGGTTACACAGAGAGAGCTGCAATAAACAAGAAACAAGAAGGCAGTGTGGCCATCCTGTGGGTGGAGACACGCAACACTAAGATTCAGTAAGATTCAGTACATGTGGTACCGGATCTCGAATACTGGAACAACATCTGATTGCCCATTCATGAGTTGATGGGCAAAAACTTGTAAAACTTCAATATTTAAGATACTTTTTATACACCTTTATTACCTTTATTTTATTACCTCTATTACCTTTATTTAGATACATATTGTACATTTAAAGACAGCTGCTCATTTCCACACCCAGCAGTTTGTGTCCGTGTTTATCCATCTGACGGATGTTAGTCTCTGTTTTAGCTCCGTTTTTGGTCTCCACCAACTTCTGAGGCAATTATTTGTGTTTTCAGCTGCTAAACCGTCCTCTGTGTACACCAGCTAGTCTCAGAGCGGGCTGAGCAGGCAGGTTTTGTTGGGTTTTGTTGGGTTTTTAGAGGTTTTTCACTGAACAGGAAGCATTCAGCGTGAACCAAAACAATGAGCTCAAAGGATATAAAACTCCAGAGAGATCAGCATTAATCTAACAGGCAGTTAACTTTAGTTAAAACTTCTGCGTTGAGTTAATGAATCTCCACATTAACATAATGTGATATATATGGCATTTCTCTAATTTTATATGAATACATTTTTCCTGTACAGCACATTATTTATGAATTTCTACTTGTCAAATAAGCACATCTTTATTTAATGTACTAATCAGATTTTAATTAAGTTTTTTGTGAAGTTTCGAGGCAACGAAGTGATTAACAAACCAATTTAATTTAATTAACATAAATGAGCTCCATACAGTTACAATTCAAAATGACTGTTTACTCATTTAATGATTCACTCTGTCGACAAGTTATTATTCGTTAAAATATGTTTTTTTTTCGTGTTCGCTCTCGCCCGAGTGCATTTCATCACATTTAAATCTTGTTCTTAGTTGCCACGGCGACAATAAAAGAGGAAGCAGAGAGAAGCATCTCTTTAATAAGCAGCAGTCAAAGTTGCATTATTGAGAAGATTTCAGTCGGAATATGAAGTGAGATAGGCACAAAGCGCCGCGGGGTCTTTTAATATAAAGTTTCTCCTTCATTTCTCCTCTACAACTTGGCAGGCGATAACAGCTGGATATTAGTTTCCTGCTGAGGATTTCATATATCATATCATTACTGCACTTTGTTATCCGACTATTATCTTCAATATGGACTATTGCATAATATCTCACACAGAGTCTCTTTATCCGGCTCTCTCTGCCACAGCCTGAACATCATACTCTCTGGAAAGTATTTTGGTCGTGTCAGTTTGAGCAGAGTCAAAGATTTTAAAATCTGATTATTTCAGAAACAGTAAATGTAAAATATGTCAATATTCAGATTATTCTCTGACACTGAAATATTCCAGAAATTTAGTTCTAAGGAAAATAACTGGACCATTTACTACTTTACTCCGTCTGTTGTTTGGTCGGTCGGTGATGGATGTAGCGTTTTTGATTTTTCTTCTTTTGAATCATAATAATATACACTCCAAAGACTTAATATTACACCTCTGTTTAATAATAATAAATTTAGTTTTGAGACAAAAATGCTGATGAGCTTTAGTCCCGCTTAAGACATTTTTATCCTTTGTGGTTTCAGCTAACAAAAAGTCATTAGTCGTTGTCATTAGCAGATCTCGTAAAGTCGTGAGGTTGTGCATCCCGTGCATCGTTACACCTCAGTTTTGTCTAAAAATATGTATTTCTTAGATTAGATTTAATTGAGCACTAAACCACTGAACTAATCAAGTTTCACAAAACCTCCTTATTTTATCCATTCATAATTAAATTAAAGATTCAATTAAAGACGAATTCTCATGAGTTCAATGAATCTTCTCAAAAGTATTTATAAGGAAAAGAAGTTTAAAACAGTTCATATGTTCTGTTAGTAGCTTAAAGTTGCCATGGTAACAGTGCAGGCAGTTTATTTACTAAACTCTTATTTCAGTGAGAAACAGAAAAATAAACTAATTATCAAATCATTGAAAGTCAAACTGGACTCAGATGAATTTAGGAAAAGGACACAAAGTTAGTTAGAGAGAAAATGTTTTTTTAATTCAACTAAGATCAGAAGTTCAAGAGAGAAAACTGTGACTCATCGTCCTACTTTACAAAACAATCCTGGATCTCCACCAGAAATAAATCACTTTTTCTTTGGCCCACAGCTTTAAATCTGAACTGAAATACGTCCAGTGTAACCTCATGAATAAACAGACCAACAATAAGACGTCCACTTGAATTATTGTACGTCTGGAGGACAATCTTAATAGAAGACTAATATCAGAAAATGTTTGTCTGTCTTTCTTTTCCACCATCTGCGTTTTCTCCTCAACTTTTCTGAAACAAACAAAACAGCTTTCTTTCTTTCTTTTTTTTTTTTTAAACTTCAGTGGTCCGAGGCTGCTTCACCGTTATCTGTTGGTTCACTCGTGCTCGTTCCTTTATCTCTCTGAGAGAGTAAATCCATGTTTCCATCCAACTGGAAACTAAAAAAGCCTGTTTGGGGTTTTATTTTTGTTCTTGTGGAGAGTCGGCTGCAGAGTCAGTTCACGCTCGTATGGAAAGAAATGCAACTAATGCTGATTGGGATGAAAGTCTGCTCTCAAGTCTGTAAACCAAGGCGACAGAGGTAGGATATATTTGTGGACTACGGTGTCAAGCTACTAAACAGAATATTTAGATCCTGTAAAATAAACTGTCTAACTGTAACCTCATGCATTGTTCGTCCTCTGTTTCATTTACATATACAAAGCTGCACCGCTGAGAGTTCAGTTGTGTGTTCAATTGCCAAAGAAACATCAGTTTGTCACTGTCAGCCATGTTTTTTGTGTACATTTGGTGCACTTGGGGGTCTGAAGTTGGAAATTCCGACTTCTAAATTTGGGTTAATCCCTCTGGATTTCAAGTATCTCTGGATCTTCATGAGTGTCCGTCATGATGAAGAGAAGCTGAACTGGAAGCCAAAATTTTGCATTTACAAGTCATTTTATGTCCAAAACCTGAGTGTGACTCAAAGAATGAGCTCACAGAGTTTCAGCTCATCCTTGGAGATAGGGTAATTATCTCAGAAAAGAGCCTTTACATTGGCATAAAAGAAGCCAGAGTGCCTTCCTTTAAGGGTTTTCCAGGCACGTTGAACTGGTCGAAGATCTCAAGTTTGACTCTGGAACAATTATATATCTCATCTGGTTTCGTAATGCCTTGGGATCTCGGGAAGAACTGGATTTCTACATTCGAGCATGAGAGTCACGGCGTGCCACTGTTGATATGCATCAGTGTAATTTTCTGCACACATTCCCACCAATGATTTCACACACAGATACTGAACCCATGACTTAAAAAAACGGCTCTGAAACTCTGCTGAATAAACACCCTGACGGAGGAACACGCAGAGTTCAGCTGTACGAACAAACACTTCTGATTCAGTTTGCAGCACGGAGCGACATGGATCGTAAATTTATAAAATCTATATCACGTAGACGCGTTGTAATTATAAAAACAGCGGGGCTATAAATAACAGTGTGTATTGACTTTGTGTGTGTGTGTTATAAACTTTTCAACTGTGTCCCAGTGTGTGTCTATATATGTGTGTGTTTGTGTGTGTTGACTAACCCATTGGGAGAGCGAGAGAGGAATTGGTCATTTTCTCTGGACTCTATCTGATCTATCGTCTCGAGAGGTGGAACAGGAGTTGTTTCACACACACACACACGAACACACACAGCAGAAAGTCAAAATCCAATTATGGAAGTCGCTGCAGGAAAAGGTTATTCCTCTCTCTCTCTCTCATTGGTCACAATTCAGACTTTTCTCTAATTCTTTTCCATCTGTTTTCCGCTCTTCCGTGTTTTTCTTCCGCCCTCGTCGCCGTCCTCTTTCTGTCTACCTCGTCCTCAAACACTGTTTTGTCTCCCCCATCCTCCATTTTGTGTGTGTCGTCCTTCTTCTCTTCGCCTTCGCCATCGAGATAATGCGAGAGAGAGATAAGAGTCTCACAAAGATGGTTAGAGGAAAAAATGGAAACAAACAAAAAGAGGAAAGAAAAAAAAGGAGGAAAACAAAATGTAAGAAAGATGAAAAATATCTAATAATATAATAAAATGTATTTTATACCGTACCCCTGAGAAAACCACCAACTATTTCACTGATTTTGGTGAAACTGGATCATATTTTAAGGAGAAAATGTTTCCTGATGGACAGTGAAGTAAACCGCTGCCAACTGTAGCTGCTGATAGCTAATGTTAGCTCAGTTTGTTAGCCAGGCTGTCTGCACTGTGAGCTCAGAGCATCGGGGGAGTGTTAGTGTTTGTACTACAGGCGTTTTGGACCACCGAGAAGAAGAAGAGGAGGCAAATGGAGCCAGTGTTGCGCCAGAACAGGAGCTGGGCAATGTAACCAGGCTCAGCAGTCTCTATGGGCATAATGGCAGAGGAGAAGAGAGCGAAGAGGACGTTGACGGAGGAAGCTAAGAAGAGAAAAAGAGAGAGTGAAGAATAAATCTGGGACTGACTTTTAGTGGTTGGTGAGAGCTTGGTGTAATAAAAGGCTGAAAGACAGACGCCGAGCTGGGCTGACTGCTGTTGGACTAGTCAGTAATATTAGCTGCTGCTGTGTCTGCTGTTGTTGCTGCATATAAATCTTATCTTAACGGTGACATCCTTTTTTCTACGAGCCTCGACCTCCTGAGGATCGGTGCGTGTTGAAAAGTCGGCAGTCACATGAGTTTTTTCAGCTGATGTTGCTCTACTTATTCTGTCACTCCTGCTGCCTGTCTGGGTTGCGGGTAGCAGGCGTGTCCTCAGATTTGTTGTTCGTAAAGAAATACTGACAAAGTCGGCAAACAGGCTTTTTTTCTGATGGTAGTATTACCATCTGCGGCGCACAACCCAAAATACTTCAACACTCAAATGCTTTGTGATTATTTGCACAGCTTTTTTTTTTCCTGTTTTTACTTACTAGCTGAGTTCAACAGGTCAACAGGGCGGCTACAGGGCAAGCTGATTATTCAAGTGAATTTTAAAAGCAGCCTGAATCCATTGACTTTATATGAGTGGACAAAGCTGTGTCTGCATAGGCAAAACAGAGGTGGTGTATCCATAGATACGGTATCAAACTTATTCTACTTAGTGTGCGGATGTTTTTCTACATGAATTTGGCCTCAGCAACCAAAAACAAGTTGTTAAACAACAGAGGAATCCTCCAGTAACACTAATTCTTGCACCAAAACCTAATTTTTTGCAAACCTGGTGACCGGGGCCACGAGGGAAACAACTGAAAACTTTGCAGCGAAAGCTGGAGACAAAAATTTACAGTCTTAACCGGCGTTGGTCTTTTATCAAAGCTCGGAGGCCGAGCTGGTCTATACTGTCCAAATCTAATAACCGCAGACGGGGCGATGTACGACAGAAAAATTCTACAATAAATTTCCAATCAATCAAACTGGATCATCCATCGTATGTGAGCCGGACCACACGTGTGATTTATTTTTTAATAAAAGTACAACACCGGTCCCCGTATATCGGTTTCAACTCCCGAAGGAGTTCTCATTTAATTTACCTTCCGTCACCTCCCTCATCGTCACCCTCTACTTACCCTTTCTCACCCTCCAACCTTATCGTTCCTCCTCATATACCTTCACGGTTTTTTCTCCTTTTCAGCCGGTCGAACTTTCATACTCTGGGTTTAATTTCATCCCGTCTCTTACCTGTCCTTGCCCTTTCTTTCCATCTCGCCCTTTTCACTATCTCTCACCATCTTTTCCCGCTCAGCTTCTCGTTCCCCCTCCGCCTCCTCCTCCCCCGTCCTCCCCCGTCCTCCCATTCCCTCTCTCAGGTTACCAATCGTAGGAAACAAGGTGAGGCTTGGAGATGGGAATACGGGATAAGAAAGTGATAGACAAGTCAGATGGAGAGATAGATGAAGAGGATTCTGGGGGATGGGAGTGCTGCTCCTTCTGTTTTCCCACCAGGAGAGCAGCTTTGATACGAGCTACCGGCTCCCTCTGAGGTGTCACGTGAAATATAATTCAAACTGTACTGAGCTCATATAGATTTTATCAACCAGTCATGATACCGTCTCTGAGGCTTTAACGTCCAAATCAAAGCACACGCACGCCTGAAACGGCCCCAGAAAGTATGTGAACAAAATCGCAGAGTTTTTCTGCGACTCATGTTTTCTCTCACTGTTCTCCTGGAAACTTTGATTAAACACTAGTTTGTTTTCACAGTTACACTCTGAGTGGACTCATAATTGCTGCCCGATTACGTTCACAGGCGATGTCAGGACTTTGAGGCCAAGAGAGCGGAGTTCACATCCTCGGTCTCAGTTGGTTTAAGTCAACAAAAACAAAGTTTAACGTATTTCAAAGTAAAGTTCTTATTACAGAAAGTGTTTCTTTAAATGTTTCATCGTCCTGGAGCAGAAAAACTCTACTAATGTTAAAACAGTTCAAACATTATCCCCCTACGTTCATATACTTCACAGAAACGTTAGTCCAGACTGCTGAAAACTCTTCTGTGTCTTCAGTGTAAACACAGAGAAACAAACCGCTCAATGAAGTGATCACATGATTAAGGCTGCTGGTAAACAATCCACAAAAATGGGTCAAGTTCAACGGAGCATCAAAATCGTCTCCATTAACAGCCGGAGAAGCATGAAGACGTTCATTTCCTGCTTCCTTTTTCTCAGAGGGAATCTTTCTCAGGAGGTCAGGACCTCTGGATGAGAGAAACTGACTCTCCGTGCTCGTAACAACACTTCTTTCATGGGCCTGACATCGTGTTGAAAGGTTTTTACTGTCCGTGACACGGCCTTTACTAGATAGTACCCACTTAAACTGAACTGGTGAGGTCACGCAGATCAATACTTTTACATCAACAGTTACTACATCTAAAGAGCTCAATGGCCGCTTCATCTTTTAAGAGTATGAATACCAAAAGACTTGAATATGTTGAATGAACCTGAATGTTTCTGTAGCTGCAATTACATCCACAAATAACCATAAAAACGGGAGGTGAAGGGCTCCGTGGTCGAGTTAGACTTTCAAACTTTCATACATCCTCTCCATTCGCTCTTTATACATCTGATATCAAACCATTAAGCTACATTAAGCTACACAGGTGCGACAGTTGAGGGGCCCCGAAAACCAAAACAATGAGCTTAAAGAAGCTGTAAAACTCCGTAGAGCCGAGGAGAGCTGTGATCTCTAAATAAAAACTACTGAACACTGATGATATGTCCGTGTTGTGTTTAAAGCTCGTTTCTGCTGCCCCCAAGTGGCCAAAAAAAATCGATTAATGCAGTTTTAAAGATAAAAACTGGTAATGTTTGAAAACAGGTCAGTCTGAAGGAAGCTTCGGTTTAAATGAAACTAATAATCAAAAAAATACTGGACTGGGTCAGAACAGAACATACCGATGTGTTTAAAAGGCGTCAGTAGATGACGTCTGTTTTCCAGCAGCGATCAGATCTTTGCTTTCTCTTTCTCTTCTCTGCAGGGATCCATCTCATTCAGCTGATTTGATGAGCAAGCGTTTGGATTAAAAATAATCATCCTCCCTTCTCCAAAAATATGCAACTCGCCTCTCTGCACTGAACTCCAAAATAACAAAAAAAAAAAAAAGAAGCTGGTATTAATTTTTCCTTCTGGACGGCGGCGGAGAGAGATTGAGGTTATGAACTCTGGAGGAGAGAAATCGTCCGCTTTCGTGTCGCGGTGAAGTTTGTTAACGGGAGTTTTAAAAAAAAAGAGCTGAAACAATGTCTGAGAGGTCGAAGGTCGGAGACTGTCTGCGACTCAGCGGGGGTCTTTTCTCCTCACTAAACTGCTGTTTGACATATTTGACATCAAGAATGTCTCGGCCGTGAGCGTTTTGTCTCTTTGCCTTTGGTCCTGTCTCCGTGTCCGTCGGTTCTCTGTGACCAGAGACTGAAAGATCAGTGCTGTGATGGAGCTCCACGGGGATCCGAAAATAACGATGACAAAATGACAGCGTGAGATGACACACGCGCGCTCAGTCTGTTCGACTGATACGGCTGCCATTTCTTATCACTTAAGTCGTCTGACAGGCGGAGAGGAAGAGACAGATGGAAAGAGAGACGGATAGCAATAAATACCTGCGAGGAACAAGAGACTGACAGAGAAAAGGAAGGACTGATAGAAGACTGATGGATGAACAAATGAGTACAAGACAAGAGGAAAGTGGAGAGGATGTCGAATATTTGACGATATGAAACTACAAGTGTCATCATTACTGTTAAATATAAATCTAATCTCACACTACATTCCAGCACAGGGAGAGGCCCAAAAACTGCAGTTCCTCAAACGTCCACTTGAGGCTCCAGAAGTGAGTCAGAACTGAAGATGGCGGCTCTTCAGAAACCTGGGGGTCACGGAGACTACGTCCATGTTTTATACAGTTTATGGTCTGAAGTCACTTTTTGAGTTGCAGTAGTGGGTAAAATGAAAAAAGTTTGTAAAAGTTTGGTGCCAGAGAGAAGTTAATAAAACCAAAAGGGTTGACCCACTGCATGAATGTGCTCAATGAAACTGTTTGATTGTCATACATCTAATGGAAAAACCTGACTTTTGTGCAGTTAGCGGTGCTAAAGGGACGCTAATAGAGTGTCCAGAATAGTGGAGGGTTCATCCTCTGGGGATACTGAAAGCTCAGTAACTTTTATGGCAACTTGAGTTGTTTAGACATCTTTAATGAGATGAAAAGATGGAATCCACCCATGAAGAAGCTTTTTCAAAGGGGAAAGACGCGGCTGCAACACAGGAATATCAATGAGGAACGTTGGATGTTTCAAGGTAAAGATATTGCTAAGTAAATATTCCTGTAAAAAAAAAAAACACATCAAGTTTTGATTGATTTGGTTTGTGAAGCCAGTAAACAAGATGACAGACATACTTTCTTTCACAAACTCAGAAAACAGGGCTCAAAAGTTACCGATTCAGCAAGACAGTCCTTAAAAAGTCCCTTTGAGTGAGGTACAATGGTTAAAGCTTTCAGTTTCATATCTGTGCATTATGCCGAGTACTGCCTAGGTGACTGTAGACAGAGAGCAAGCTGCAGCACTGCACTGATCACTGACAGATCCATTCATCAAGACAGAGTTTTAGCACTGGAATCAGCAGGGGGCTAATTACTTCTCAATGATTCCTCATGCAGTGTTCAGTGAACTAATGTGTCCAAAAGGAAAAAAAGAGCTTAAGGAAGCTTTTCTTAAACTTAAAGTCCCAAAATGCTGGATTTGGATTTGGATCGGTCTGACACTGACCCAAAAGACTTTTCCCAAAATGTTTACTTGGCTTTTACGCATCACAACCAAAAGGACTCACCATCAATTTGATCCATTCGATCCGATAACACTCGTTCAATCTAGATGAGCCGCATGACTAAATTATTCTATCACACATTCATGTTAGCGGAAGGCTAAACCTGAAGTTAGCGCTGAATCGTACCATCACTGTTTTTTGACTTTCATCTCTTCGTCAGCGTTTAGACGGTTACTGAGCGATGAAAAGATGTTTTCTTACATCATGTATGTCAGATAGATGGAAGGAGGAACGCTTTGGATCATTTTTGAGTTTTGATTCAACACGAGCTCGAGCGGACGACAAGCTCTCTGAGTCGCGGCCAAATTCAACTGGGCATGCAACTATGATGCATATTTACATATTTAGAAGCACATAAACCAGAAAAAGGACCAAATCTGAGCAAGTGAACAAAGCATGGTGCTTGGAGAACGGACTAAAACAATGTGGCTGCGTTAGTGTTGGGAAGTTCAAGTCTTTTAACTGAATCGGATCACTGTCTCTTGGACGGTAAACTGAACGACCGGCACACCTGGATCATGCTAATTTCAGTCTATGAAGAGGCCGATGTGCTCTGTGGAAAAGAACAGCCTTGTTGTTGATAGTTTACAGACTGGGGTGGACATAAAAGGAGAGTCAAGGCTCAGAACCAGAACTTTTTTGGCTTCGTGCAGCTCTGTGCAGCCTCTAGAGTTGTATCCAGTTCTCTTCATACATCCACAGTCAACACACCATTGCTTGGAAGTAACCATAGAGGTCGCTGATGGTTTATTTATGAGTCGATGAAGCGAGAAAATTCATGAGGAGGTGATAACGAGGACGAGGATGAAGAGAAAGTGAGACAAATGTTTCAATTTTGGCTTTTTGTACAGCGACAGCAGAGCCAGGAGTGAGTGTCGGATCGTGACATGAACGACTTCACGACTTCACAGAATCAGATTTTATCCCAAATTTCAGGACGTCAAAGGACGACTTTTAACGACATCTGTCGGCGCCTCTACACGAGTCTCACAGCAAGAAACTCAAGTTCAGACGAGTGTCATGAATCCTGATACGACGGTTCACACTGAGGTCGCACTGTGAAAAAAATCAAACCTGTATCTGATTTAGGGACTTCTGTGTTTGATTTGTGCCGTTCACACTCGTAAAAAGACATTTCTGATTTTTTGCCTGCAGCCTGAGCGCGGCCTAAGAGACGTCTTCCAACCCTGTGAAGCGACACGTTGGCAGCGCAGCTCGTTTTATTATTTTCTTACACATTGGACTGCTCCATTTGTGTTTTCAGGATCTGGAGCGTTTATCGCTGGCAACGTCTGCTGTGCCATATTTCAGCAAACAGCTAAATGAAAGCAGAGACAATGTGGAGAAAATGACACCGTTGACACCATCCTTAGCAACAAAGCCCACAGTTCCAACACCAAAATATTGTTTCCAGTGATTCTGATTCAAGCGAATCGATGGCATACGGAAACTTTTCCCTAATTTAAGTTGCCAGATTTGAGCTGTCCAGCAGGAAAACTTCCACACCGACTCTTTGTGATGGTCAAAAGGCCCGAGGAGGAAAAGTTTTCCTTTCACCGCTGGCCTAATTTTCTCCCTGATTCGCACTTAACATGTGCAGCCAGTTGCAAGAATGTGTGTTTTTCTGTGTGTGTGTTGTGTTTGGGGCAGTTTCATCCAGGCCCCAATAAGAGTCCCTAATGACCAATTTACATAATTAACATGCTGAGGCATGGCAGGCTGCCTCCGCCTCAGTGACACACACACACACACACACACACTCGGAGGGTTCAGTTGGTCGTGATGTTGACTCGAAGCCAAAAATCTCTCTCTTTCCTTTCTCGGCTTTTATTCGTCTGAATTCCTTCTTTCGCTCTCGTCGTCGATATTCTCGTTACAGACTCTGTGTTCTGTCTTTGTGTCTGAATGTTCTCGCTGCTGGAAGATTTCAATACTCGGACGTGATGTCAGTCGAGGGATCAGATTCGAAATGATAAAAACAGGAACACGTCAATAAAAAAAAAAATGACGAATGTAAAGTCTGTGTGAAGTCAATTCTGAGATTTCTTTCAAACACATTAAATAAGTTGGAAAATAGCTGCTGAAAACACGTGCTGTTGTTGTTTCTGTTTTTTCCATTTATTTGAACGGGGCTAGCCCTGCGGCAGCCAATCAGATGCTCAGACCGGTCAAACCTCCACGGTCAGCCTGAAATGTCTCTGAAACTGAGACTCTAAACTCTGATGCTCTACCTGTTGTGTTCTAGCATCATGTACCAGCTTCTACATCCGTCTGACTTGTATTGTACGCTGTAAATAAAGAGACATGAACAAGTTTGACTTGGTTTGAGAGAGGTCGAGCGACGCAGACAGTGAATGAGAGCGAGAGAGCGCCGGCATCGATAAAGTCGGTGAATCAGCACAATAAAAAGTTATTTTCTGGTTGTTTCACAGCGGTTACATTCAGCACAAATAGACAGACCGCTGCACAACCCTGCAGCCCAACGCCTCACCAAGCTGTCCATCGAACGCCTCCGTCTCTCCGGTGGGAAGAAAGTAGCTCTGACATTAAACTTGGATCATCTTCAACGTGTGCGGCTGCTGATCAACCACTTCAGGTGGATTTTGAATCCGTACACGAGCTTCTTAACATTCTGTATTTCATCGCCGAGGATTCCTCACAGCACCGAGTTAATGCTGTTGTAATCAAACAGCTGCAGCATTTGTTTTTCCAACATGTGATTAAATATGCAATTAGCGGTGATTACATTTGTGATTAATTGAGATAGTTGTGAACAACAAATACGAGCTACCAAGAACGTGATCATTTACGGTTTAAACGCTCCTTCATCTTCCAAACAGACAGAAAAAAACTGGAGCAGCAGAAATGGAAACTCGCCGTCTAAATTTCAGGCTGCTGAAATCAAGTTCTACGTATTTATTTTTCCTCTGGAAGCCATATTTATTTTCCTCTGCCCGGCCGTAGATCGGTCTGATTGGGTTTGAGTAAATATCATTTTTCATAACTAATCCTTAAGATGGATTCAGCCTTTCGCAGTGTGGGCTGGATTAATATGTCCTGTCCATCTAATCCTGTTTGATTTAGTCTGCCTGGCATGCTGGTATTAAAACATGCACAGAGCAAAGTTGATGGGAAGACGGTGTATGTGTGCCTGATTATCATTTCATTTTTTTTTACACTTTAAAAGGACCTCGCAGCTCCCAGTCAAACACCAGTTAACTGAAGTTTCCAGGACGATGTCGGACAGACTGCAAAGTTTTGTGGTACTTTATAAGAACGCTTGTCGTACTTTTGGTAGTTTTTGTGGTAACTGACAACACCTTGTAATATTTAAGAGCGTGGACACTTTGATTGACAGGTGGGCGTCATAACAGGCGTCATTCAGCCCGCCAATGATCGCTGCCTTTGCTGATTGTTACGTATACGGTGTCAGTGATTTTTAACTCTTTCTGCCCTCTAGTGGCCAAAAAATTGCTGTTGCAGGACGGGTGAAAACAAGCTGAAATCCGACTGAATTATCTGCATGTGTTAACTTATAAAACATCATCTTCATGCGAGGTAAAGCTAAATGTTTATCCATAAAAGTTATGACAACCATTACCGCTCTAATACCTCAATCAGACTCCTAGAATTTATCTCCCGCGCCATCAAATCTACTGCTTCGACTCCATTTTGTTCCCCCTCGCTGTCTCTAACGGCGTGTCAGTCGGTCTAACTGCTGCGCTCGGATCATAATTTCCTCTGATTGATGGTTTATAAGGAGGGAAACGAGATCGAGGCTCCGCCAATACAAATACAATTTAACGTGAGGACAAAAAATAAAAAAACAGGATGCTAATTCAGCTGGGGAAGACTGTCAGGGTGTGTATTGACTCTCACAGTGAGGGGTGTGTCTGGTGTTGTGTTTCCAATCCTGAAGTCTGAATAGAGAGTCCGAGAACACACTCGACTGCCTTAATGAGGCACTCAGTGCTGTGTGTGTGTCAACACACTGAACCCTGAGCTTCATGAGCGAGGGAGGGCGAAGAAAGGCGACGAAAGTAAGAAAGAGTGCTGAAAGACGGACAAGAATCCCTGCAGTTCCTCCTCCCTCCTTCCCCTCTTTTATTCTTCCTCTCTCGCCCGGACAAACATGTTCCTCCTCCTCCTCCTTCTCCTCTTCATCATCCCACCCCTCCTTTTTCAGCTGCCCTCTTTATCTTTCTTCTTCCTCCTCATCTTTCTCCCCGCTGAAACACAAAACCCTTGTAATCCTCCTGATCCAGGCCGGTCCGGAGGGGAAGGGAAGAGACGCGAGCGAGAGGGCTGAGGGAAAAGCGAGGAGGAGGAGGAGGACGAGGGGAAAGTGAACGAGGAAGAGGACACAATATATCACGATAATCCGAGAAAATATCCCAGATAGTGATGATAATAAAGTCACACAAAAACCTACAAATCTCCATCAGGAAACAGTCACAAACCCTCTGTTTTGTCTGAAAGCTGAAATGAATAAATGGTTGAAGGTCTGGTTGGTTTGAGGACTGTAATGGTTAGAGAAACATCGTGGTTTGGATTCTTTCTCGAGGTCTGGGGAGCTTCGTCGTCATGGTTTGAATAATAATCGTGTGGTTAAGGTTCGGAAACAGCTGAGGTCATTTTTAAGGAAGTAACCAGCGTTGACGGTCAGTTGGAAACAACTTTCTTGACCTCCAAAATTACCTTTTAAATTGACAAACAGCCAACAGGATCTCTCGCCATCAACTAACGTACGTAATGTGTTTGAAATGAAGTCCAATGGCAGTCCGCCGCGCTTTGTCTCTCTATAACGTGACTTTGGATTCGTCGTTGTTTTGGGTTGATGAAACCATTATTTGTCGTTTTTCTTGGGAGGACTGTCTAAAAACTTTCTGCTTGACCGCCCAAGTATTAAAGCTTTTAAACTAAAACTGTAGGTGCGATTCTTTATCCAGGTTTTAAGTCAAAGTTAAACTAAAAAGAACCAATGCAATGTCAACGTAGAGAAGAATGGAATCAACTCTACAATCTTCTCAGGACTTCCTGCACGTGTCGTGTACAACCACCGTCAGGCTTTTATTGTGAAGCAGCATTCATGGATGAGCTGCACGTATCAAAGGCAGGAACAGATTACACAAAGATAATCTCAAGGTAAGATTTCCCTTTAAGGATAAAACTCTGTAGGTTAAAGATGTTTTTCGACCCGAGTTTCAGCCTCGACACTGCGTTTTACATCACAAGCCAGCACTTTGAGATTTGAGGAAATGTAACCAGAGTCAAGGTGATGATGGAAGCAGAGCGGTCAGATGCGTCATTACTCAGAGTTTCATCAGAATGTAATATAACTGAACCGCTGATAGCGACCGACACATCTTAGGATTCACGACCACCTGTAGCCAGAGGGAAGAGTTTCCATCCTGAGCCGTGAACTCTACGACGATCCGTCAAAGCAAGCTCAGCTTTAAGAGCGGTTCAAGCCTCTTACGCAACCGGCGACACACTGTTCATCTTTAATGGAGGTCCTGCCCAGAGAGATGAAACCGCCGATGAGCTGTGATTCAGACAGAAGTGCTGTGACGAGAACAAAGGCTCTTCTTCCTCTCTGCGAGGTTTGGTTTACATCAGAGGACGCAGAGAGAGTCTTTGAGCGGCGAGTCGCCGAGAATGAAGCCCTTCTACTTTGCAATTTATTTCAGGGGGGAAGAGGACGGGTGTTTGGCGGCAGACAAAAACCCATCAGAGCGTAGCTATCAGGTGGCTTCAGGACACACAGAGTCATCTACTCGCCTGCTGATAATAAGAGTCTGTTAGCGCTCCCTTTCTCAATCCAATCTCGACGTGATTTAAAGGCAGCAAAGCGTCTCGGGCGACTAAAACTATTTACATCACATTTTCTGCTGCTTTCACTGCCGCCGCCTGTTCAGAGCCGTGTTGATGTTTTTTTTTTTTTTTTTACACAGACGAGCAGTCACCTCCAGGCTCCAGAGCTCTGCTAGCAGACTGATTTCAACACCAACATCTCTCTGAGAATAAACGTTCTCCTGGTAGAGGAGAGCAAATCACATTTTTGGCAGTCTTCACGAGTGAAAACATTTTTTAAAAAGGGCACCATCTATCAGCTGACTGGCTTGTTTGTTTTACAAACTGTAACTGGAGTCGCTGACCAATGATCCATTCGAATGTTCCCTGCAGAAAGGTCGTGGCCGACCCCCGACCACTGCAAACAGAAACTCTTTGAAACACTCCTCTTCAGATGCTTTGGTCGGCCACAACAACAGTTTCTTCCCGTCTGCAGCCGGCCTCGTCAGAAAGGCCTGAACACTCACAACCTCCAATGATCGACTTTTCAAGGAATCCTTCAGGCGGTTGTTGCCTCTGTTTCCACTGCAGTCTACAGACCCACAAAGCTTAGACAAATTAGTCCGCTAACATGAGAATCATGTCATACACTTTCTTCTGTAACCTCACGTTGATGCGTCGAAGCACAATGAACGAAAACAAACCGGTTTGTTTGTAGCTAAGACTCAGAGATGTTCAGTCCTGCAGGTTCATGGACTTTTGGAAAGTACTAACTTTAAGTAGTTATGCAATTTATGCATATTTTTGCAAATCTCAAATCTACTGTGAACACTTTTAGGTACTGTTTGCACATTTCATCCACTTTATTTAAGAATATATTTATATTTTACACATTTTGATTGTAAATTTCCAAATTTATTCACGACTCTTGACCTCTGCCGCAATCGTTTTCATGAATTCCTTTTCTGTGAAAATCTGCTTGGCCATGAAGCTGACTCTGATATTTCACCATCGCATCACATCAGTGAACTTCCAAGCCAAAACTCAAACACAGAACAAGAACAGCAGCCCAAGAATTTACGATGAAAACGCAACAATTGAAGTGCGTTGAAGAGCTTTAACGGGCTCGAGTTCGTCGTAAAAGATGTTTTAAGACTTTCTCAGGACCAACAAACACCCTGATGAACAAAACACAAGTCGCGTTGACTCGCACGACGCCAAAAAATTAAAGAAGGGCGGAGAAAACAAACAAAATTTGACAAGGATGCAGTCACAGCAGGAGAGCAGAGTAATGGTTTGATCCGAAATGATGACAGTGAATGATTCAAGAGATCAAAAATGATCCAGGAGATTAAAAATCCAGCCTGTAGCGAAGACGTGGGTGAAGAGGGGAGGTGCTCTTTAGAAAACAGTTTCATTATCTGACTCAATCCTTCCTGAAGCTTTTGGAAAATGTTTGAATAGTTGGAAAGACGAAGTGCACTCTTGTTCACACACACACACACACACACACACACACACACACACACACACACACGCTCTGAGGGAAGATAATCTTTAGAGAATAATTTTATTCTTCCATTAAATCCTCACAGATGCTCCCGAATAATATCTGAATGAGGAGCGCGCGCTGAAGGCATTCACGCTTCCAGATGAAAAACGAAACACTCATTTGTTACGGGCCATGGTCTCGTCACACACACACACACACAATACACGAGTTGAAGTCATGAACACACACACATTCACACGCAGGAGTTAGGAAGTCGTCTGAAAGGACGAACGCGGCAGCTCTGACAGAAAGACGTTTGTGTTTGTAATTATCCTGAAGCTTTTCATGTCACTTCACTTGATTTGTCTATGCTCTTTCATTACATGGCTGTGTGTGTGTTACTGTGTGTCTAAGTGTGTGTGTGTGTGTGTGTGTGTGACATCCTAGTTCATTAATTTTGACGGTGCTGTATAAACTTTAAATCTTCACGGCTCCCGTGTGGCTCAAATTGCCTCCATGCAGATCAAACCAAGCGCAACTAAGACTGCCACTGTACGCCACATACAAACACTAAAATATAACACAAAATATAGATATTTAGGGTTCCAACTAACTACTGCTGATCAGTCAGTTCATTTTCATTTTCCATTCAAAAAAGGCTTCAACACGACGTCCAACAAACGTTTGTCCGTCGTTTCACCTCTAAAATCTGTCGCTGTCACGTTAAAATGAGACTGTCCAAATCTTAAACGTGATCGTGACTTTAAAAAGCCAAATCAGTCGTCTCATTTTTATGTCGAGCGTCTCATGTAACGCTCCTCACGCCGCCAGGCGGACAGACAAAGGTCAAACAATCTCTAACGTCTAACGAGCTAATTAACAACCTGTCAATCAAACATCAAAGGAGACACCCAGGAGAGAGGAAGTCCAACCCCCGTGACCACAAACAGACCGGCTACAGATAACGTGCTGTGTACTAACTTAATTAAACCCCAGAGGAATAATAATAATAATATAATGAGATGAAATGACCAGAATTTATGAGCAGAGCTTTGCTGAACGTTGAGTCATCTCTCTGATTTGAAATCTGAGGTCAGCTGAGCTCACAGGGCTTCTGTAAGAACGTAGTTTCTGGTTTTCTGATGCAGAATTTTAAAAGTGAAAAACACTGAAATTTGTTCAGTAATGAGCCAAAGTTTGGATTATATATGCTGCAGTTAAAAAACATGAAGTCGGCCTCATAGGTCAACTCAAAATCATCTAAAGACGTTAATTAAAGGTTAAATCTAAGATGAACTCTACTCACTGGAAAGTTCACAGATCTCATAGATTTCAACAGAAGATCACAAAAATACGTGAATTATTTTTCATTTCCAACGTCAAGGTGACACGTGAACGAGAAGCCTCGATAAAAATAAAGGCACATTTCAAGCGGATGAATCACAGACTTTTCATGTATGAAACTTCAGCGGTCAGCAGGGAGGAATAAAAACAAACGCCTGAAAGAAAACAGCTTTTTACCGTGATGTAATGAACCAAATGAATAAGCCTGTTACAAACTGATGAGTTGAACACAATTTGTGTCTCAACGCTCCAGAAAAATTCCAGCAACTCGAACCTGGACGTGATTTCCGAGGTCGACTTTGTCAGTGACGTCCGAACAGAATGTGCTTTTAAAGAAAACAGCCAAAGTCTGTTGATCCAATAGAAATCTATTTTTAAAGACGCTCACGTGTCTTCAAGACGTTCCTCTAAACGTGGCGGTAACGCAACAGGAATGTTACAAAGGTGTGCTTCTGTGCCAGGAAAGAGGACACTTGTCACCCACTGTATCACTGTGAGTCAGTAAAACTCTGCAGATGGGAAAGACATTAAACCCAAACCTGTTGCACACACACACACACACACACACACACACACATATACAGAGTCCATTTTGTAAGTCAGAAATGAAGAGAATAATAGAAAAAGAGGCTGTGGAGAGCAGTGAAGTAAGCTGTTAAAGTCATCAGAGGCAGGGAGGATCCCTGCTGTTGTCCATAAAAGCTTAAATGCAGCAGACAGCTTAGAGAGCCTGCTTCAGTACTTTCCCTCCTCCACCACCTCCTCTCTCTCCTCTCCTCCTCCTCCACCTCCGCCTCCTCCTTCTTCTCTCCGAGTCTGCCAGCGTTTCATAGTTCATGTATAATAAAAATGAGCTGCAGGTATTCCTGATTCAGCTACTTCTGTGATCAAAAAGGAATCAAAAGGAAGCGAAACAGTCGAGTCTCGCCGGGTAACAACAAAGCGCCACTGTGCAGAGCGCGTGCACAAGACCACGGTAAATATATTCAATGACATACCCAAAAAATATATACATCGATGACTCGAGGGCAACTACGGGCCGTGCAAAACTAAGAAAATGAGGAAGGAGAATCAGCAGTAAGCGAGCGCTGCATCCCAGACGGGGCATGCATGATAACGCGATGATTAATAATATCTGAGTGATGGATTCCTGCAGGTCAAACATGAGCCGGGCGAACAGCGAGAGAAGAAAACTTTAACAAACACTAAACACATCTGTAGCTCAGCGCTGCGTAACACCAGCGGATAATTCAGCCGCCGCATGTGATGATATTTTATGTTTTTCTGTGGAATGAACTGTGTGAGACAAAAAGAAAACTGGCTGTGCTGGGCGAGTTTTTGCTCTTTTTTGCTACATTAACTCGACGGAAGAACACTTAAAGATGCTGAAACGTGTGAAGAGAAAAACAAAAACACTGTTAACAGGCGTTCTGTAAAACTACTGCAAACTTTCGGTATTCGGAGTCTGGATACATTGCCTGCTTGCCCAGCTCCTGTTCTGGCACGACACTGGCTCTATGCCCCTACTGTCCTAAACCTGAAAACCTGTTTGCTCTGAGCTCACAGCCCAGCTAACAAACTGAGCTAACAGCAGCTACAGCTGTCAGCAGTTTACTTCACTGTCCATCAGGAAACTCTGTAAATCAGAAAACAGAAAACATTTTCTCCATAAAATATGATCCAGTTTCACCAAAATCAGTGAAATAGTTGGTGGTGTGACTTGTTGATGCTGGTTGTCATTTAAAGTAAGTTTTACTTGTTGGAAAATGCTACAGGAAGGCGAGGAGTTCGACATTGATTACCAAAAAGGGGCCAGTGCTGGCCTAAAGGCTGGAGAGGACCAGGAGGTCATCAGTTCTGGCGTCTGGACTGGCAGCTAAGTTAAAGTAGTTCTTGACCCTGAGGTGCTTTTGAGACAAAGACTACATAAACCCCAAACTGCTCCGGAGCAGGTGCTGGACATCTTCCAGGTGTGAACTGTGCCAGCAGAGCTTTCCTAAAGCCGAGGCTGAGACTGTACAGATTCTGGCAGATCGTTTGTCAGTTTGTGACACCTGATTAATCACCTGATCGATCAACGATCTGCCTCTCAGTTCCACGGTCCAATTTCCTTCATGGCTGCTGTCAAAAGACACTTCAGACCATATTGTCTGCATCTTCCAGACATCTGTGGCCCCGAATTTTTCCTTTTTTTTTTTTCTTACTTTCCATTTATAATAGTATTGTAGTAGAGGTGTTCCATGATAAATAGTTTATAGAAAATGAAACGAAGTTTTGCCCCATACCGCTGGACGACTCAGCTGCGATTAAGTCAATCATGGTGTAAACATTTTATAGCATCAAATAATGAATTAAAACCAAACTTATCAGACAAATGAACACCTGACAAAACGTGAGCATGAAGAGAGCGACCTAAAATGACTGAAACCATCGTTATTCGACGACATTTGATTTGGGGTTTGTGGCCAGCCACCAGGGAGCGATCCAGATGTTTGGCTTCACTTTTGGGGAGCTGTCACGACGTCAATGATTGAAACATATCGTTTGAGTTACATCACGGCAACGGCTCGCTCGTTCAAAGATTGTTTTAATGTGCAGGAAAAAGCAAAGAACACCAAGAAGCTGCGTTCGTATCGCGACAGTAAATCATGGCTAGTTAAACTGGTCTGACTGTGAACACAAATCAGGTGTTGGAACATATTTTCTGAAGGAAACTTTGCAGCCGAGCACAAAATCACTCAGAAGAAACAAAACTTGAACCAGATGTTCTCCTGACAAAGTCTTTAAAGAGAAGAAGATCTGAGAGCAACCAGCAGCTCCCATGGCGGGAAAGCAGGAATTCCTACGGCATCTTCAAAAGCAGAAGTTACTAAACTAACACGCGTCTGCAGAAGTTCACTGAACTGAGCGATTAGCAGCGAAAAATGGAGGCAGACCAAACTCTGTCGTCGTCGTCTCTGGGCTGATCCCAGAGCAGCTCAAAGAAAAAGAGTCTGAAGCTTTTCCACCATGTGAAGAGACAGAAGCCAGAGAAAGTCTGCCGGCCAACACACAAAAGAAAATACGAAGAAAACCACACATGAGCATCCATTCACCCACGCCCTACACACACACACACACACACACACACACACACACACAAACACACACGCAACACACTGGCAGTGATCCTGAAACTATTCAGTCACACCACACACACATAAACACACCACAGCACCAGTTGGCAGCTGATAAAAGTCCTCAACTCTGCCTCTCTCTCCTCCTTTCTTCCTTCTTTTTGTCTTTCTTTCCTTCTGTCCTTCGTTTGTTCCCTCCTTCCTGTCCTTCCTGACTTCTTTCCTCCCTTTCCCCTCCTCCTTTCTTTCCTTCCATCCAACCTTCTGCCTCCCTTCTTTCCTTCTTTCCTTCCGTGTATGCTTCCTTCCATGTGTCCTTCCTTCCTCCTTTACTCCCTTATTTCTTTCTTTCCATCGTTCATTTTTTCCTCACTTCGGCCTCCCTTCTTTCTGTCCTTCCTTCCTTCCTTCCTTCCTTCCTTCCTTCCTTCCTTCCTTCCTTCTTCCTTCTGTCTCTCTCTCTATCATTAGGGCTATGGATTAATGAGCTGATTATAGGCGCATATAATGACAAAGATGGACTCACACTGAGTTTTGGCAAGTCTGAGGAGATGTTCACCATCTGTGTGTGTGTGTGTGTGTGTGTGTGTGTGTGTGTGAAGACAAAAATGGAGTCCAGTCCAACCCACGCACCTCACATTTCATGCAGTGATACAGTTCTGGGATTAAATCCAAACACAACAGTCAGACTGCCAGACACACACACACACACACGTGCACACACACACCCACACCGTGTAACTTCAGCAGCAGACATGGTGAGGTAAGTGATGAAGTGACGAAGAAGATGAACAGTGAAGTGAAAGTGAGACGACTTGATGAAAACTCTTCGATGTCGTGTCCGCGCTCTGAGCTGTGTTTACTGAAGCTCCGCTCGCATTAATCATTCACCACGCTCTGACTGATGCGGCTTCGAGAGGGTCAGTGTCGATATTTTCTGGACTGAATCTGCTGAGAGCTCGTGTCTCCAACTGAAGCTCAATACTTTATAGAGCAAACTCTGTTTCTCAGTGAGTCCACGTCTCGTCGTTTCTGTCCGATGAAGTTGTTAAAAAATGTTTTTTTATTCAGCGATTTTACTCAGAGTTCAGAAACAAGACCGTGTGACACAAGTCGGGCAAGTCAAAGTCAAATATCACGTCCCGTCAAAGCGAAAAGAAAAGTTCAAGTCAGAAAATACCACGACGTACTCAAGTCAAGTAAGTAAGTAAATATCTCAAGTCAATCAAGACCTGTCCACGTCGAGTCTCATGTCTTAAAAAAGTAAAAACAAGTCTCAAGTCTTCACAAGTCAGTTTCAAGTCATATCTGAGCTGAGTTGTTTCACTGCATCTGCTGCTGAGCGCGCTCAGTTCTTTTTTGGAGTCACGTCACAGAGCAGTCAGGTTCCAGTCAAATGTCGAGTCCTTATTTTTGTAACCGAAGTCTGACTAAAGTCTAAAATCACTGCAGCCCTGCTCGTTTATATTTAGGATTTTTGGGTTTAGTCTTAGGATTAGATTTCAGATTTCTACTCTAAGAGTTGTAATTACAGTTGAGGTTGGTGGATGAGCGTAGACAAAGGAACAAATCTGAGCTTATATACATACATATATATATATATATAAACTGCAGTTTGCACTATTTGTTCAGGAGGAATAAGACATGCAAACGCTGCTGCTGACGGGAATCAAAAGAATAAACCTGAGCTGAGCGGGACTTATCAGCCGTAGATGGTACACCTCAAATATGAGAAGGAGATGAATGATTTGACCCTGAGAAAATGATATCTTAAAACTCACCCACACCCACACACACACACACACACACACACACACACACACAGCTTGTATTTGCTTTCATAAGATTTGGGAGAGTGACAAGGTACAAGCTCCCATGGAAGGCTGAGAAAATGGAGCAGTTTATGGGAACAAGAACTATTTAAAAAAAAAAACACACACATCGGAGAACACAACAGCGGGGGAATTAGATATTGAGAACATGGAGGCGAGAAGGAAACAGTGATGGATGGAAGACAGAAGGGGAAGTGTAGAAAAAGACACACACAAACTGTAGAGACACACTTTAATGCGAGCTGGCAGACAGAAGCAGATCACAGAAACCAGTCATTCAGATCAGAAGACCGTTTATATCAACTGGACGGGTTTCATGTTGGTCCAGGATGAATCTGTGAAGCAAAATATTTGGACTGAAACTGCGGACTATAACAGACGTGTTAAAAGTTTAAACTATTTTAGAAATATTAAATGTTTTTCTACCAAAAATTTTAAAAAATTGGATTGATTCTCTGCAGAAAAACAGCGTTTACTCATTTGGGTTCATGAGCTGAGAATAACAGACGGCTTAAATGGCCAAAAAGACCCTGCAGCCGGTCTGCAGGCAGCAACAGACCACAAGGTATCACAGACATTACGGCGGTAGGTTAATCTGTGCATACTTCATCATCCTGTGTGTGCTTGGAAGAAGTCTTTAAATGCTCTGAAAGGTCGGACCAAACAAGACAAAAAACAAAACACTCAAATGGAGTCGAATGTGTCACTCAGCATTACGGCAGTTTAATGTCTCTGCACATCAAGAGTAGATAATAATGTAAAGAAAGGACCATCAGTGATGCTGAAGAAAGCCAAATGACTTCTTCACAATGGAGCTGCCTGGCGTATAAACATTTAAATACAATCAGCAACACCCCAGATTGAACTTCAACAACTTATGTGCAGAAATGCTGTAGCCTGGTTTTCCCTCTGATGTCCTCCGGCTGCTGTAGCTGCTGTTAGCTAAGCTGATGGCAGAGGTGAAAAGACCAAAGAGGACGTTAACGGAGGAAGGAAGCTAAGAAGAGAAAATAGGAGACAGAGCGAGCGAGAAGCCGTCGAACAAGAGAAAATCTTTTAGTTGTTGGTGAAATAAAAAGGCTTAAAGACAGACACATCTGAAACTGGAGGTGCTAAATCGCACCTGTTGTGATGGAACAGGAAATACCTCATACTGTTCAGCAAAATATTCTTCAAACAGAAACTTTCATCTAAAACTGAAGTTGACATCCCAAAGTTTCAAAAAACATGAAATGTCAGGTTCAGTTTTGGTAAAATGTGTCTAAAAACGATTCATATCAACATCCAGAATGTTTCCAAGCTACTTAAAAACAACAACAGTTTAATAATGTGGCTTGGCCTGCAGACTTGAAGGTGATGACATGGTTTTCCCACACCCTGCAGCAGTGATGTACTGTGGCACTATGTACCAAACTACATCAAAGCCGGGTGTGGTCACGAGCCTGACAGACCAAACTCGGACCACACCCAGCTGGGATGTTCAAACTCATAGAAGACAATGAAGTTATTTATCCTCCTATCGTCTTCTGTGGACGCTCTTTATGTGGAAACAAAAGATGAAAGTATAATAAAGAGTGAAACTGTTAAGAAAAGCTAATAAAACGCTACAAATGTCGGCAAAACAAATGGTTTCTACTGGCGGTTGGTTAAAAAATGTCAATATAATCATCCAGTAAAAGGCAGTTTGTGTTTTTATGATTGAACTCAAGCGCATAGACGTGGGTACTGTTTCAAAATTATGACACCAGTACCCTTAAAGTCATACTTCATTAGATACCGGGTGTCCAAGGAGCCACTGGCCTTGTGAACATGGTGCATCTGAAGTTTCCTCCATGCTCAATGAGCCGATTTATCATGTGTTTTCTTGTATTGTCTATTCTGGCATGCCACATTTGGGCGTCGAGCATATGTCCTGAGGTCACGGTAGAGATGGTGTTAAATCTTAGGTTGTTACGGAAACACTGACTTCTTCACCTTGAGATACAGAGCAGCGGTAATGGCGCCTTTCGGATCAGGATCACTCCCTCGACACAACGGATAGGTACGTAACGTAGAAGCCTCTACAGAGTTGGATAACAAAGTTTGAAAACTAAAGGTATTTCTTTGTTTGTAGTCTGATGACCAATCATAGACCCAGAGTGTGCCATCATGTCCTCCATTCTGCTTGATCGAGCTGTGATGGCTTGGTGGCATCCAGTTTGGCTACCGCCCAGTTCCCAGAGTTTGCCAGCCCCAGTTGGTTTTACTGTAGTGGTGCTTGTAGGGGCAACTTTTGGACTCCATAGCCAAAATGGCTGCCACCAAGCCAACAAGGAGAAGCTCTAATGGTAAAAGACACAATCAAAATTCAGTCACCCTGTTCTCAGGTCCCGTGTGGTCAAATTTGCCACCCAGAATCAAGTCTGACAAGGAAGTGTGGACATGAGACGAGTTCAGGTCGGGACATGTGTTTGAAGTTCTGATGGATCTGGCCTGAAGACCTCTAATGTGTGTTTGTGTATAAACAAAGGTCTTACTATAATCCCTTTATCCATTTGAGATTGACATCTACATAACATGAAGATTAACTTCTTAAATCCCCGTTCTGCATGAATTATAGCTCCAGCGTGTGTGCTCTTGCATCTTTGTGAGGACTGTTCTGATGGTCCAGACTTCTTTAAATGAGAGTTAAGACTTGTTTTTAGGGTTAAGTGAGAAAGTTTGGACAATTACAGGCACCTCAACACTTCTTATCAGAGCATTAGAAGAATATAATGTCGCTTGTGTTTGTGTATTAAACCCTCAAGCTGGCAGGGAGCTGAAATAAAAGGAGAAAAAGCAAAAATAATAAGAGAGAGAGAGAGAGAGAGAGAGAGGGTGTAGTGTCAGTAATTGGCTGATATGTGAGAAGAGTGTTTGTACGAGGGGCAGCAGAGTCTCAGCAAGAATTCATTTCTTAAGAAATGGCCTGAAGCCTCCAATTAACCCCTTAACCCACCCCCTGCCCCACCAAACACACACACACACACATATGTGTGCACGAAAACACACAAGCGGGTGAAGCCGCCAAAATAAACAGCCAATGGCATTCATGAGAACACACAAAGCTTTCTAATGACAGCGGAGGAGGGGGGAGGGCGAGGCTGACAAATGATATGAATACTGTGTGAAAAGCGTGAAAGAGAAAAAGTAGTTTTCCGAGTTTTCTGAGAGACAGAAAACAACATTTTTACGACGGGATTTCAGAATAAAAGTCAGCGAGATCCTTCCTTACCTGTTCAGTGTTCAGGCCTGTTGATCTCTGGTGACATCAACCACCTCACCCGCCTGAAAACAAACACAAAAAATAAGTTATTAACGTCAGTTCGGGTAAATTTGAGTCATCCGATATCTTAAAAACAGGAATTGATGACTGGCCTGAGGGTTGTGCTTGAATTACAGGTCAACACCAGGTGACATATTTGTTACAAATTAGCCCAGAGAGGGTCTGCATCGTGTTTCGGCGGAGGTAAACATTTCAGGTTCCCACTGTCGGCTTCTCTTGAGGAGTTTGAGAGCAATAATCCAGACTTTTCCTGAAACGTCCTCATGGGGGATAGTTGGCCACATCTTGCAGCATTGTTACTTACATTCTGTTTTTACAGTTTAATACTTTTTTAAGCTCGTCTGCTCTTGTAATCTTCCAGTTTTCCCACCAGTCCTGGACGTTTCATACGCTGGTATTTTTAGAGAAGTGATAGTGGTTGAATTGTCATTAAAAGTTGAGTGGTGTGGTGACAGTGTGTGGATGGTGGTAACAGGGTGGGGCTCCAAATGAACAATAAACCAACGGCAATAAAAACGTGATGATTGATGTAGTTTAAGTATTAAAACGTTTATTGCTTTGGATTTCAAAGTGTAGTGAAGCGAAACTTTAATTCATCACATTAGAATTACTGTGGCAGGTGCAGGGACTCTTTTATAACAGTCCTTTTAGTTTAGTCATCAGTTTGTCGTTTGTGTTTGTCTCTATAGCCTTTCAACCACTCAAGGCGCTTTTACGCTACATAACTCATTCATATACTGATGGTAATAGCTGCCATGCTCACCAGTTTTCAGGATCTAACCATTTATACACACTGACATAGTGATGGCGCAGCCTTCGGGAGCAATTTGGGGTTCAGTATCTTCAACATGCAGACTGGATCGAACTACCAATCATCTGATCTCCTGACACACAGCTGCCATGTTACAGTAACAGCTCAGTAACCAGCTAGCATGTTTGTAGACTCTTGTTCATGTACAACTGCCAACTAACCAATATTGGAAGCCATCGGCTATCACTGATTTTGCCTCTTGGGGCAATGGGCAACGTTTCAGGGTTTCCTGGGTAGCCGCATACGCAGTTATTTATCAGTAAAGACGGATATCCAAACCAAGATGTCCTCTTTGCAGTCCGATTAGCAACTTGGTACGCGATAACGATGAAACAGACACATCTCAGCCTCTCTTTGAACCAATAAAAAGCTAAATCTTCATCAAACAAGAGCTGATTGGTTCCAAGATATCACTTTGACCAATGGGTTTCACCTCTTTTGTCTAAAACCTGCTGAAACGTGATTGATCAAGACTACAAACAGAAACCGGTGCCAAAATCTTAGTCCTTTGCCTTCAGATGCAGATATCTGATCATAGAGACGACAGACTAACTTGGTCATCCCTTCATAAAGTAACACAAGGATCATATATTTGGATGCTAAGTACTTTCAAACAATCCACACAATGAACTGAAGGTGATCCTGCTACAAACTGTGTCCCGACTATAGAAAACCCCTGTGTATCAAAGTGATTGCAATGTTAATTAAACGCAATTAATTCACAAAAAGTGCCAGAAATCTTGTATTATCTATCAGAGAGAAAAGCATATTACTGCCTGGGATAATAACAAAAAGGCTGGAGCGCCGTCTGAGTTTAAAAAGAGCCCTTCATCAGAGAATGAATTAAACTAAAGACATTTTAATTTGTGATAATACGAGAAGAGAGCCTCGTTTTTTCCCCTCTCATAACGATAACATTAAGGCTTATAGGCTGGCCAGGCTCTAAAATAAAGGGACTTTTTAACTGGGAAGATAAAGGAAAAAATCAATTTGTGAAGTAATCTTCATAATGAGACAACCAAACAGACAAAAAAGCTACAGACACTGAGTGTATAATGAACAAAGCTGTGGTCCAAATGTTGCTGAATAAGCCTGCAGTAACACAGTTCACAGGTATCTTAATTTTCACTTCACACTGTAAAAAAACGCCGCCCGCCTCTCCTGCAGGAGCACAAACCAACGCCGCCAATGCTGCCTTTCACTCCCCATTGAAACAAATAGCAAAGCAGCTAGTGAGGCGAGACTGTGTGTGTGTGTGTTGAGTGTGTGTGTGTGTGTGTGTGCTGAAGTTAGTTTGGCAGCACTTCTAACAATGTTGAGGCCCTCGGTGCTATCCAACAGAATGGCCCAGTCTGTCTCCACTCTATCTCAAAGAACCATATGTTTCTGGATAGCAGAGCGGACTCCTATGTGTGTGTGTGTGTGTTTGTGTGTGTGTGTGTGTCCATATGTCGTAGCATCTAACATCCAACATCTAAACATCCAGATGGCGAAGCATCAGTCGTCACAATGTTTCCCCTCCATCACCAGGAAGTAGCTTGAAAACCGTAAAAAACAATAAATATTCATCATCAGGGCTTCAGGGATCGACCACGCCGCTCGCCTGATAATTAGAGCGGTTATCTTATTATGATAACAAATAAAAAACAAGATTCTTGTTTTTAAATTTATAACAGACCAAAGATGACACGGAGAAAAAGAAACACCCAAACGAATGAATTCAGTTTGAGAGGAAGAGACGGACGATGGTTCGCTAAAAAAAAAAACTAAATCCAGCCCTCCTTGTTTATTTTTCAGGTTTCCATCCGCTGCTCTCACGTCCTCACAGTGTTTACATGACGGTTAAACCCACAGCGGTCCAACAATAGTTCAATTCAATTTATTTATAGTGTACCAAATTAGAGGAGAAGTTATCTCACAATACTTTCCATGCACAGACCCAACAGTTCCCACCATGAGCAAGCACCTGGCAACAGTGTTGAGGAAAAACTTCCTTTTGAGAGGCAGAAACCTCGTGCAGAACCCGACTCATGGTGGCACATCTGCCATGACCGGCAGGAGCCAATCAAAGTCTTATTTATCAGGTTTGAAGCTCCGTTTGAGACGCCCTAACCAATCAGCAGTGACGTCGACGTCTTTTTCAGTCGATGGGGAAGTTGCAGGTTGTTGATTGTCAACCAGTTTTCTATCATTACAACGTGGGTAGTCTATGCAACTGAACAACTTCCCGCCGTGTTGCCTGCACCCTGAACGTCTCGCTTTGATTTGAATGACTCGCCATCTGGACTTTTGCTTCGCTCGATTGGACGGTACGTGGAGGCGAACTTGAAGTAAAATCTGTAGTTCGAACAACAATCCCAAAGCTACCGGACAAGTCGGATTAAGAGGCGTAAAAGTCAGTCAGATGGCGCATTTTTGGTGAATGAGCGGTGAGCTCTGGAGGGAAGCCCATTATTCATTTACATTCATCCACATTGTAACACATCTCAGTTTGAGACAGGTTAATTACAGTCACAACACTTCTAATTTTTATAAGAACAAGCAGAACAACGGCTCAAATTCACAAACTTTTAAAGATTTCAAGGGCCCATGGGTAAATTATTCAATTTAGGTGACATTACTCAGCTATAATCTCCATTTTTCTCTGTTATTGAGTGAACTGTGCTTCATTAGAGAGCTGCTTTCTAAAGAAGACAAAGATCCGATAGACATCCGCTGAGCGACACTAATTCTGGGGGTCGTTTTTCTTTTCTCTTCACCTGAGGACAGACGTACGGAGAAATACGGGGACCTCGAAAAATATCTGAAACATTTCCATGAGTTTTATTATACTTCCAGAAGGTTATTGTGAATTCTTCGCTCAGCTCACCCTCCACCAACCTCTCCTCTGCCTCATTCATTCTCACTCTCTTCAATATGAATCAACAACGACGGGCTCTGAATGAGTAAACGGCAGGAAAAGGCAGAAGGTCGTATTATTTTGATTTAAAGAATAAACTTTTTAAAACATTTTCATGCCATTTTTTGGACACATACTTTGATGGTAATGTGAATTAAAGCTGGTTTATATCAGCTGCCATCCTGATTTTCTTTCCACTTTTTGGCTGAACTTGATCAAACGAGGCAGACGGAGGACGGACAAACACAGCAGGTCCAGATTGAAGGCAGGGACGCCCTCTGCTCGCCGTCTGACCTCTGCGCCAGGAAAAAAACCCAACAAAACAAAAGCTGATACACACACACACTGTCTGTCAAACACACACACACTGTCTGTCGAACACACACACACACCATGAGTCATGTGTCATGTGCCAAGAGAGACGGCCGAACAACAGCAGCCACGTCCGGAGACAAAGACCCCCAAACACAAAACTGAACTTCATGCTCATTTTTATGCATTTGAATAGGGAGACACACACCGTGACAGAGGCTGCTACACAAAGACGAGAGGGAGAAACTGTGTCACCGAGTCTCATCCTCAAAAAGCTAAATGTTTTGGATATAATTGGGGTGTTGTCTTTGGCTCAGCGGTTTAATATCACTGTAAAGAAATGCTGTTTCTTTGTAGGGATTCCTCTCCGCTGCCTCCGCGGGGATCTCGAAGCCAGCAGCCAGTAAACAGGCGGTGGTCAGTGTGTGAATCTGGACCACTCAAATTCAGTTTTTTCTCCTCCTGGAGTTGAAGCTGTTGGCAAAAAGTCGTCACGCTGTGTAAAATGTGAACAGAAACAAAATATGCTGATGTGCAGAGTGCTGGAAACGGCACAAAGACGACTTATTAAACTGCTGGAACAGTTGGGACGTGCTCGTCTCTGCACGGTCGAGTTTCAGCCGTCATTTGTGGACGCAGCGATGAACGACGGTGTTTGGAAGTGTTCCTCAGCCCGTGCACTGCTGTCTGCAGGGCCTGAAGATCACGGCCATCCAAGGTTCAGTACAGAGGTTTCTTCTCATTCTCTGAATATTTTAATTTTATGAACTGTAGACGAACTGTAGTCTTGGTGAAGCCCTGCCCATCTTTACATCACAAAGACTCTCCAGATGTTTAGAGTCAGCCATGTAACCTGTTGCCGGTTAACCTTGTTCATTGCTGTTCCACCAGATGTTTTCTTTCAACTTTTACATACTTTTCTACAAACATGTTACTGCTATGAAAAATTAGCATATCATTTTCCAAAAACAGTCGAATTTCTCAGTTTCTTTGTGCCATTTTCAGTTTAATATGGAGTTTGAACGTTCTTTGGGAACGGGGTTGTAGGATTAACTCTACATTTGGATTAAAAGCAATGAAAGCTGCAAGTCAAAGCATCAACTGTCACCTTTGGCCAATCAAAACCCGACAGTGTCACAATGATAAATGGTTTATAACAAAATATAATGTAGTTGTAAGAAGATATGTGTTTATTAATGTATTTGTGAACAGCTATAAATCCTCCATAGATAATAAATGGTAGTATAGTTGCTATGGCTGCTTACAACTACGCTATAATGTGTTATAAGTGCTTATTAATGTTAAATGGGAGCTGGCTGGAGTAAAGTGTTACCTCAGTATTGATTACTTTGCCACCTTAGTCTTTTAAATGTCAGCAAATCCTGAGAAAAGTCCGTCACATTTCATTTTTTTCATCTCTTTTGTCTGAGCAGCTGAAAATAATTTTTAAAAAATGCCAATAATAGCTTCACCAAATCCAGAGAGACATCATTAAATTTATTGCTTTATCCACCCTGCAGTCAAAAACTCCCAATTATTGAATTTACAGTGATATAAAACAGAGAAAAGCAGCAGATCTTCACGTTAGAGAAGATAAAACTGACATTTTCTTGCCTGGAAATGACCAATTACACAATTTGTTGCCAATTGATTTTGGAAAAATGAAACTGTCTGTGCAATTTTCAGCCAGAAATGTCTCCACTTTAAGGTCTAATATGTCAAATTTAAGGGGGCTCTATTTACAGCATATGTTAGAAATCATGTTAGGAATGAGAGGCAATGAGCAACTACTAAATCCTACATACCATTCCTAGACGAGTTCTAGTTCTCAGGTTACTGATTACAGAACATACCAGAGTTAAGGTGCCTCTCTTTGCAGATGATGTGACTGTATTACGTGACTCAACTTTCTTGTAAGGTCACGAGCTCAAAGCATGAAATGACAGTTTCAAACAGCTGAACAGAAGACCTGTTTTCCCAGAATTCATTAAAACTTACACACACCTACGCACACACACACAAATTGCCAGTTTCACACTCATGCTTCCTGTCACGCACTTAACAACGATCTTCAGTAACAAATGTATCGGTGAGCGAGTTTCCGTGGACGAATGCTTTTGCTACACCAGGTGTGAAAACCGTGGTGGCTTCATGTTCAGGTCAGGAAACCTCGTGGCTTTGCCTCTAAGCCTTTTGTGTGTATATGTGTGTAAATCCTGAGTGAAGAAATGAATTTAACTGAAGGATTAATAACAGTAAATCTTATCGTTATGGTCACAGACTCTCTCTCGACCTTGCTGCACTCGTATTTTGGGTGAAAAGGAAACAATAAGTTCTTTTGGCCTTGATAACCATATAGTGGAAATTTGATATTGTTACAGCTCCAATTTCAATGAATATTCGTGAATAAAGTCCAGTTTCTCTATTTTAACAATAGACTATATTAACAGTGTGATATTAATGGTGGGAGACAAACTAGAAGAAGAGAGGCTCCAGGTGAAACTGAGGTGAAAAGAGGCTGGAAGTGAAGAGCTATTCTGTCAGAGCGGATAATGAATGTTAAAAATATGCAAATGCTAAAAAGTCTCTTTTTTTTAAACATGGGATTTAAAAATGTGTAAGTGTGTGTGTGTGTGTGTGTGTGTGTGTGTGTTTATTTGTGTAGCAATTAGGACAGGAAGCAGAGGCGCTGTTGCTTTGGCTTCCCGGTGGAATTAAACTATGCATCGTACAACACACACACACACACACACACACACACACAGAGTGAATTCCAACACTGACCGACAACACGGTCTCAGCTGTGAAACATCACGTACACACACACACACACAGACACACACACACACACACACTTAAACACACTCCCTCAACTTCCTCTTGACCCATTTCCCAAACACACCACACACACCACCTCTCTGTTTTTATCTCCCCATCCCTCTCTCTCTCTCTATCCTCCAGACCACTTCTGCTTTGTGTCACCAGATCAGACGACACACACACACACACATACACACACACACACACACACACAAACACACACACACAGTTAATCAGTTTGTTGGTTCAGGAGGGTAACGACTCCACCGCCTGACAAATGGGCGCCTTTCGTTTAAATTTATTTGATTAATTAGGAGTTTATTAACAAACTGGTGCCTGCAGATTGTAAATTTATGTTTAACGGATGATCATCGGATGTATTTATCAGCTTCTTTATGCATGAAGGCGTAGACAGTCTATACTGTGTCCTCTTAAAGTCTGTTTACGCCCGATGCTAACATGCGTAAACACAAACAGAAACGACCGCCGCCTGCCGAGGTGGTCCGAGACGCATTCCACCAGATATTTTGGAAACGCTAAATACATCGGAGACACGCTGTTGGATTCACAGTCAGTTTACTGTAAATACGTGTTCAGGCTTTTTACCTGCCAAGATAAGCAGCAAATGTTTGTGAACAACTGATTTCATCATTGAACTCAGACTCCCTTTAAACATCACATCATTTTGAGAGTTGTTGAGTGAGGAGATAATTACGGTAAATTCTCGTAAATCTGGTATTAAATTCAAAAAATTAAATGTTTCTTTTCTTGTCATAGACAGTGTTTGTCTTCATTGTTTTTCCATCGACTTCTCAAACCAAACTTTTGCCTTTAGAGCTGAACTGAGTCTATTAGTCGTCACGTGTCGCTCCGGCTTCTCAAAAACGAACATTTGCTCCCTTTTTTCTGTTTTATGTCTTTACAAAATTTAATAACTTTAAGTTTTAAGACAGCAAATTGAAAATGTCACCTTGGACTCTCTTACTGAGTGAGATTCTTTTTTTACATTTTGACATTTTACAGAAAGAACATTTTAAATGATTCATTTAAAGTCGACACATCAGTCAGTCATTAAAAGACACGTCTGCGATCTTATTTGAATTCATGGAACTTATGATGAGTTTTTTTTTTTATTACTTTTTCTGACAAGTTAAAGACGAAACAATCTGTCAGTCAAAAAAGGTTGAATAAATGATGAAAATCAATTTTCACTCATCTTAATTAGCTCCTGGGTAAAAAAAAAAAAGTAGTTTTAGTCTCTGTTAACTGGAAGGAATCCTTTTTTTAGATTAACTTTGATCCATTTGCACTGAAAATCTAAAGAGTCATGTGATGAGGTTGAAAGCTCCAGAAGAACAGTTAACTACTGAACAGTTCACCTGAAAATGTCAAATCAGCTCAATAAGTTCATATTTTTTAAACACGTGTTTTGTTTGTAACAGTTTATTTGTGGCCTGATTATGAATATTTGTTTAACAAAATAACAAACTGGAAGTTAAAATCACTCAAAAAATGTAGTAAGTGTTCATTGAGTTAAGGTTGATATGTCATGTGAGTCGTGTAACCAATTCTGTGTATGTTGTATGTATTGCTTTGCCTTTTTCAGAAGGGCTGCAACCACTGATTATTTTCTTTATTTATTAATCTGTTGATTATTTTCTTGATTGACTGAAAAATGGTCAGAAATTGGTAAAAATGTTTCCCAGAGCCCAAAGTGACTTCCTCAAACATCTTATTTTGTTCACAACCTGAAGAATTTCATGCCGAAAATCCACATTTGTGTTTATTTGACTTTACTATGTAATCAAAAGTTAGCATTACATAATGCCTCGTTCAAATTTGGACCCTGTTCACTGTCGCGTTGTCAGTATTTATGCTGAATTCACTGGAGGAAACACAGCAAACAAACTGGTGTACACTCAAATTACGTGGACGCAGTAGCAGCAGTAGTAATTTGTAAGACAGCCACTTGAAGGCTTTGAGGAATGAGGAGGAGATGAAATGAGGAATGAGGATGCAAGGAAAACCAAGAGGAAAGGAGGAGGGGGGGGAGATAAAAGGTTGGGTTGGACGGAGCTGCAGCAGTTTGTTTAACGGCCTGACAGGAAATGTTGAATCTGGCTCGGTAAGTATGCACCGAGACGGACCAGCTCCAAAAATGAAGTGGAAACTAAATGGATCCACGTCGGTGGAAGAATTTCTTTGTTTACAGAGGTGTGTTTGGAGAGAGGTAAAGAGGGGGGAATGAGAAAAAGATGGAGGGCAGACAAATCTAAGATACACCAACCAAAAAACGGATCTATGAGAGCATTAAACGTCTCGAACCGTTTGTATGGATCTTTCCATCTCTGCTCTTTACCTCCGTTTTTATCTCGCCGCCGTCCCTCTTCATATAAAAACTAATTTCTGAGGATTTAAGTAACATTATCTTAGCAACAAGTCTTATTTCCCCGGAGGAGGTTTACTGAACACACACCTGCTTCATATCCATTTAATACCACACATTCATAACAGAACCGCCCTCCACAGTCCTGATGTCCACACGCCAATGACTCAGTGGAGGGTTTGGACACAGATAACAGGTTTGCAGTCATTTTTCTGGCGTCATACGATGGATTTAAATGTGACATTTGTTTTTTCATTGGATCAAATAATAAAATGTCAAAGAAATGACACAGTGCATGTGTTTGAACCGTCCAAAGCCCCGAAGAAGTTCAATTTGTGATCATCCAAAACAGAAAAACAGCAAATGTTTCTGCTTGATATACGACTGAAGTCTTTACGTTACGATCCAATAACTGAAGAAACCTCTGTGATTTGATTAGCTCACACTGCTGAAGCCTCGTATTCACCGTGGATTCAGTCCTCCATCCTCCAGGAAGTTAGAGCAGGTGGGTTTATTAAGCTATATCAGCGGATGTTACATTATTATGTATAATTCCAATAATGGCGCGACAGCTGAAACATTATTGATCTATAATAATCATTTATTTTGAAGTCAAAGCTTTTCTTTGTTTTTATTGTATTAACTCAAGTAATGTCAGATAGAGAACTATTGTGACTGCCTAGCACTAGCATATGCTACCAGCTCGCTAGCACATGAACCATTAGCTCACCAGCCAAAGTAATTAACTGACAGTTAGCAAGCTAGCTTCGCTATCTCTTTGTTGCATTGACGAAATGACGAACAATCCCAAAAACGAAATGCTAGGAGGGGAAGAAACCAACCACTGACTGGCACTAGCATGCTACCAGCTTGCTAACATGTGAGCCGTTAGCTCACCAGCTAACGTAGATTATTAACTACATTGTGGAGATGAAAGTGCCACTTTGTGGTGTCACTAAGTGTGATTAATTGATTATCAACATTTAGGATGTCCAATAAACTAACAGATTAACTGTTTCACCACTAGACTCAGTCCAGACTTTTAGCCAAAGACGTGATCTAAACCCACAAAAAACAAGTAAATCTGACTGATTTTCCCAGCTGCAGATTTTATTATTTGTTTAACAAAACATTTTAAAAACAAAGAGAAGTTTAAAACCACAGTAAAGTCCCAGTGTGATGTAGAAATAAATGCTCTGCCTACCAACAGAGGAATAACATCTTCGACAGATTACAGAAAACTTCCCCAAACATCCCCGTCAACCTTTAAAAACTCCACAGCAGCAGACAGAACTGTTGCAGAGCAGCGATGGACGGCTGGATAGATGGTGGCAAACACATCTGGTTCTCCTCAACATGACTGACATTCCTCAGAGAAGAGGGAGTCGGAGAGGAGCGGTGTGGATGGACCAAGTTCATTAAACTTCAGTCATCTAAACACTCTCCCGACGGGCAGCTCCGCGGATCACAAGTACGAGGTGTTGACCGTGTAAACAAAATCCCACGACTTCCGTGAAGGGTGTGGGAACTGGGCTGACACTGGGGCCTTCATTTAAAGTTAAGACTTTTCCATGGATATCCATTACTACATTACTCAGGGAGCTTCAGTGACTTCAGAGAATAAAAATGTTCTGTCTCGGTTTATTACTTGAATTTTTCAACGTGTCAGACAACGTTGGAAAAAATATCTCCGAGCATGGCTTCAGAGAATTTTCCAAATTTACTTTTCTCTTTGATCCGAGTGGGTCATTCCAAGAATACCTTGACAAAAAGCAGTGAAGAGAGGAAAGTCGCTCAATGCCGGCCCTTAAAATAAACCAAAGAAGAAGAATTTCTCCTTGGGGATGAATGACTTGGCTCTCTGTTTTATCCTCAGTTGGCCCATGTCACAAATTTGGATTTCTCCATTCCAGCCTAAGGCTGCGTTTCAGATCATCGACATCTGCGCTACATGAAAAGAATGCAGCCTACTCATTCATTTCAATGATAGCCAGCTAACATCCAGCTGAAAGAGGCGGAGGGTCATCGAGCAAAGAAGCTGAACCGGAGGTCACATTTCGCCGCCAGCAATGCAACATCACGCAGCACCGCGGTGGAAATGTAAAAAGCTTCACAGTCTTCATGACAGTCTTCAAACTCATAGATAGTCGTGTTTAACTGGACGTCTGACAGTTTTCAGTGTTCGTACCTGTACCTGAACGCCACACTTCAACACAGCTCGTGTTTTACTTACTGACGTTGTTGATTGGAACAAAGCCAATCTTTTACAACACCACACGTCAGAAAATCATCAGAATGTCTTGTTTTATCCGACCAACAAACCCAAAAAAGATTCTATCCCGATAAAGAGAAACAAAAAATGTTTAAATATTTCATCAATTATCTCAAGAGTTTTTAATTTTCTGTCAATTATCTGAATAATTAATGCCGCTCTTGACCTATTTACAGAAAGCTTTCTAACATATCAATGCCACATGGGGGACAGCACTAAGGACTGGTCAATTATTCTGCCATCCTTTAGACCACGCAGCATGAATTGTTTCATGAGCCGTCTCCTCAAAATCTCCATTATCCAATTCTCCTGACATGGATCTGCCCAGTAACTACTTAATAGCCGCCATTTGGTGGAAATTTAAAACTGACTGATCACGGTACTATCAATTAATCCACCAAGCCACAAGGGTAACATTCTCGCCTCAAACAGCTGCTTCAGTTTGACTTTTCTTAATTGCAGACATCTATTTTTAGAGGTAAATACAATCCATCACAGCCTCGGCCTCTCCGTGAGGCTTAATCGAGCTGAAATGCAATATAAAAAATAATATTCCAAACACATAATCGAACTCCAGCGAAAAGACGAGACTCCCACCCAAAGCAGCAGCAGTGAAAAATCAGAACTTCTCTCTCTCCCCGCAATAGAAAATGAAAATGCCAAGCCTGGCTAAGGACATAATGAAAAAGCTATTATCAGCATGAGCTTTCATCAGCACCGCATTCAACCATGTTCAATACAAACTGATTCTCTCATCTCATGCTGTACCCATCTGAATGCTGGGATATAATAAAGGAGGTGAGATAAGAGAGATCACTTCGTTTTTTTTTTTCTCTCCTCGTTGAAGAGGTGCATCAGCACATTTACACATGAGGCAAAGTTTTCACGAGCGACACGCGGACACGTTAGCCGTCGCCAAAAGGCCGACATAATCAACCCTCATTGTATCCGAATCTGATCGAATCATTAGTTCAGTCCATACGTACACACACCATATACACTTTCTTTACCTCATAAACACGCGTCCATTCATCTGGAAACCATTTTTCCTTCTTTGTTGTCCGATTCTTGATGTTTTTATTCTCTCACTAAGTCTCCGTCACCTCCAGCATTCTCTCTCTGAATTCAAATACAGCCGTTTCATACAATATTCAATGAATTATTGAATTATATATATATCATAATACAATATTCAAACTATGTCCGGCATATATTAAGGTCTAATAAGGAGTGAGGTGAAGTCAGGAGTGTCAAGTAAGAACTATGCATCAAATTTTAAAGGATTCCTGAGATATGCCAACAATAATGGGACTTTGAGAAGCTTTAATATTTTGTAAATACTCCAATTAGAGGTTGATATCATAAAATGTACAGATCAGAAGCATCGTTCTGAATTTGTAATTTCATAATTCAGCATTTCAACTCTGGATATTTCCAAGGACTCAAAGGATTATTTCAGTTTATTACAACATCAGTCTTATTTTCAGAGTTCTCGCTATCAGATCATCAAAGTATCGTACTGGCCTGAATATAAGATGTTAATTTTTACATCTGCCAATTCAAAGACATGGAAGGTTGGAAGTAAGCGGTTACACGGATGTTAGAAATGTTGGAAAGAGTGTAGATCATTCAATATAGATCACACGTTTAAGAAATATGAGGATACAAGGTCCCTATGATCTGTGTGGTATTTTATTTTTGTAATTTCTCTGAATAAACGTTGATGGGAAGTGAGTGATATTTGGATAAAATACTGGAAGTTAGAGCCACCAACAAAAACTGATGATGAATTATGGTTTAAAACGTTTTTTTAATAGAAGCACTACAAACACAAGTGGAAGAAAAAGAGGAAAATTGGACATTTTACAAGACTTGAAATGGCAACATCCAAGCAGAGCTGCAAATAAACAGCAAGAAAGTAGGCATGACCTCAAAAGATCTTCTACACCTGCAGAGATGAGATCTTTGAGGAAGGCCCGGTCTATCCTGACTGATAAAGTTTAAGGAGTTCAAGTTGCTCCTGTCAGGTCCCAGATACAATCTTCAATGGACTTAAACACTTGTTTGTTCCTGTTGCCATTGGCCCTTTGAATAACTTTGCATTAGATTTATCGATGTCTGAGTGTACTGTGGTTATGTGCAACAAATTGCCCTTTGGGGACAATAAAGATATCCTCGATCTTCTTTGATCCATGAATGCAGTCACTGCTTTGCAAAGTGAACCTGCTTCATTAAGTATGTTGCATTATGAGTTGTTTGTAGCCTTAATGTTGTGGGACTGGCAAGTTTAAAGTCTTTTAGAGTTGAGGTGCAAAAATAGACATGACAGGCGATGTACATGTGGTTCTGTTAAAATAATAAAGTCCCGTACTTCAATGTTACCATTGTTGTCCTTGATGTTTAAGCCCCCAAGAAACAGGTAACAAAATGGATGCAGATATTATGAACTGCAACAATAAATGAATCCATACAACATATATCAGTTGATAATCAAACAAAATATCAAAGATGAGTTCCCGTGCCTTCCAGTAATCTAATCTTTTCAAATATGCACAGTACAAAAAGTCGAAAGGCTTTAAATACTATTTCAAGTTAATATGGAAATTTAAGAATCTAATTGTAACTTTGCAACTTTCGTAGGTTTTAAAAACTTAAAAATAAGATCAAAGTTGTAATAAACTGGACTTATCATTTACATTCACGTCCGTATGGACCACTGAATAACCGAGAACAATCTTCTTTCGTGCATCGTCTCTGGAACGTGTTCACCGCGCTAAAGAGGCTAAAACGTAGGCGTTCAATCTCTGAACACACGACCGTCTTTGTCGCTGCCTCAGAATCTCTCCTGCCGGGCGAATTTGGAGCACACGCACGGGAAACCGAGAACGCTTCTTGTTATTTGAGCGCTGAAAAAAGAGACCTTGTTTCAGGTCAATGTGAGGATACTTGTACTGTATCTCAGTGACGTTCTGGAGTATTTGGAACATGTTTGATTTGAATTTTAGTATTACAGATATGATCAGCTGTTGATTGGTATGTTTTTTATTTATTGTTGTTTTTTTTTGCTGTTGAGCTGTTTAGTTTATTTATTCACCCCTTATATCAAACCTAAATAAATCAGAAGTATAAGTAACTGTTTCGTCTGTATATTAACTATAATTTTCACTCTGATTATTTTCTTGATTAATCAATTAGTAATTTATAATAGAAAACATGACAGATGAGTTTAAAATGACTCATTCAATCCTTACAACTATTTTAAAACGACATAATCATTTTAGCTCTGGCGATAAATGTGTGTAACTGACACCAAACCAACCACACACCAAGTTGTTAAGACTGAAAAATCGGTTCTTTCTTCACATAATTCAGAGATTTTGATAAGTTTAAGAGCCCCCTTCTGTCTTTAAAACAAAAAAAGATAACTGAGCTGAACAGTCACATTTATTCTCTTCAAGTCATAACAAAAGTGGGAAGGTAAGAGGATCCTGAGTAAGAAACTACTAAATAACGATGTGGAGACACTCTTGGATCTTGTTAAGTCTCCCTCTGAATGTGCAACATGTACAATAATTCAGTTCTCGGTCTGCTGGACCAAATAATTCATTGATAACAGTGATTGTATTCAGTATGACGATGTCGTAAAGCTGTGATACTCTACAATGAGACATTTCTGGAGCAGGAAAGGAACCCTTACATTTGTTGACAGTAATACTGACAGTCCCTGTCCTCTCGAGTGTGTGTGTGTGTGTGTGTGTGTGTGTATTCACATTTCTGAGCCAGCCTTCACAGCTGCAGCTCCCCTCCGAGACACACAAACACCCACACAGAAATAAAGACACAAACACACCGAACTTCCTTCTGCAAAACAAACCGAAGCTTTCCTGTACACCTCCCAGAGGAAAGTGGGAGTGTACGTGTGTGTGTGTTTGTGTAAGTGGTTTTGTGTGTATTACGATTTAAGAAATGTTTTAACTGTATAAACTATTTGATCATCTACAAAAGAGAAGAGGGTTGGATGAGAATAATATTCAAACTTGTGTTAATATTGTGCGACTTCTCTACCATAAAATAACAGATTTTAAATCATGTTGATGCTATATTGACTTGTAACAAGGTGAATGGTGTCATGCCAGAACCGGAGCTGACAATGTAAGCTGCACAGGTGCACAAATAAGAACCATGGGATAACCACAGATAGCATTCATTAAAAGCTACGACAGCCCAACATTTTATCATAATTCAGTCTGATCTGCAGCCAAAAAGCAAAAAAAAACAAAATAATAATTTGACAAAATAATCTCAATTCAAAGTTGATTTTCTGTCTTTTCCAGCGCTTTCAATCACATCGCACATTCAAAAGGGGCTTCCATAACTAATCTGGTCCCCCAGCTTTGAGATCTCTTATATGTTTTCTTGGGGTAGTTGTCTATACACTTTTTATGCAGCTGTCTTGGCCAGGTGTCCCTTGCAAAAAAGAAAAGTTTGATCTCAAAAGGGCCTTATCTGGTTGAATATGAGTTATATAAAAAATGTGGCTGAAAGCTCTGGATAATTTCCAGCGAAAGGACCTTGTGCAGAAAATGAATAAAATGAATGCAGACAGAATATTCACTGCAATAAATTGAATTATATCCAAGTAAACCCTTCACTTTTTATATATTTTTCTTTTCCATGAGCCCACTTTGTTCTGCTTCTCCTCCTGTGCTTTCAAGCTCTCAACTGTTGCCTCTCTTAGTACTGCTGAGTTCCACTCAGCCATACCTGATTCATCTTTGCTTCAAACTGTAGTTCATTCATTGAAGGAAACATGAAAAACATTCACATGTCGGCTTTGTTTCTAAACAAACAGTATTCAGCTTAAAAAGTCAGCATTCGTAAATATTAAATATGATTCAGATCAATGCATAACTGCTACATCTGGTGTCTCTTTTTCTGCCTTTAACCAGAGAACAAACTCTTCTTGACAGGACACATTTTTTTATTTTTTTTATTTTTTTTTCTTTGGTTAAAAGCATTCTGTCTTGTCAAAACAGTTAGGAGTAGCTGAGCTTTAAATGTAGATACAGCCGAGAGTCATCTGCATAGAAACAAATGTCAACACATTATGTCAAATAATTAATTAAGTCACACTAAATCCTAAACATATGTTAGTTGAAAGCCAGACAAAATATTAAAGATTAGTTATTGTGCCATCAGGTATTAGTCTTTTCAAATATATACAGCATTCATATAATCATATTCATCTAACATGTTGAAAAATCTGAGTAAATCTTAAGTGCAAGTTTCTGCAATACATGACTTGGGTTGGGTATAGTTTGATACTTTTATCAACCAAATTAATAAAATACCAGATTTTCAGTTGCATGATCAAAGTAATACTTTTCTTGATATTTAAAATGTAGAAATATAAACATGTTTATCAAAAATAACCCCATTATTTCATTTCAGAAGCCAAAGTTGAATGTTGACCACTCAGGTGTACTAAGAACTTTACGGGATTAAAGAACAATCTAAAATGACTTTAAATGAGGAACTCTCTCACCTAAATAAGTAAACAGAGAAGATTATAAATACAGATTTTGATATTTTGATGCTCAGGTGCTACAGAGACATTTTGGTCCACACTAAAACAAAAGTACTGAGTTTTGATTTTGAACTCAAACTGTGACTGGGCAGCAGCAGGAGCGCCCCCAGTTCAAAGTAAACCAGCTGAGTGGAGACTTCCTAGTTCAAATAGTTTACAGGAAACAGCAGATATGATAACTTCAAACATACGCTGTTAAATATTAATAGCCATCCTGCCATTGTACTACAGACTGTTTGTGATAAACATCGGCACAATTCCATAAATGCTTTATTATTACAGCTGAACTACTTCCTGTATCAGTTGTACCATCAGACTTGCCTTCCTGTATGTTCTTTATCACCCTGACAGCCTCCCATGTGTTTACACTCAAACACATACACACTGCCAGGCTCCACACTGGAGAAATAAAGTGAGTTTGTGAGTGTGTTATAGGGTAAAATAATTAGGTAACAGCTCTGCAATACTATGTGTTGACACAGCAACTCTACTTTAATGAACTGGTTTTTATGAGAATTTTATATGACATAGCCTATAGTAAGAAAAGCAGGAGCTCTTTGTCTTTGAGTGGAGGAATTTATCAATAAAACAACACGCGACGCTAACTGCCTCGCGAGGCTGTAATACTCATTACACAACAGAAAACAAGACGAGAAAAAGTTGTTGACATTGTAGTTATTCTTAGATCTTTACCACCAGTGGAGCAAAAAGAACCCACAAGGTTTGACTGGGTGTGGTCCCAGAAAAAAGGGTTAATCCTCTGCATACAATGGCTCCCAGTACCCAGATCATGGACCAGTAACTGCCCTCTGGACATTTGCATCTATAAATGTCATCATCCTTGTCTGCCAAGACCAGTCTATTCAGTCTATTAGTCTGCAACCACACGAACATGTTGGAAGTGGTGTTGGTGGGCCAGAAGGATGCCATCTTTTCTCAGGCACTAATAATAAAATCCCAATTCTCCAGTGCAAAGACGGGGACATTGTGCCGTCCTTCAGATGAGACATTAAACCAAGATCCTGACTCACTGGGGTTATTAAATCTCCACAAAAAATTAGGTTGGATTCCCCGGTGTCCTGGTAAAATTCCCAACCTGGCTCTCTCCATCTGGTCACCAAACCACCCCCCAGTGTAATTGGCTCGATGTTTCCCTCCCTCTTCTTCACCTCTAGCTGATGTGTGGTGGGTACTGCAGTGAATCACCCGGGGTGCTGCAAACTGGTGGTAGTTGACGCATTTGGAAGTCTACAAGCTTCAAAGTTTGTTAGGAGGAGGAAGTCATGTGTTCTTATATACAAACAATTGACTTTTATCATTTTGACATAGTCTGAAATGATCCCACAGTAACCCTGCTGATCCCAGCCGAGGCTGACAGGGTTCAGGGAGGTACTCTGCCAGGAACTGTAGGGTTGGCTAAGCTGAATCTTTGACCTGGTGGTTGTGCCAAATTAAAAGTCAGAGGATCAAGTCATTAGGATTCATCCTCTGTTCCCTAATCTCCCGTTCCTTAATCCATTTTCATAGTTATTAGTCACAGATTAGACAGATTACTGGGAATATTTGTTGCAGTTTGCTCCCCCTATGGTGTTTCCTGTCGTCCTCATGATTATTGAGTATAAGTACATGCCAAAAAATAAATAAATAATTCAAGTATACAGAACTTTATTCCTTTGTTACCTTTTCAGTGCTCAGGCCTGTTGATCGCTGATGACATGAACCACCTGACTCTTGACTCCTGCACAAAACACAAAAATTACGTTAGTTATTTCGCTGTTTGACTTCAATATTCATGCAGATAAAGGAATTCATTACACTTCAGTCAAACTTCCACCTGTCAGGGTATCTACGGCAACTTCAAACTGTGCAAAGAACTTCATTAACGCTGACGCAAAACATAAATATGCACGTTCAGGACTGTCAACGAGAACGCCGACAGTTTGGACATTAAAAGCATCACTGCTGAACTATTCTTAGCTGAGAGCTGAGATTTATATGAGTCCTCCCATGGGGGGTTTGAAAGTGTTTCATCAGCCTGAGTGGTCAATTAGAGTTAAAACATGTAAATTAATGAAATTGAAGCCATGAGGTACAAACTGCCATTTGATGGAAGGTTAATTATGCAGAGAAACGGCTAAAAAACGAGGAGATGGGAACAGCGTGGAACTTTAGAGGAGATGACGCCCACACATTATCTCGGCTAAAATAGTCAGAAGGGGGTGGCTGGTACTTGACAAAGTAGGACACACACTCACACACACACACACACACACATATATATAGATGCTAATTACACTTAATGGAAGCAACACTCAGCCTCCAACTTTTTCTATGACTCAGCCTAATCAGACTTTAGTGGTCCATGTAATCTGGACCGAACTAATCAACCACCTACACTACCAATCATCCATGAGTCAGAGCACTTAGCTCCACAGTCTGGCAGGATGATCAACCTCAGATTAACGCAATTTTAATTACTTCACAGTTACCAGTGAATGAACTGATTTCGTGGCGTTGATCCAGTTCCTCCCATGTTGGGTCAATTACCATCAAGCGTCACACAAAGGGTTTTACAAACAACGCTTAGCATTGTACTCATAAATCAATGTCACATATCATTGGATTCAATTGCATTTTCAACTCACAGCAAACAGTGTAAACCTCTAAGAAAGAACAGACTGGAGTTTGGTGAAACACAGCCAATCGAGTCAGAGTGTAGAGAATGGATGTAGGTGAAATATGAATGTTCAGATATCCGATACTTGATTAGGAGACGATTTACTGAGTAAAATTTCAACATGACATCTCCTTAAGATAACGCTCAGTTACTGAAGGTCCAAACACAGACTGGCTCAGCCTGGGATTCACAGCTGGGTTGAATCAAGTCTTAATCTGGAGCTTCAGGTCGAATATCACCTGATGAAGACGGACTGTCAAGACGCCCTAATTGTACTCAATAAATCACCTCTCCGGGAGCATTTATTCAGTGTGATATCTATCTGATTTAATGTTGGGATGTGGACACACAATGAAGGCCAGATTGAAAAAGAAAACAGGAAATACAGTTTGGAGGTGATTCACCGCGGCTCCAACCAGGACTCGGCGCGGGTCGGCAGAAGCGTCAGGACTCTGGGCATTATTCAGCGCCCATAGAAGGAGAGTGGGAGTTACAGTAGGATTAGCCCGGGGTGCCAGGAGCCAAACCCAACTAAGTCTGTTGTCAGACTGAGGGCAGACTTTATGCTACAGTCATTCATTATCACTTCATGAGGTATAAAGTGGTATTACGTGACAGGACGGGCCACGGGAAGCTAGTTAGCATGCTAACTTTAGTAGATATCTCTGCAACATGTCAAAACTGTGATTTCTTTACGGTTTGTTGATATGTTGTTAACTAAAAATTCTCACATATCGCACCTTTAAAATGTCAGAAAAAAACTGAAAAGCATCCATCAGAATCATGAACGAATCATTAAAAACTGATTAATGAATCAACTAAATAGCTGCTGATATACCAACGCCTGATTGAGACCGATAACGTGTGACACTGGAGTCAATATTAACCAATAAAAGCATCCCATTAAAAGACCAAAACACAATCGACACACTCCATGAAGCAGACTATCAATTTATTCCTTGTACATTTGTCCTCTGTGTGTTTGTTCACGTTCCTCATTAGTTACTTTTCCAGTGGAGGACATTTTGCTCCTCTCACAAAGTCGAGTGACAGTTGGAAGGATTTTAACATGTTCGCTCCTTAATTAACTGGATATTATGCATCCATCCAACCATCTGCCGATCGATCCTGCATCTATCCAGCGGTAAATACAACCTTCTGTATCGCAGCACAGAATGTCCTTGAGACTTAATAAACACTCCAGTATTCAAAGGCGGCTGTCTATATTTCTATATCTCAACAGCCTGAGATAGCCATGGAAGTGTTTGATAGCATTTTCATGCAAGAGATCTACTCGAGGAAAGTTTGAGGTTTTCATTCAGAAATGAATCACAGAATAATTCACTCATAAAAAGATACAAACTGTAATTTCTTTCCTCGATTAAATCGTCTGTGAGGACAAGATGATTAAATCTACAGAGATCTTTATTGTCCTGATTTCCTGTGTCGCACCGTGAACTTTGTCCTGCTTAACCCTGAAGAAGAGCTTGTGAAGTCCTTTCAGAGAACAGATTTAATGATTTGATGGCGCCTCTTTTCACAGTTCACAATAGACAGCAACAAGAGGAGACCTGATTCGAGAGAAAAACAGGCTGACATGCTATAAAAGCATTTTTAACACTTCCCAAAAAGAAAACAAAGTCCAACTAAAATATAACACGCAGATGTGAAAACCGACAAGCAGCAGCTTACAAAACATCTGTATAAATAATGTTTTAAAACAGCATTTAGCAAAGAAAAATGAGCAAGAGTTAAAGAGTAACTTAAACTCAGCTCAAGTCTCGCTGTAGTTGAAGTTGTCACCCTTCCACAGTGATGTGTATTAAAGGTGTGTTCAGTACACTAATCATGGTTGTTGGGTGCAACACATTTAAATGTTCAGTGAAACAAGCTTGGCCTTCAGTTTGATGTTTCAGGTTTGGTTGCTGGAAACCAGTTGCCATGTTTCATCTACTGACCAGCGTTAATGAAGCTAAAGTTTGCTGCCATCAGACTGCTGTACTGTGACCATTTTACCTAAACGTTCTTCTTGTGGCTGGACGTGTTCATTAACCAAATGCACCTCAAATCAGCTGTTCTTCTAAAAAAACCAACCACTAGAACTTTGTAGGTGGGATTGAAAGAATTTGAAAAATTTGGTAAAGAAATGCTGTGGGGACAAGATTGATTGCCTCATTGTTACCAAATACTTTCTACTGATTGGCTAAGGGGAAATGTCAGGCTGAATAATGGTGTGGAAACAGCAAAAATTTGACACATATAATCATAAAAGAACAATTATAGTGACTGAACTGTTTAACCCTGTCAGTTAAATGGAAACTTACACAAGTGGCTGTGTTAAATGAGGTTACGTGGTGCTGCAGTTGAGTGGTTTAATGCCAAACGACCTTTGTGATGGGATAAATCTGAGTTAAGTGGACTTGGACGTAGATCCATGAAATCTACAACCAAGTCCAGTTGCCCCTGATTTAACCCTTCTTGAAGAAAGATCACGTCTACACACAGCCTTATTTCCAATGTTTAGATATTTGGCATTAGCACATAATAGCTTACATGCGATAGTTAACCAGCGTTGTATGTTAGTTAGCTTCTGGTTGCAACGTTTACGTCTAATTGCGAACATCCCTGGTTGAAGATCTCATCGTTGCCGCCCTCTAGTGGTTAAATTACCGCATTACTGCTGTGATGTAATTGTGTACTCTGGGTGTGGCCAGTACGCTATGACATCACTGCTGGGTGTGGTCAGTGAAATGAACACTTTCCAGCTCGGTGTCGAGTTACCCTGGAACCGCCGGTATCCAGAAAAGCCCTGGTGGCTGGAAATCCAATAAAAGAAGGAGTTAACGCTCGCATTCTTGGAATTCCCTCCCACTGTTAATATCGATGCCTGTATCAGATGACTGTTGCTGAGAAAAAGAGGAAGAAGAGTGTTAAGAAATGGGAGTGGAGTAAATATATACACACTCTATAAGAGGAAGGAGAGGCGGATGAAGAGGTGTACAAACTGAAACCTGCACATGCTGTAAACACACTCCTCCTCCTCCTGTGCTGTGTGACAGATGGAGAGCGAGCGTCCAGCGGCGTGATGTGATTTGCAGGTTGATGTGTTTTTGCTGGCCGAGTATTTCATGATAGTTTATTACACTTTGAGTCCTTTAAATCAACGAAAAACCTCCCACACACTCATACTGAAAGAGGCGGAGGAGGAGGAGGAGGAGGAGGAGGAAGAGGAGGCAGCGGAGGAGCCTTGTAAATCAGTAGTGCTGGCTGCTTCTTATCTGAGAAATGCCAGCTATGAGAGCAGGGCGGTACAGTGAGCCGAAGCCTGTGCAGCTGAGCCTTCTCTGCCTTTAATGACTCGCATGGAGTCGCTGCCTCATTGAGCAGCAGGAGGCGAGGTGGTGGTGGTGGTGGTGGTGGAGGGGGGGAGGTGAAGGCAAGGAGGCTGCCAGGTTGAGGTAAGAACAGCGTCGCAATGTGCAAGTAATGATGAAACATTATGAAACAACACTGTATGCTTAGCTAATGCTCCGGCGTGGACTGTTACATAACCGACTAAGTGGCCGCTGAACTGGTCGGACTGGTTTCTCTGTTGACCGATTTAAGACAGCTTCTAAAAATAATACCGGCGTTAGTGTGTGGTCTGACTCCATGAGCAACACTTTTCTATTTTATTTATTTTAATGCAACGTTTGGATCCAGTTCCACTCAAGGATACACGATAAGTTGCCTTCCAGTGCCAGCCCTGAGGTTTGGCAAGAGTATGAATCTCTGCTGCAGATAGAGGTCGTTTTAAAGCGAGCTGTGCAAAGGAAAGTTTCTCATTCAGATGAATCAGCATGAACTCTGTTGACACACAGTTGGATGAATGCGTTGCCGAGCTGTCACCGCTCTTTGCTTCTGCGTTTTTCAACTGGAGAATCGTGGCAGCTTGTTTTGGGAAACTGTCAAAAATTTCTCCACCAAAAAAAGCAAATTTGATGCAAGAAATACAAAATATCACGTAGTTACTGAGCCGTGTTTTATTTTAGATCCACGCTGAAATGCTAACCACTTAATTCCACCTGTCACGGTCCCGCGATATCGTGACCGCGATGCTTTTCCCTCTGTCCTCCAAGCAGCTTCGTACCCTACCAGGAGTTTTACTTTGAAAATTCACCAGATTCTCGAGGCTGTTTCTTGATGTCTGACTTCTGGCTGGCCAGCTCGATCTGCTCTGTGCTGTGCATCATGACTAAACCGGCTGAATATTCTCCACGGAGTGAAATGGAGAGACGCTTCTGGGAAGTGTGCGTAACTACGTAGCATATTTACATATTTAGAAGCTCATAAACCAGAAAAAATGTCAAAATCTGAGCAAGTTAACAGTCTGTTGTACGAAACGGCCCAGAAACTGTGGAGAACTGTGGAGAAGACCAAAACAGGACTGCGGTCGTGACGTGACGGAGACAGAATCAAATTGGTTGCCAAATACTGAAAATGGGTGCCAATGGCAACCATTGCCATCAAGTCCTTGTACCCTCACAGAGGGTTTGTTGAAATATCAAGACATTTCTTTGATGAAAATAAACATATCACGTGCTTAGATGTAAAATATTGTGATGAATGACTTGAATTGTTTTGGTCGCGTTTCTGATGTGACTGACGAAGGTTTGCAGTATTTTCATGATTCTTGTTGAGTCTGAATGTTGAACTGACTTTGAAACAAACACTTTCTAGTATTTTGTTCTCTACCCAAGGTGATCTAAATAATGTGTGAGAGACTCCGGCGCTTTGGTGTTTGGAGAGTAGCATTCTGTGGAGGAATAAGACAACTAGACGTTTGGATTTAGAAGTAAGGCCTTAACAGAACACTCCATTCAAAGTCTGTCTTTAGTGTATCGAGTTCTGACCCCTGAAGGATTGAAAGGTGACTCTGAGAGGCTTTATTTAAGATTTCAATAGCAACCCAGATTTACGGCACTAAGTCACACACCACCAACTATTTCACTGATTTTGGTGAAACTGGATCATATTTTATGGAGAAAATGTTTTCTGGTTTTCCCTCTGATGTCCTCCGGCTGCTCCACCTCAACTCTCTGTGATTTACAGAGTTTCCTGATGGACAGTAAAGTAAACTGCTGACAACTGTAGCTGCTGTTAGCTAATGTTAGCTCAGTTTGTTAGCCGGGCTGCCCAGACTGTGAGCTCAGAACACCGGGGGAGTGTTAGTGTTTGTACCACAGCCATTTTGGACCACCGTGAAGAAGAAGAGGAGGTTTACAGGGGAGTGGAGCCGGTGTTGTGCCAGAACAGGAGCTGAGATAGCGGGCAAAGAGTGTATTACTGACTGCTGTTGGACTAGTCAGTAATATTAGCTGCTGCTGTGTCTGCTGTTGGTGACCTTGTTGATGTTTGGCTGTTGTCAACTCGAGTACAGCTGTCCATATTTACCACAGAGGGATCACAAACATACTCATTTCTATGCAGTGTTGCTTTAACTAATTTATTAAGTAATGTTAAATCCGTACATTCAGTTTGTTCCAATACACTTCTTCCATGTTGGGCAGTATAATATTTAGTGCATGTGTACCACAGGCAGGGCTTAAATTAAAATCCAATCTCTTATTAGTAGTCTTTAAAAGCCTTTTGTTTTCCGCTCGCCAGGATCAACTTATCTTAAACACATTATGCAGAAATATGTTGCCGTGAGTGCGGCTCACAAAAACAGAGACACTCTGGAGGTTGCAATAATCTGGAGGTTTTTGAATCGAGGATTAATTAACGACGGTGGTAATTTCTTTTGTTTCTTTAAGCCAAATATTTTGTGTTTGCGGGAATTAAAAGCTTTTTTTTTTTTCACCGCATCAATCTTCAAACTCTCATCCTCCCATCCTCGATCTGGTTCACTCACCCTCTGTTTTTCTCTCCTTCACAGCCTCAGTGTTACTGTTCAAACTGTGTGGTTAATCCACTGTGGCATGGTAAAGGCTTAATGCACACACACACACACACACACACAGTCAGGTCTGTGCCTGTAGTGGAAGCCTTGCAGACATGGGATTTCCTTTCACATCCAATTGAGACCAAAGAAACTTGGGGAGAAGAGCATGGAAAAGATAATCTGCAAACACACACACACACACACACACACACACACACGGTCTCACACAAACATCTGTGCAAATATCAAGCCAGCATCGCACACAAACATCAATAGCCCGAACACAATGTTAACGTGATATAACACGCAGCTTATAAACCCCCCAAGGAGACATCAACTGTATACAAGATCGACCACCCTCCACCCACCAGCACACACACACACACAGAGTCACACACACATACACACTCATCTTTCTCTGTAGGAGTATGTAGACAGGAATTTGCTGGGACGTAATTACAATGTGGAGTCTGAACAGCATCCGATTAAGATCCAGAGGTTTTATGGCAGGCCTTTGAAGAGCTCCGAGTGCAGCAGCTCAACCTGGCTCAGCGCGCGCACACACACACACACAGACACACACACAGCACAGAGGCTGAAGCCTGATGTGGTTTGTGCGTTTGGTTGCGAACACACCAGCAAGAAAATGCAAAAATGTGATTTCATTACGAATAAACTGATATACAGTGAGCGGTGTGTGTACTTCCACACTTAAACTTTAGTTTGCCTTCACACTCAGTCAGTTATGTCAAAATTCAGTATATGGTGAGTACACTCATAAAGGTCAAACACATTGGACACTCCTCGCCCTGAATGGTCGCCATTTTGACTACATAGCAGAAGCGGATGGAGCACTAGTGTTGTGGCTGTAAGTAAGTTACCGATTACTTCAATCTAGTTTGAAGCTAGATTAAGCTACTTAAAAGAATGTAGTTCAGATTACAAATATAAACACAAAAAAGTCAAATACCAGTAAAAAAAATGCTACTCAGTTGAGTTTATTTCAAAAAACGCACTTTATGTTTGCCGTCTTTGCAAGAAAGAGTGTATTTACACTCGGCTGGCAAGTACAAACGTAGGTTTTCTTGGTGGAGGCGGTCGGTGTCAGGCATTTGCTCAATCAAGCTGAGATTCAGAAGGACAAAGGTCAGTGGTGTGGTGGTTGCTGCTGATGCATCCATTGGGCAAAATTGTTCATAGTTTCAGTAGTCAACTACACAAAAGTGGCAAACAAGTTGTCTGAACTTCTTTCAAACTACCTTCTTTCTCAGTCGTTACCTGAAGGTGTCTGATATCTACAGCGTCCATACAAAGTCTTCAAAGTAACTCCTAACAAAGCCTGGAAATGTGGCAGTAATATACTACAGCAACACAATGCTTTTGTTAACTGTGCCTCGTATTTTTCCATTATGATCTTTTAGATAGTCAAGAGTGGAGAGCCGAAGGAAACAAATGATATGCAACACAGATACCAGATCGTATCAGAAAACCAGGATATTGTGACCACATGGACTGAGCCAGAGGGCACCAGTACACCCCGCCGGGAAATCAGTGCTATCTATGTTGCAATGCTGAGGAATACAAAGCTTTGAAAATGAGACTTAAAGCTGTACCAACTTGTTTGCGATGTAAAAAGGGGATCTCGCTTCAACTTTACGGAGAGTTTTAGCGTCTTTCAGCTCTTTGTTTTGGTTTCATGGCACCAAACGTTGTCACGGCTACCTGCCAACACCAAACAACACAAACACAAGATTAGCCATTAGCTGGTTAGCATAGTGGAACATTTAGCAGCTAAAAAGACGGATGTTTTTCTTATGAGCTGGTGGAGGACAAACCAGATCTAAATAGACTGATTACTGGAGCTGAGCCACATGCTTAATGAATGCTAATGTTGGCCATAACAACTTTATATGACAATAATAATATGCATGAAAAGAAATCTGCTTGTTGTGGAGTTTTGCACACAAGTGGACAAAAAAACTGTGGGAAAGTTCCAAGGCTTTGGCAGAACTGTTTCTAAAGATTCTAAAGAAATAAACCCAACCAACGGAATAACCGAGGAATGACCTCTTGACACCAAACCTTCACTATGAAGGAAGGGCCTCCAGACTCGACTGCAGTGCTTACTTTGGTTGCTGTGAGTCTGAAAAGCTTAGAAAAGTTTCTATGAATGTTTTGATGTTTTTTCTTCTTTGGCCATGAAATTGGGTCACCATTAGAAATGATTGTAACTGCTATGAATCCACACTGCCGTCCTTTACAAAAGGGGCAAGGTACAACCTTTTCAAAGCCACAACTCATTCCATATAGCTTACAGAGCTTAAACAATTAAGTATTTTCATCTATTTGTAGATAAAAAAAAGAAAATTAGTTCATGAATCATGCAAGCCTATTTACTAGTTCCAGCTTCTCCAACATTGCTGCTTTTCTCTGTTTTCTATCATGGTAAACTAAATATCTTTGGGTCCAGACAAAACATTTAAACATTTTGCCTAATACTGGCGCCAAAACAGCCCCGAGCCATCGAGGCATGGACTCCTCTAGACCTCTGAAGGTGTGTCATGCTATCTGGCACCAAAATGTTAGCAGCAGATCCTTTTAGTCCTGTACGTTGTGAGGTGTGGCCTCCATGGATCGGACTTGTTTGTCCAGCACATCCCACGGATGCTCGATTCAGTTGAGTTCTGGGGAAATTGGAGGCCAAGTCAACACCTTGAACTTGTTGTTAGGTTCCTCGAACCATTCCTGAACCAACAGACAATACCATTTCCAGCAGTTTGAGCTACAGTAGCTCCTCTGTTGGATTGGACCGGCCTTCACTCCCCATGAACATCAATGAGCTTTAGTTGCCCATGACCCAGTTCACTGCTTTTCCTTCCTTGGATGACTTTTGGTAGTTACTGACAAATGTGGATCGTGAACTAACCTCAGACATATCTAATCTAACCCTAAGACTTACCCCACAGGAGCTGCGGTGGCAGATGTTGGAAGGTGTGAGAGAGGGAAAACAAATCAATAAATCACCACAATAATCTTGAATTATACATCATCAACACCATCCTTGACTTTCACGAGACGAGTATTTGTGCCGCCACCCTGCATTTTCTGGTGCCGTGTTAGGGAATATAATACACCTTACACAACCTTACACTTTATTGGAATATGAGGCATAGAGGCTAATGTTCACATGAAGACAGAAGAGTGTATGGGCAGGAAACAAAATGTAATTACCAGAGTTGAGAACTTTCCAGTAGGTGCTATTGATTTTCTATGATGCTGAAACGAGTTTATGCTCAGAGAGGAAGAAGGAAAAATACAAATGTAGAAATCAAACTTCTCCAGGGGAAAGTGTTGAAGCCAACATGGCTTCTACCAAACATAATTCATGTTGTCCACGTCTGATATGATGGATAACGCTCAGTTTGATTGATTACACTCATTTAGGTTTAAGATTATTAATACTACCCTGATTCTCTGTGGGGAAATCTTCTCCAGACTGATTCTAGTCATTCGTTTTGATCAGAATTATGTGCAAAAATATGTTTTTTAGTGGTTTTAGTAGCAGCAACCACAGTCTAAACACCACATATTTGACGTAAGCGTCATTTTTGACTCATTTTTCCACAACCTGCATCTCTACTTCAGCTGTATTGACCACAGCTGTCAAATTAAAACTACTGCAGTTGTTTACGCTGTCAAAACAGAGGCAGAACTCATGAAAAGCACAAACTATATCAGTGTGTTTAACTGCAAATCTGATACGTTAATGACGAATGTGTTTCTTTAACATTACTGGAAGTGACTGACTAATAAATACTGGTGTGTTGTTGTTCCACAGAGGGCTTCATGCTGACCATCTGCGGTGAGTCAAACAAACAATTTGTCTCGTCAGGAGAAAAAATGCAAAAAGAAGATCTGTTTTTATTGTCTTTCGACGTACTTCAACTGATTTGTTTGTTAGGGAAGTTTTTGCAATGATTCAAAAGAAAAATCAGCCCTGCAGATTTTTTGATGACTCGCTGACAGATACAGAAAACATTTATGCAAGTATCTGTTATGTAAATGTACAAATGTGAGTCATATTTCTGTTATTAATTCCCCCAAAACATTGTTATTATTCTTTGCCACTAGTAGAACAAAGGGGAGGGAAACAGTGCATATAAACAATCCTGAGTTAGTAATAAAATGAATGTTTTAAACCCCCAAATTGCCGTTAACAAAAGATTTTAAAAATCCCTGGTATGTCGTCGAGCTTTGTTTGGAGGAGCCGCAGTTTTGAATAATAATCTAAATACCACAACATTGATCAACGGTCCTCCGTGACCATGAGGAGTAATTTAGCATTCAGAAAGTCACCCAGGGGTGAAACTTGAAGAGTCAGTTGACAGAAAGAAGTTTCATCTTAGAAACCTTAAAGGGAGAAACCCAGCTTTAGAAAATACATTGTGCTGTTTGAATCATTCAGATTAGATGGATTGAAGAGCTGTCTGCCCTCTGACACGTGCTCGGAAGCTGGAAATTTAGCGTCTTCTCGGAGCATTTAATCTTACTGACATTAATGCGCATTGTGTTCTGACCTTAATGTGTTCTTGAGGTTTTACAGTCGGTTTACAAGGTTTCCTGATGTCAGAGAGCGCAGTTTGACACAATCATAAGACAAATCAGGGACGCGCAGAGACCATTTCCAGCACTGTAAACCTTGGCTACCTTGATGTCATCCTCTAATGACAAGTCTACACCTGATTCACTCGACTTTTAGACAGTTTCCATTCCAAGTATCACCAGTATACTACAGCACTGCAAAGTACAGCTGAGACTGATGGAAATGTCATGAGTTTTGCAGGAGTTTTGACCTGACGATGGAGCCAAATGGATTACAAAAGGTTATCAATTACTCCTAATGTGGGCATGCAGATCTGAACCCAAATTAACGGCAATACAACCAATAGCTGTTGAAATATTCCACTAAAAACGCCAACATCATGATGAAGCTACATGAAAAATCAATGGATAACCAACGTCTGAAACAAATTTCGCCACAATCCATCCAGTGGGTGTTTATATTTCTGCTGGGAACAGGTCTAGAGCTACACCTCCAGCATGGCTACAAAGTAAAAACTAAATAATACATGGATGGTTCAGGATGGAAGCCCCACTTGGACACTAAGGAGCCCTTAAGTGAAAGTCTGTGGAGAAGTGTAATCAAAGTCATACCTTCTGCATGTCTGCTTTAACTCTGTGGTGATTTGATCATTTTAAAAAGACACAACTCATGAATGTGCAGGTCATAAAATTGAACTATTAATTATATTACTCATAAGAGCACTTTATTGCCAACATTGAGTGCTAGAACCAACAATTTACAGGCGACACGTGGATCTATTGGGTTTCTGAATGGATAAACTTGGTGTACTCTTAAGAAAGGCACCCGAAGAATCAATAAGCAGCCCGGTGTGATTGGTCTCCACAGAGCAGATCACTGGTAACCAACTTCAGATCAATGGTAAACTTGTGGAAAGAACTCCTTTACTTTGATGATAAAGAAAGCAAATCAACATGCCACTGAACATTCCTCCTCTGTGTTAGCCACTGGCAAACAGCTGCACGTGAATGTGAAAACAAAGACTTTTTATCTTTCATGCGAAACAAAGAAAGAAACAGACAACCATTAAAACTGACTCAGTCATATCCCGAAGGGACGAAACGAGGATTTAAAAAACACAAAGACAATTCTCTTTCATACAGGAAGCAATGTTGATGCAGGAATAAGAAGGTGTGTCATCAAAACGTGATGCCTGACCGCGACGATGCGTTTCATCACGTTTTGCGCGTTTACAGCTCCTGACTATGATTGTGGTGTTTCTATTATGTATCATCAAGTCCATTGAGGAAAAAGTAAATCCCATAATCCTTGGGAAAGAAAAGGCAATAAACAAAGTCTGAGCAGAAGGCTGGAATGAGTCAGCAGAGGTTAGGAGCTGCAAAGTGGCAAAGAAAGAAATACATCTGCTCTGTATTTGTTTCTTAGACGTATTATAACCCCGCACAAATCCACAGGAGACAAATAACCCGGCAGGTAGATCTACCTGGAGCTACATCTGAACGCAATTTCACATCCTAATCCTAAACTACAGAGTTATGCAACTTGTTTTTATTTAAACAAGGAGTTTTCAACTGGTTATGAAACAGTCTCAGGTTAATACTGACACCTTTTTATGGCCTACATGAACAAAGAAGACAATCAGCAAGAAAATTTTAGTTATTCTTTAAGCACATTGTGTAGAAATTGGTATTTTTTGTGATTTGTCTCCCTCAGTTTCAGAGTGTAATCCCACTGTGGTAAATATGGAAAGCTGTACTCGAGTATTTGTTCTGATTACATTACTTATAGCAGCCAGCTGCGTCTGTCTTTCAGCCTTCTTGCTCACTCACTTTCTAATTTTCTTGTCTTAGCCTCCTCTGTCGACGCCCTCTTCAGTCTTTTTGCCATCTACCATTATGTCCATAGAGACAACTGAAACCCGGTTGCATTGCCCGCTATCCCAGCTCCTGTTCTGGCATGACATTGGCTCTATGCCCTCACTGCCATGGGCCTGAAAACCTGCTTGCTCTGAGCTCACAGCCCAGCTAACAAACTGAGCTAAGATTAGCCAGTTTACTTCACTGTCCATCAGGAAACTCTGAAGAATAGTCTGGACTGCTCTGCCTGAACTCTCTGTGATTTACAGAGGTTTTCTCTCACAGATAAATGATAAACGTAGAGTTTTGCACCACAAACCTGATTACAATGCATCTTTTAGAATTGCTGTTTATTTGTTATTAATTATAAGTTCTTTTTATTTGTTTACACAGCTTTAAAACGACCTTGCTCCTCCATATATCAGAGATTTTCTTACAGTTTATGTTGTTGATCACGGAGGTCCTCAGCAGCTTTTCTTTCAAATTCTGCTTATGTGGCCAATTAAAGTACCGCTGAGAGTGCCTGCTGTTTTTATGCCCTTAAACTGTGGATCTCTGGATATTCGAATAGAAAGCTCCCTGTATTTTCTGAAGCAAACATATTAAATTTAGATTTTAATTTGAAGTGATGTTACAGTCTCAGTTTTTAAACCAGTGGTTTTGGTATCAGTTTTAGTTATTAGTTTTTTATCGTTAAGTAGAAATGTGACGCAATCTGGCAAAAATGCAACATCAAATGTCTTAAAATTAAGTGTCTTAAATGGAGTTTGACTTGTTCCCAATACGATAAGTAGATAATAGCGGGTTAATTTCAACTTCAGCCTTCTTGTTGTTGTCTTAGCCATTAGTTTTAACAGTTATAATAACACTGTTCTCACCAAAGTAATAGCTGGAATCTGGGAACTTTTCCAGATTCCTACAACAAACTCTGATGGGAGGAAGAATCACAGCGCTTGGGGGTAAAACTGAAAGACATTAGTAGGTTTTTCTGTGCATTCACAACCAAAGCAAACACATGTGGTCAAAGTTAACCATGAATTCAAACTGTAAACTGACAGTTTGTGTAAGAAATCTACTGATGACCTGAAGTTTTCTCTTCAAGATAAGTTAGATTAACCTCTGATTGATAAACCGTTGACAATGTCGGATCTCAACAATTAACTAGATGACCAAACCTACAATAACACAAATCAAGTTGGGTTCACATGCCAAACCTGGAGATAAAACACAGCCAGCTAAAAGGCATGCAAGAGCAATTTATCTGTTCTGTTTTATAACTTCCCACATCAGCCATGACCAGTTCCCTGTTATCAAAGACAGACATAAAATGTAAATGCAGACGGAGGAAGGAAAGAATCACAGAAGAAGGTCCCTACAGAGGTCATTTGTCCTGTGCAGTGGTACAGAGAAATACGTCTGTTCTTAATTAACTCCTACATCGTCATACCAGAGCCATGCAGTATTCCTCAGAGAACCACGGGGGCTTTCCCTTTTCCCATGTACAGTACTGAACAGGGGCAGGACTCTGTTAGGGGAGTGGACATCCAGAGAACACAAAGACCAAAGATGAAGAAATGAAGGTTGGGAAACGAGCAGGAAAAATTCCACCCTCACGCCACAACAACAACCTAAAGAGAGAAACCTTCAATAAACTTGACACAGATGATATTCTTTACCATTAAGAGCAAACACATGGATGTTGACACAGAGTTCAGACCACAGCTTGACTGTACAGCACAGATAAGTGTTGCATTATTGCGGTTTATCCTCCTTCTGCAGAATCATGTTGGGACATTGTGGTTTAAACTAACGTAACTTATAGTTATGACGCAGCTCAATGCAACGGAGAGCCAACAAATGTCAATAAATCCCATGAAAAAGACCAAAACCCAACAATATGCTGTCACAGAGGAATTATCAGGCTTTGGAGCCAAACACAAGGTGTTTTGGTTGGATCAATTCATTGCTGGTTTTGGTCTTTTCGGTGGATTTTTTAAGAACAATATCACCAGGATTATCCTTTAAACTGACCAAAGATACTCAACACTTTAGTCGCATGAGTACTCTAAGAAAAACAGAAACCTAGAATGTCTTCACTTTTTTTTAGACAATAAGTAAACAAAATTATCAAAAAAATGGCAAAATGTCTCCCAAAAAACACAATAACTGCCGCCAAACAGCACTTATGTTCATCCAGTCGACCAACCCTACTGGGGTTGACTTTTCTTTTTGTGTACCAAGTGAAATGTATCCATAGCAGCTGCCGAGCATTTGAAGCTGGAATCAGTCAACGTCTTTTAAATCAGGAATCAATCAACATTTTTCCAAATGTATGCATTATTATATGTAAAGTTTGCTTTGTTTGTTACATAAAATAGCGTTTTGTGAAAAAAGTTGTACTTAAATCTCACAGTAGGATACCTTACCTGCTGTAACAAAAGCTTTTGCCTTCCTACACTAAAATACATGCTGCAAATTAATTTCATGTAAAAATAAAGGTGTTCTCTATCTTCTTATATTGGAACATTTAACATCCATACAAATGTTAGCATCAACCCTGAGAACCTTAAAGCAGTCAGACATTGTAAAGTGTAAAAATAATCTCATTTTCAAGGCATCTAGTAGAAAAAACACCAACTCATTGTTAATTATCTTCAACCTCTTCTGTTGGACAAAGAAAACCACAGAACCGTCAACATGTCTGACCTCTGGCTTTATGACTCTGCACAGGGGCACAAGTTTACAAGGGAACACATGTCTGAGCATTATCGAGGAAACAAAGCTCACACAGTGGAAAGATGTCTGGGATCACTCAGGGTCCTCTGAGGGTCGTGACCCTTAACTCCAACAATGAACTGGCCAACTACTGAGGAAGAGGTCAAAGGTTAACTGACAAGATTGTCTGGGAGGAGACTGCCATGGAAGGAAAAGTGTGTCTCAGAGGTTTTTTGTACTTGAAAAAGTATGTTTGCTACAGCTGGTAGAAGCTGCTGTGGTTAAAAGATGCTTTGATTGATCGAGCTCTTCTCAAAAATGTGACAATTTGCTGCTTTTCTTGGTTTTAAATGACTCTAAATTAAACATTTGGGTTTTCAACCCATCTTGTGCTCTGGGAAACTATTATGAGATAGTACACCACTAAAAATATAGACTGAATATTTTTGGTTAATGAGTTAATGGTGCTACGACCAAGACAAATGGAAGGTCAGCCACATTTGACCCAATGCTGTTGCTAAATCAAGAGTCAGAGAACCACCAAAGTCAGTAGACTTCATCCTCAGGTGACCATGAATATCTTTTAAGATATACATAGCAATCTATCCAATAGCTGTTGAGATATTTCAATGTGGACCAAAGACGTGAAACCAACCAACCAACCAACACTTCCATCCATAGAGCTGGTAGCAGGGCTCAAAATGCCAAAACAACATTTTAGTTACATGAAAGTCATGTTCTACCAAAATATCTTCATTAGTCAAATTAACAGGTAGAACTGTATTTGCATACATAAGATACAAATCTTAAAAAGCCAAATGAGACTCATTAATTTTAAAAAGGTGTCTTCAGTCTGTAGAAGATTCATTTGTTTTCAAGAAATCATCAAATTATCAAATCGTGACACAGAGTATACATCAGACAACCACAAAGCTACAGTTACAGGTATGATTCTGCACAGTGCTAAAGACTGAATCTCTCTCACGCCTCAGTCATCAGCCAGAGACACAGCAGTATGGAGGAACAAATACATATGCAGCAAAGCAATCAGAAATGTTGCCTATTTCCATAATGCGGTTCAGAAGGTGAAACAAAGTTCTCTCCGCCTGTTCTTCATCTCTCCCTGTTGCTCCGCTGGTGGTCTTATTAAATCCTCTCTATTTCTGCGACCTCGTCTTTCCTCCGGCCATTCAGAAACTCATTAGACTGCTGGAAGAGACTACCCCGGCTATTTAATCCATCTCTTGGGTTGTCAATCTGTCTCCTGGGCTTATTTTTTAAACCGCTCATCTCACTGTGGCACTGGACGTTTTTTAATATCAAATAATCAATGTTAATCTATCAGGAGCATTGAGAAAGCTGTTAATGAGTTAGGACTGGGAGCTAATTATTCAATCTGACACAGGAGAGGGAAAAGCTGAATAAATATTAATATGTATGAATCTCTTTTGTGCACTACCTGATCACGAGGCCTTAAATAAATCTTCTTGACTGCCATCTCGAGGTCTGTTATTTCTTCTGAGTCATGCTGGAATCATGCCTGATGAATCCCAGTTTGACCAGACTAAACTTCATTAGCAGAAATGCTGATTTTTTCATAATCTTAATTACTCACTATTGAACATACCAAAGACCCAATTATTAAACGGCACCATTTGGGAGCAGATCATAGAGGATCAATAACCTTCTTAAAGAAATGTTGGGTTGGCTCTTCTACCTCTCGGTCATCCTTCAGTCAGGTGATCTCTTAAAGCCTTTGATTAATGTACTTTTTTGTTGCAGATTGACGGCTCCTGTATTCAGGTCAATCTTGACTAGTAGACCAGTAAAATTACTGTTTTTGTCAGTGGTGTCTGGTGGCTTTGAACACAGAGATATAACCGTTGTTTCCGGTTAAACACAAAAGGTCCATCTCTGAATGGATCCACTCCATAATTCTGTCAGACACTTTGAATAACAATACATTTACAGTGCGCAATTGCCCATAAGGACTACATTGCAGACGGATTTTATTGCAAATATTTGGCACTTTTGCTTAAAAAAGTACTAAAACGATTATTTGTTTAATCAGTATAGCTCTACTCTGATGATCTGAAGAATGACATTAGTTTACTTGGCCTACAGTTTTTCAGCTATCTGGCAACCAGGCAAAGACTTCGGCATTTATTTATCTTGGATAAAGACAAAATTATTTCTTGAGACTAATAACCAAATTCTACAAAGGACTCATAGCTCTGAGGGATTGTGGGAAGAGGATTAGGGCTCCTCTATAGATGTTTGTGATCGGCATATTAGGTTGTTAAAGTTGAGTTTACTTATTGTGGATTAATCTGTGAATTACAGTCGAGTTTACTCCTTCTAATTGCTTGTTTTCTTCAACAAACATTCCACCGCCGAAGAAAAACAAGTGGATCGAGGGAATGTTTGGCAGTTTTGTTCAAAGACTGACTGAGACCGTTATTAAGATTATTATTTATCTAATCAATTTAGCCCTAGTTAGCTGGATGCTTTAGGACTGAAAAGGCACTGACATACGTAGATGAAACATGAAATGAATCCCCAAACCTGGAAGACTGAAGGCGGGGGCTTTTTCATGCTTTGCAAGAAATTAATAAAATACGATCAACTCTAATACAATCTTGCCCCGGGTGTTTCCTGGGTATTCTCCCACTTTTCTCTCGATTCATTCAAGGATATCCGAACATCCTCCTGTGACTCAGAGGATCAAATCTGCTCTGGAAATAAGCTTTTTCTTCAGCACTACAAAATACGGGACCTTTTTTCCTTCCTACAACATTACCTTGCTTTTGATTCAAGAAAATATTAATAATAAAAAGAAACAGAAGAGTGAGTTTAGTTTGCCTTGATCCGTTCCTTTTGGTTAGGGCTGAATCAGAAATAGTGAAGGATTCAGCTCAAATTCTCTGGAGTCAAGCTCCTTTTTTTTTTTTTTTTTTTTTTTTTTTTACAAAATGTTAATTTTACGACTGAGCAGTTTACAGACAGGGAGACAGCGACACTTCATATTTCATTAAAGCCTGTCATCTAGCTATATTATAAGGAGGCAATAACAAAGATTTCTACTGGCCCTCATATCAGAGGAATGGCCGCAATATATCTGTTGAGGTTGATCAATACCAGTGACCCGACCATTACTCGGTCTGTGATAAGATTTTTGGCTTTCAACACTCCCATTTCAAGTTGTGCTCTGTTTTGGAATAAAAACCCACTGGACTTTAGAGAAACTCCCAAAAGTCATAAATTATTTGGCACCTTTAGTCACAGAAGAGCTGGACTGTGCACATCAGACTTGGTTTTAGGGCAGGCGGTGGATAAAAGCTGAGTGTACTGTAAGAGCCAGAGGACAAATATATCCAGGATATTAGTCAAAACTTTGCAGTGCAGCAGCAGCAGTATGCAATCTTGCTTCTCAGGACTCAAACAGCACTGCCGGATTTCTGTCAAATGAATTACTTTATTAGATTTTGTGCAAAGAGTTTATTTTACTTCCAGACAGTTGAAAAGATTTCTTTCACACGGTGCGAGAAGAATGAAGATTTATGAAAATGGAAACACACACAAACACACACACACACACACACACACACACCAGATCTCTGTTTTATTTCTGCATGAGAGTTTAAAAAAAGTTGAAGCATTTCACGTTCTTATCTCATGCAAAAACTTGTTGGCCACATGGGGGCAGCAGAACAATCTGATAACAAAACATTGAGATTAAGAGACGTGTTGCAAGAGCTGCAACAAGTTAAAATTCCAAATAATCGACGGTTAGGGGCTCTCAAATGTGAGACTGACGCTTTTGTTGACCTACCATCTTCATGTACTTACTATATTTAGCTTTAGACAGTTTGTTTGTGTGAAGACGTCACTTTGGAGTCCATGACGGAAGCTCTTCGACCAAACAATGACTCATTTGTTCAAGAAAGTAACTGGCAGATTAATCTAAGGTTAAAAAAACAGCCGTCATTTGCAGCCCTATGTGTTCCAAACAGCTTTCTCTTTATGTATCCAGCAGACACAAAGCAACATCAGCATTCATTGAGAGTCGTATCTGGTGACCTGAATCGAATCGTCTGCTTAAGTCTCCATCAACTGCTGAGAAAAACATCTGGCTCTTCAGCTGCTAAACGTTCAACTTTCTTCACCACTGAGTTTCTCGCTTTGTCCGTCTGCTGCAGAGAGTGAATTTATCTTTATTTGCTGAAAAAAAACTGCAGTCTTAAGCTGAAAACAGGGCCTGACAAAACCAAAACAATGAGCTGAAAGTCGCTAAAATCATCCTCTTTCACACTACATGTAGTATTTTGTGCCATTGTCAATATAAAATATTGATTAGTGCAGTTTTAAGATATTATTAAGAACAGCACAACAGATTCGGACGCCGTGTGATGTTTTCCTGCACGTCCACAGCGTCTATCGAAGTCAGCAAAACCAAAACAATGAGCTGAAAGTGGCTAAAAAAAACTGTGAGGTGGAAGTAACTCATGTATAAAGTGGTTTCATCCATTGTCAATAAAAAAGATATTTATACATTACAATCGTGTCCACAGCATCTATCGAAGTCAACAATGATCTCACAGATGAAGATCGACTGATGATTTGCAGTTAATCTAAATGACTCTTTAATGACTCTTTTAAGTTATTTACATGGAAAAATCACTCAAACTTCTATTTTTGGATTTACCTGCCATCCCAGGTGTGATGTTACTCTGAATATAGACTGTGCCAGCAGAGGTCTGGGCCAATCAAAGACCACTCCAACATGCTGCACTGAATCCAGATTATTTCATTCGTGATTTATTAGTTCTGCTGTTCGGAGGTTTTCACTGTGGATCGTAAATTATTTGAGAAAGCTAAATGCTGCCAATGTTGATTGAAACGGTGCGTTTAATATCTTTGGATTTCCTGAAGCTGCAAAGGATAAAAACTCGTGAAAAATATTAAGAAATTAAGAGTTTATTACCCAGAAATCCTGTGCAGAGAGCGGGCAGAGCACTCACACACTTAGCTGTTCTTTTTTTTTTTTTTTAAGCTTCAATTAAATCGCTTCTTTTGTAGGAAAACATCATCCGGCAGCGACCTTATTAACAGCAGACTTCACTGAGAAAAGAGTGAATTCTACACCGCTTAAAGCCATCAAGAAAATGAAGCTCCTCTGTTGTAATTTAGTTGCCTGCCGTTGCTTTCCATTTGAGCTGCTGCTCTTTTGAGACCTCTAACTCGGCAGTTTCAAAACAATTAGACCAGAAAAAGAGCACGGAGACAGTACACAGACAGATGCAGCGCAGCAAAAGAACCGTAATAACAATTATGCTAACTATTCATCCATCTCTCTGCCGTTTACTGCTGAATGCTCCGGAGCTTTCTGGGACTAATTCAATGAATCATCAGAGGCTGGAAGTGTCCAATTTTTAATCTTATGCCTGCAGTTTTTCTCTCAACACAAACGCTCATTTACTAAACTCAGTCAACTTCAAGTCTGATGTGTTCTCCCGTCACGCCGACTTCATACTAGCAGTCAGGCCACGTCTTTCTTCCCGCCATGAACAGCTGACATCTTGTTTTGGGAGCCGGATGTGTCAGCGATAAGGACCGGCACTGTGGTCTGCATTCAGAGCTCCCTGCTGGTATCAATCACTGTCAAGACGCTTCAAACCCACTTAAGATCCCGTTCTCATGGGTTCTAGAGATCACAAGCTGCAAGTCATCGAAGAACAGGATGTGCCAGATAAAGAGCTTCGCCGCTGCCTTCTTTCATTTCCTAAAACATCAGCGAGGAGCGTTCCTGAAGACGTGATGAGTGTGTTATGAAAGCCGATACGTCAAACGTGGTGATGTCTTCTAACAGTTACAAGAATCCAGAGATTCCTGGAGGGAGGCCGTCATCCTTTGCAGGACAGGAAGACAGTCAACGACAATAACCTGTTAGTCCAGTTTTAATGCTGAAATCTTCATATGTTTACACAGAGGACTAATGATCATTAAAGCCAACAGTTACAGCAGTATGCTGGTTCCCTGTGTACACTAAAACTGTGTACTTTGATGTTTGAGGTTACTTTACACACTTCTACTGCACAAATCTCAAAAGGAGACATTGTACTTCCAGAAGTATGTTTATCTGACAGTTCAACCAACTTGTTGCTTTACAGATAAATGTTAAAACGTTAGAGATTGAAGCAGTGTTCTCCAACCTTTTTGGCTTGTGCCTCTCAAAATCAGCATCCAGTTGTGTCTCTTTGTCACGTCTCAAATGTCTCCGATGGTTTTGTTTAAATAAATGTTCAAGACCCAAAGAAGTAAAACTTTCTAATATTTCACATAAAAGCAAAGATTAGAGAAAAAAATCCATAAAATTAATTTAAATGTGTGTATCGGAACTTTTTGTTTTGTTTCTTCTTTCCTCCACCATTAATCATCACGACACCTCAGATTTATCTTGCGACTCTTTGGAGAGGACTAACACCAACACTGGCAAACACTGGGCGAAACTACTGAGCTTCATATGAAGTGGCTAAAACACCCATCAAACCTGCGAAAAACGTGATGTGAAAACTTCAAAATGCATCAAAATACACTGACGGAAAGACGGCAAGTATCAGTGTTAATCATATAATATATATGTCAAATATACAGTACATATATACTGTCTATAACATGTCACAGGGGCTGAGTACTTCAAATACATTTTGTTGAGTCTTTTGGCATTATTGTACTGGTACATTTACTTCTTCCACCACCGCCAATTAGCCCTTGACCAAGAGCCTTAACCTCCAAACTCTGGGTGTACTGGTCAACTTCCAGTAGCGGCCTGGCACTGACCTTCGTGTTTCAAGACTCAAATTTTGCCCAACAAAGCAACCCACAGAAGTTAAAAGAAGATGTTGGGGTTAACTTCATCCTAATACTCTCTGACAGGCGCAGAAGAAAAACCAATCCAGCTTGTTTTGATTCCCTCGAGAAGTGAAAGCGCAGATGTTTTCTACCCCAACTCAGATTTGAAAAAAAAAAAAAAAAAAAAAAAAAACTCAAACAAATGTTGCCAAAAGCAGTCAAAGGCATTCCTGTTCTCTGTGACATCACTTTGATGCACTACCGGGGATTAAATAAGCAAAACTATGTGTGGAAACATCGATCTGGAAATGAGCTATATTAATCGCTTAACACGCCAACAAGCTCCAGGCTAATGAGCACTGAGGGGATGTGTGCTAGTTTGAGTCCAGATGTGAGAACAGGTCCTGCTGCTATTGGGAGCCTGTGTATTTAACTTCCTTCATAGCTCACTGTGTCCACAGCTGAATGCTGGATGGATGTAGAGGAAACCACGGCGGAAATCACACTAACCAAGATGACACAGAACATTAAGAAGCTGCCAAGCTGCAGGCTGCATCTCTACCCATCATTCATCGTTCACTCATATTTGCTCAGTTTCACAACCCGAGGCAGACTACTGGGAACTCATGCGTTCACATCGACTTACATCCCCCGACGTTTCAAACATTATTTCTTAGATTTCCGTCGTTTCTTGTATTCATCTCCCTTCGCCCTTGCCCTGTTTTTGTAATCATTTTTCTCCACCATCTTTCAATCTGTTGAACGTCCCATTTCCTTCTTCGTAATGTCAGCAGACTCCCTCCTTCTGACGCTCGTCTGTTTGTATGAAGATGACTCTACGTTTCCGTTCACATGCTCGATGACCTAAACCGAACCTCCCGTCCTCAGACGATGCGTGTGGTTCTCGCATGTGTCTGTCTGTCGCGGTACGGACGTGCTTAGATTGGTTCTACAAAATGGGAGTGGATGGACACACACCACTGAAACACAGCAGAGAAAGTCAGGCCCACACACTCTGAGTGCATCCTAATCTCTCCTGACTATCTGAAGCTTCTGGTTTATTAAATAAACTATGAGCTGTTGTGTGATGGCACTCAGCTGGACTGAGGCCAAGATAAAGAAACTATATAACTTGAAAAGTGAGGTTGTGACTGACTGTAATGAAAATGTAGGCTGGAATGTTGCGTGTTATCCAGACCATCGGCATTTTTACTCACTTTAACAGATCCCATTGACTTCAAAACTCGCACTGTTCTTCACAATTATGTTCGCAAAACCCCATCTGAACTCTTGGAGTCAGAGTCTTTCTCCTACTGACCATGTAAGCAACAACAAGCCATGCCACCATCCTAAAGTACGCTGATAGGATTGAAGGCTCCAGAACAGCTACTAAATGGATAATTTAGTGAGATTATTTTGTCTACTACAGCTTCCAAAGGTCGAGATTCAACCTTTGGATCTCAATATTCAATGTATATGAGTCAAAAGAAAAGGTATGAATTACTTAAATCCCCAAAAGATGCTTCAGACCGCCGGTATACACATAAAGCAATCAATCGACCGGTGAAGACAGCTGCACTGATTCAAACTGAAGCATGAATTTAAGACAGAAGACTGAAAAAGCAGCTGAAACATGTCTGAAATATGAAGAATGTAATCAAACTCAACGGAGCAGTTTGGTTTTTGGGTCACTGAGTGGGACCAAAGTGAAGAGTATGCTGTGGAAGAACACACTGGACTAGTCACCCATCTTCACAGGGCTAACACCATTGACATGAAACGACCACTGACACATCTAAAGACGGACAACATGTCTCCACCACAGAACAAAAGGGACTAAATGTCCCAGCCATCATGGAGCCAGAGCTGCGTCGTAGTGATCGAGACTGGAGCTGCAGCGTTTAATGACAAACTAACATCAGTGTGATAAGAACTACTTTAAATGATAAAAACGTCTTTGGGAAACATTTATTGACGTATTTTGATTTTTTAGGTTGGTCCATGTCACATCTGCTAACATGGAGGGGCAGTTTATGACCTGTACTGAAATGGTTTGGGGACGTCCATTACAGTCAATGGTGTAGACATACAGCACACCAATGGGTAATCTAATCTTCAACTCCCCTAATCTGCATGAAACTGGAGCAGTGAAAGCAAACCAATGCAGACGCCTTCTCGGACAAAGGCAGGTCCTTCTTTTTGAAGATCTGCCATATCTTTGCGCCATTGTGACTACTATGAATCTCTAAAGAACACACACCTGACTGTTTTGCTCAGTTGACTCATTGTGACCCTAATTTCAGCAATCACGCCGTACGAGACGGAAGAAAAACGTCTCCAAATGAATCAGAAATAAGTTCTGAACCCTCCCACGAACACGTCTTTGTTGTCTGATAAACGACTAACGCTGGGGGTTAATGGGAATTCACCAAACAACTCGTTCTGGAGGTTAATGGGAATTTGCCAAAATGACTCAACCTCAAGGTTAATGGGGATTTCAGTTCAGGGCCACAAACAGCTGAGAGGATAAACTGGGAAAAAAATAAATAAATAAAAATTTGCCACAGAGGAAATTACAGTTCTAAAGGCACTGAACCGAAGCTTTTTTAATATCACCTGGGAATTAATTTGAAGAACAATTTAACAACAGAAATAATGAAAACAACCGGCTTGTTTCTCCTTGAATCTAACTAATAAGATATGAAACAGCAACAGGTGTTCAGGGATACTGACCATGTTTATGAAAGCATCAAGGATATATTGAAAAAGCACATTCATACTTAATTAAATGATTCAATTTTGAACATTTGTGATGCATTCAGACCACCACGAAGTGACTTTAACAAGGGAGAAAACAGCACAGATACAAACAGGCTTATCTGACAGTTGACACATGCATTAATCTGTGCTAAATGCTTCCTCCTGGTCCCAGTTTAAGTCATCAGATGAACAAGAAACACAAAGAAAATGTCATAACACGCACACATTCATGCATCTGTGCATGTGCATGCATGAGCGTGCACGTAAACCACCTCAGGAGGGCTTCACATCACCGTTCAGACTGTCAGCCTGACAGACGGAGAGACTCACGCTGTGTCTTTGTAATGCAAGTACAGAGACAAACTGAGGGGGAAGGGGGATTGTGGGAATAGTACTATAGGTTGAGAGATGAGTGACACGCAAGCAAACATCGGATCTGGAGTCTTAAACTGACAAAAACCTTAAACAGGATTTGATGGTAAGACCAAAATTAGACTTTTGAGACTTCATTTTGCTGTGAATCAACATATTTCTACTTCCCTCTGGAGTCTCTTCGTGGTGTCAAAAAGCCATCCCAGCAAGCGGTGATTTAGTAATTTGCACATCTAGATGTCGAGGTTTCACGTAACCGTCATATCAACACCACTTTGTGTGGGGACCAGCAGTGAGGACCATATTTAGGAAGTCTAGACATCTTTTTTTTCTTAAACTGCAAATCACAAAATGAATGCTTACTGTCATTTAGTCAGAGTTATGACACGTCTTCTGTCCTTAGAGGAAAAACATCCTCAATTAAACTCATGCCGTTAAAACATATTTATAGTCAAAATAACTGGATGTGAAGAAGAAAGAAAATACGGGTTAGTAGGATGAATTCTCTCGCCCTAAGTCAGCTGGGATAGCTAGAGGTGCCATACAGGGTTCAGCCATATGTTAAGGTTTTCCATCCAACCGTTATCCAACTGGCGACTGTTGATATACTTATTTACGCAGATGATGCATGTGTATCCTTTGGTGACAGATCATTCAATTAGTAGATAAATTGCAACCCCAAAGACATAAATCAAACCAACAATGGACTCAGCTAGTTGTCAACAGCCAATATTCTCAACCAATCACCCAACCCTAGTGCAATCCTGCAGGAAAGACCAACAACTAAGAGACTAAAATAGTGTGATATCGATATATTGGTTGATATTCTTCATATATACCTGAATAAATACCAAATGTCCAAAATGACTTCAGTGCACTGAAATAGTAAACTTTACTGGGAATTATAATTATTAATATCTATAGAAAAACACAAATAGAAGATAATTAACATGTAGTATATCAGTTGGAATCTACAGGCACTAAACCAATGATCAAACACCTTTACAGAGGTAGCTTTAGTTGTTAAAACCCACCTTTAAGAATAATTTCCTGTTTATTAAATGGCTTTATATTCAACTTCTCACAACTAACATCTCAACAGTCTGACAGGGAAAGAAAAACCAGATATGTTTGAAGCAACAAAGATGTTACACCGCTCACATAACGTACAACCAGACAGCGACTCAAACCACATAATTCGTTGGAAAATGCAGTCTGCCGAATCCGGTGGGGAAAAAAAGTGGAAATTCAGCCATGCTTTTCTCACATCCTTGATGAGAGTAGAAGAACATAAAGTCTAGTCTAGAGTGAAAATAAGCCTTTGAAAGATGAATAAAGGGAAACAAATTACACCCGAAGTTTTGAGGTTAGCCAAACTTGTTCCCAGATGTCAGCAGTTACTTTGGTTTGTGTCATCTTAACTGATAGAGAACGGTGGCCAAAACTACAAAAAAAAAACAGAGTGTAACAAACAGAAATGCTCCTTTACGCACTGACGAACAACCCATTTTGTAGTTTGGGCTTTGAATCATCCGTATTGGTGTTGATATCGGTCGAAGCTCTACTCTTTCTCCGTCTGACAGGCTACATGTCTTGTAATTAACATCAATGCCTTATCTGTCGGCAGCACACACGGATGAGAGACATCAACTGTCAGAAAGACAAAAGGCAGGAGAGAGAGAGAGGGAGCGAGCGCTGTGACTCAGCTCCACTAGCTCTATCTTTAAACTACTGATAGTGGCTCTGTAGATAAGACTCTCTATAGTTAAAACCAGCAAGCGGCAACAGACTCCTGTTTTCAAAAGGCAGAGTGTGAGAGTGTGTATGTGTGTGTGTGTCTGGGCCTTTCAAAGGAATTTCATTTCCAATATACAGACTGTTGAGGGTCCAATTTCCTGACCACTGTAGTGGATCGCGCTGTCTGGGGTGTGTGTGTGTGTGTGTGTGTGTGTGTGAGTGTAAGAGTCCAAACCTCAGCAACAGCAACCAAGCGAGAGATGAGCATCGCCGCGGAAGACGAGACGAGAAAAAGTAAGAAAAAGTGAGACAGCGAGGGAGGTGGAGATGGGAGAGGTGAAGAGAGAACAAAAATGAGGACAGCATGTTTAATGGAAGTGACAGAGCGAAGCCTTTACACCTACAAATCACTGGACGGACGGACACACACACACACACACACAGTTTTGGTCTGCTGAATACAAACAAAACAACTTTTCACTCGCCTTCCTCTGTCCAACATCAGAAACTCTTTTCTCGGCCTTCTTATGGACGGATACACACAGCTCATACACAGCCGTCTGCTGCTCACTCAATAATAGTCCCATCAGGGATTGATGGTGTTATCCAGCTCTTGTCCAATCAATATCTATATATTCTATACATTAAAGGCAACACTGTGTAACAGATTTTAAACCTTGGTGATGCTACACTGAATTGTAGTCAGGTGAATGGTGTCTCTGTCATTCATATGTCTGTTCTCACACTGTAACTTTGGGCTCCGGGTACTTAACGCTTTAGTGTCATGCCAGAACAGGAGTTCGGTGAGTGGGGAATGTAACAGAAGAGAAACGAGGCAAAGAGAACATTGATGGAAGAAGCAAAGAAGAGAAAAGGAGACAGTGAGCAAGTAAGAAGCCGTCGGTTTGGGACCACAGAGAAGAAGAAGAAGAGTAGGTTTTCAGTGAATGCTGATGGGGAATGGAGCCAGTGTCGTGCCAGAACAGGAGCTGGGCAATGTAACCAGGCTCAGCAGCCTCTATGGACATGATGACAGAGTAGAAGTGTCTGAAGAGGCAGTTGACGAAGGAGGTTAAGAATTAAAAAGGAGAGAATGAGCGAGCAAGAAGCTGCCAGACGTGTAAATCTGGGACTGACTTTTAGGCATTGGCGAGAGCTTGGTCAAATAAAAGGCTGAAAGACAGACGCCGCCTGTAACTGCTGACCCTCAGCCTGTGAGTTGGATTTATGTTGTTTTGACTCAACTCTTAAGTGACTCTTGAGCTTCACAGGAGGTCCCTTATACACCAAACTGCCCTCAAATAAACAACCACCAAACAAAGGCCAACTGATTTGGGTCACTGCATGTCGTTGATTAAAAGTTGCACTTGAACACACAACAAAAGCAACAACTGATGGCTGACTGACCACACAAAGACAACAGCCTTATGTAACGGTGTCCTGTGGAGTTTACTTGTCAACAAAGTTTCTGTTTAAAATCAGGATACTGTTTTTGTTGTCCCGATACAGATTCCAGTGCCTGAACTTTGGATCTAAAAATGTATATATTATTATATGACTAACCCTGTATGATTGCTGATTGCTTGGTTAAAGCCGTTTTGTTGCCTTCATTGGTTTGGTTGGATTGGTTAAGTTTAGGGTGACATCACAGTACAGGTGGGTCATGATTTGCCATCCTGGGGAAAATAAGTTGAATGGGACACTGCCCCAACTTGGGGCCAATAAGTTGGTATTAGGTCAGGGCTCAGACGTATACTTGCCACTACCTAACCCCACATTTTAGGAGTATTGGAAGAATTTCCGACAGACAGCAGAACAGAACATTTTGGTGCTGGACAGACTGCAAAAAGTATGAGCAACGGTCCAACAAAGACTTGCCCTGCTGCGTCCCTGTTTTAGGGCTAATGAACACTGTGGTATCGGATCAATGCTGAGACATTGTTGCGATACCAGTATCAGATATACTGATAGTGGGATTATCTGGACTGATCAGACAATCCAGATTGGCTTAATCTACCAAATGGGAGCCAATATGGGCGAACAAAGTATGGGCTAGGGTCCAACAAAAACTTTATCCCAATAAAACCCAACCCAACCCAATGACTGTCGGCGCCTGACAGGCAGTGTGCATCTTGCTTAAGGTTAATGTGCCAGCAAAATTTGTTCCACACTTTAAAACCCAGAGGGAAGAGAGGTGGAGCTGCACAGCCAGCTATGAAAAGTTAAATAACTGCATTTAAAAAGCGATTTTATCCAAAGTGCTTCACCATTTGCTTCTTATTCACTCACACACAGGGCGACTAGCTACCACACGAGGTGCTGACTTGCCCATCAGGAGCACTTTGGGGGTTCATGTCTTGACCAAAGACACTTATGATGCAAGTTTTGCAGCATAAGAGTAATTTCACACTAACTCACATTTGCATCTGAGCTCTGGTTTGAACAGTTTATTGGCATTGTCAGTTATCTGCTAATGAGGGCAAAGCAGAAAGCAAGTCCGAGTACAGTTAATGTGTTAAAATGTCTCTTAAAATGTCTGCTGTTGGCTTCTAATGATGTTTCCAAGGTACAAGTGGTGTCCCATTTCTAACGTGTTGAATTATTGCAGGGTTATTTTACCCCCCCGACCGTTCACGGCTACTTCACTTTCTTTGGATGACCACTCCAACCCAAAATGAGCTGACGGTTTGAGGGTGAAAACTGAGAGAAAGCTTTCATGGCCCATTTTTTCAGTCCAAATGCTGATGCAGAATGTGTTCCAGCCTGAAGAACAATGAGGCTCTTGACACTTTGTCAAGAGTGTCACACTGATTACTTTCACATTTTTTGGAAATGTTTTGGCCTGAAAATGAAGGCGTTTAAAGCTATTTCAGGATTAAAGAAAAAAAAAAGGGCTGCAGCTTCAATCAAAAAACTGTCAGTATCAGCCTTGAAACGTTCTTATCGATCAGAAATCCCAGTTTGAACCGACGTAAACTCAGAGCTCCTCTTCTTCTTCTTCTTCTTCTTCTTCTCCTCCTAATATCTGTCTGTTTCACTTTCGTCATGCCTTCGCCTCGCACTGAAAATTTCTTTCTCTCGACACAACTCTTCCCCCCCATGACTGCTCTGATCTGTTTGCTGCAAAGCTTGGCATTAACAGCAGTCGGGTGCACATCAAATATTTGATGGAAATGCATGAGGCACTTGGACATCTATCAGAGTCGGTGTCTGGAAAGATAAATCAGACTAGGGATTGGAAAGATATGGAGGGTTTTTGAAGATGGATACCAATGTTTTTTTTTTGTAATGAAGCCACACTTAGACAAATATTGTGTCCTGATAGAGAAATGTAACCACCTCATAGTCCTTTAGGTATTTAAGGTGTTTCATCAAATAGAATAGGGGCCAGAATAGGGGTGATGTGGTCTCGTCTCTTGGAACTTTGGAGTTTTTACTTGGAATGGTCACCTGATAGATGCAGAGTTACAGTGAGTTACAGTAGTAGATATAAATCACTTTTCTCATCACACCCTTAACTCTAAGAGAGGGAATAACCCAACATCCCAAAATGTCAAAATCTTCCTTGAAGATATCAAATATCAGCCACAAATGTCTTTATCTTCATCTCAAACTTTAAAGTATCCATTATTCATCTTTGCTGTATTACTGATTTTTAAATTTGGTTCAATTAAAGTATAAAAAGTCAAAATCTGACCCGAGGTGCCGTTTGTCAGCCAAAAAGGGAAGAAACCTGACTTCTCCAAACATTTCATCGAGTGGTGCTGCTTGTTTGGTAAAATGTTGGAGGTCTGTGCAACCTCATGCTGATTGGAGACAGATTCACCCACAAGCATACGGCAATCTGCGGTGTGTGCGCGTCTGAGTCCTTGAGAAATAACCCTGAAGCGTGTTTGTGTGTGTGTGTGCGTTTGTCTGTTGCTGGCATTGATGTCCTCCTGTTTGGCAGCTTTCTCTGCCACACACACTTACGTTAATGAGATGCAGCTTTAGTATGCCATGCCTGCCTCCTGTGGAGTCGCACACATGCTAGTTCCCATCTACATCCAACCGGAGGCGTCGATCACTCACACGCATTTACATTTCAAAACCTGTAACATTCGCAGGACCTTGAACTCATCTCATTTACACCATCTTAACTCCCAGACCGGCTTTGAAAATAAATGTTTTTGGATTATTTTCACACCAATCACCCTTCAGATTCAACTGAACGTTGTTGTCAGGTTAACCTGAGATTCCAGCTGCTCCACAGTTCACAGGCAGTCAACGCAGATGTTGGGTTTAAATGTGTTAGATAACAAACGTGGTCCAGTTCAGGTTCAGCCTCCTCCAAAGTCTCGAGTCTCGAGGACAAAAACAACATAACAAGTCTTGTCTAACTCGATCTAAAAGGAGACTATAGATTGATTCAGTCGTAATGCTGTAACGAGAACAGTGGTGGCACTGAGTGCAGCGCCGCCGAGGGAAGAAGAAACCTTTTGTCGTCTTTGATTTGATATAATTTGCACGGTCATTAATGGAACAAAAACTTTCTTTAGCCCCATTTGAACTGGATTTATTCCTCAAACCGAGGTGGCATGATTTTCACATCAACTGTGCTGGTCAGTTGGTCAGTTTAAAACTGTCAGAAGTGTTTTTTTGTACCAGGCTGTAAACATGTTTATTACTGCTGTGAAGTTGGACATTTTAACATGGGGACTTATGGAGATTGACTCACTTCTGCAGCCAGCCTCAAGTGGACGTTTGAGGAACTGCAGTTTTTGTCACTTCTGCATAATAATCAAAGCCTTCCATTTTTGACTGAGCTAAGCTAGGCTAACAGTTTCCACCAGAATCCAGTCTTTGTGCTAAGCTAGGCTCAACACATCAAGGGGCTATGAGAGACCCATAACACCTCTGACAGCCATTTTACAGTAACAGGATTTACTCATTCAGTTAACCGAGCTCTGGTATGACGCCTGTGTTTCATTAAGTCTTGCTGTTTTGCTCTGAATGACCCGTAATCCCTGTTATCCAACTCTTGACATGACCGAGACGTCCTCACATTCCTCTGTAATCAGACCTGCAGCCGCGAAATGTAAACACTCATCCGGCCGCTGTCTGTCTCTGTGTGTTTATCTCTTTTCCAAACCACCCCCCACCCCCCCCTCTCTAATTGACACAACATTAAGCTTGTTGGAGTGCGAGATGCATGTGGAATATTCATCAGAGCGGGCACTTTCAGACAACCTGGAACCAAACAGCCACTACAGCTCGAATGCAAACACCGCTGATTGGGTTGTTTGTTCGATTAAAGCGACATATGTTTCACCCGTTTTTAGGAGGAGAGGCTAAACTCCTTTTTACTTCCTGAGTCTGAGCATGTTTCCTTTATTAGCAGGGAGGAGCAGAGCCATTTTGTCATCCTCTATAAACATAGGGAGGGAGAAAAAAAAAAAATCACATTAGAGAGGGAGGTGGCGATTGCAGGAGAAAAAGATGACAGAGGGAGGAAAAAACAAGAAACAAGAGCAATTGGAAAAAGTGATGATGGAGGGGGGGTGGAAGATTAAAAAGAAGGAATAAGGAGGACAAAATAAGGAGAGGAACAGGAAGAGGAGGAGGGAGGAAATTAAAGAGGAGGAGAAAAGAAGGGAGAGAAGGGAGCTGGGGAGCCGAGAGGGGCGTTTTTTTTGGCAGCGAGCAGTTTCCATTACTGGCAAAATAAACTGATACCATATGACTAATCACCTCATAACTGGAGCAGGGAATTTACTACAACACGTACACACACAAACAAACACACATTAACCTGAAATACAATACAGAGGAGGAGGAGGAGGACAAAAAAGTACGAGACAAGACGGAGAGATGGAGCACGAGTGAGAGAGAGAAGAGGGTGGAGGTGGAGGAGGTGGAGGAGGAGCAGGAGGAGGAGGAGCAGGAGGAGCAGGAGGAGCAGGAGGAGCAGAGCACCTCCAGGAAATACCTCCTAATCTGAGGAATCACAAACAACACACAACAGGAAATAACAGCTGGACTGAGATCAGCTCCTGATGATAAACAAAACATGTTAGAGGAGCTTTTTCTTGCAGAGGGCCATCTGTTAGCACGGATACTTAACTGATGAGTAACAGCAAACTTTATCTACTGTCTGCAAACCGTGCTTAACTTAATGAGAAAGCAGAGCGCATGAATAACTTCAGATGGAAGAAACAAGTAGTTAGGGTGGATTGGTTGAAGCTGGACAGAGCTGCAAGTATTTTTACCACCGTAAACTTCCTTTTTACTGATATACTCAATTTTAAATCAAAAATCTCATCGATTTAAAAATAGCTTAAGTTCACGTAATGGCCATCTGTTCTAGTTAAGCCACAAAGAGGCACAAATCAGAGCTTAAAGTGGTCGTAAATGTCAAGAAAACAGTGACTAAACTACAAACGGTGTTAGTAGCTGCTAGCTAACAAGATAAAATATGTAAACGAAACTGCTGATTGTTGATACAGGCTAACCTCTCATGATTCAGCATTTAGTCACTGCACCAGCTGTTTGAACAGCCAAAAACCACAACATCTTTTACAATGTGCAAATCAGACAGTTTTGGAATTGTTTTTGACTGAGCAAGGCCAGGCTAGCTTTCCTCACACTCCAGTCTTTGTGCTAACCTTTCACTGCTACAGAAAACCATGTCTGAAGTCATTACAGGCTAGGTGATTGGATGGGTGACCTCCAACCAATCAGATCAACGAACCACATAACGTAGTCTTACCGAAGCCAGTCGGGAAAAGAAGAGCATCTTTTTCCATCCATGTCGTTCTTCGCTCTTCTTTCAGTGAAGAAAAACTCTCCAGTTCTGCTATAACTGATGCTAACAGCAGCTACGCGAACCTCTTTAGCAGCCTGCCATTGTTTTAGATCAAATAAGTCACTTTGACGCCGACTGAGTGTAAAAACATAGCTTGAAGCCTGACAAGACGGATTCTCGTGATCTCATTCGTATCTCATTTCATTGTATAACAACTAATAAAAGAAAACTACATTTTGTCCAACCTTATAAATATCACTGTTACTTGTCTTCTGAGGCCGACTCCCAAACTTGTTGACCTTGTGTGGAGCCTCTCCTCATCTGTTGCCTCAGTTTTCTGGTTCGTTGCCATTTCAACGTCCTTCATGAGTTTTTGTTGGAGACCAGATGCAGATCCGGAGCACACGTTTGTCCAGCCACAAACAATCCGATCTGATCCACTGATATTCTGCCAAATGAACCGTGTGACCAATTATTCAACCCACGAACGACAAACTGTGGTACGTGATTATGTGTGACTAACAACATTCAAACAGAGCCTAATGCGCGGTGACAAGACGACAGGACCTGATGTGTCAAAGACAGAAATAAGAGGCACGCACACAGCTGGATTAAATATGGATGTCCTGACCTTCCCCAAGATTTCCTGCCTGTTTCTATACAGCCGGTAATTACAGCTGAGATGCCAAGATGACCTAATGCACAGAAACACACTCCAACACACACACAAACAACACACAATCAGTGTATCTAAACTGCTGACGTCGTCCCCACCAGACAGATCAAAGCGTATTTGTTGGAAATCTGCAGTGTGGAGTACAATATGCGATATATGTGTGTGTGTGTGTGTGTGTGTGTTCGAGGGAAAATCTGACATTTGGTTTCATTTAGAAGTAACAATGTGACTGTAAATGGGTACAGCTCTTTTAGTCCACTGCCCCGTGTGAGAAAGGAAACTGAAAAACAGCAACAAGGGTAAAAAAAAAAAAAAAAACAAGAAGAGGATGAACACACGCATCCATCTGCAGAAAGCACAGCGGATGAATAACTTTAGATGGAAGCAGCAAGTAATTTAGGTTGGATTTGTTGAAGTTGGACAGAGCTGCAATTATTTCTACCACCGTAAACTTCCATTTTTTTCTGTTTTCTTTCACTGATCTATTCAATTTTAAATCAGTCAGTTCAAGTTATCTAAACCTAAGAAGAAATAAGACAGAAAGAGGGACCATAATTGATCCATAATCCACATATATACCCACTCCAGCACCAGACTGTCGCCTGACAAGCAATACCGAAGTATCCACCATTGCACCACCAGATCAAAGAAATGTATGTCTGAATGTTTCATCAGATTTCTGCAAAGTGTTCACTTTAGCTTAGGAGGAGAGGTAAATCTTCATTTTTGAGTGCATGAAAAGTTACTTTAACAATCAACTAATTATCAAAGTACCAAACTAGATTAGTCGACTAACCACTGCAGCTCTAACTTGTAGAAAAGAAACACAACTTATGAAATCAAATTCAAATCAAATTCAATGTTCTGAACTTGTGTTGTACTAAAATAATAACCTATAACTCAACCTGATGAGCTAAATATTAGTGTAACAGATGACGTGGTTCATATAGAACGCAATAAAACAATGAAAGCACAACACTTATTGCTCTTTGGCTCACGTCCACTTCCTGTGGTTGTTTCACAATAAAAGATTCTAAACTGCTGGATGGCTTTTAATGTAAAACATCTGCAGGAAATGCTGAGTTTGTATTTAGTTAAACAGCAACAACATCAAATTATTACAGTAAAGCATATATAAAAATGAAGCAAAACAGGAAATGGAAAAAGTCCATAATGAAGACCTGCTTCTGCGTTCTATAGAGTCAGGTAAAGACCAAAGCTTTTATTTCTGAATTTTAGAGGCTGATTTTTGAAAAGAGTATATACTTTGTGGATGTTTCTAGGAAGAAAATTCAAAGGAGGGAGGGAAAAGAAAGCAAGATCGGAGCCAAGGAAGGCAGAGAGCCAAATCATGCCGGGTCAAACAGGCAACAGGCCAACATACAGGAAATGAAGCACATGAACACACACACAGCAAAACAAGCCCAACTTTAACCACCACTTTCAAACTAAATATAAAAGATATACACAAAACCCAGTACAAGTACGCACTGTAAGTACTACTTGCACTGCATGCATGCAAGCTAAATACATAAACAATGGCCCAAAAACACACACTCAGCTTTGATGGTGTTCATGTGACCGTGATGCATTCAGTATGACTCTGAGAACATAAGATTTCTGCAAGTAATCAGGGTCTGAGGTCGGGCATCCAAAAACCAAAAGCTAAAACATGAAAAAAACAACTTTACTTTTATGCGACGAGAGACATGCCTGCGTGAAGAACGATGGAAAAACTTCAAAGTTTAAGAACTAAAGTCAAATGTTTTCGTGGAGTTAGTTTCTCAACGTCAAGGTCAAAAAGGTTAAAATGCAAAAAGAGAGGTTGAAATATTCAGATTTGTTCCATAAATCAAAGCTGTGTTCATTGATTTTATGACCAATACGGGGGAAGAAGAAGTCGTCCCTGACATGTTGTCACCTTATAAAGTTGTTACGGCTAACAAGTTAGCATACTATTGCGTACTTTAGCATCCAGAAGATGTAGAACAACACTGTTTATATCCACCTGATAAATTTAAAGCAACACTTACAGAGATTTACAGAGTTTCCTGATGGACAGTGAAGTAAACTGCTTCCAACTGTAGCTGCTGTTAGCTAATGTTAGCTCAGTTTGTTAGCTGGGGCTGTGAGCTCAGAGTACCAGGGGAGTGTTAGTGTTTGTACCGCAGGCATTTTGGACCACTGGGAAGAAGAAGAGGAGGTTTACAGGGGAATGCTGATGGGGAGTGGAGCCAGTGTCGTGCCAGAACAGGAGCTGGGTGATCAGGCAATGTAACCGGGCTAAGGCAGCCTCTATGGACATGATGGCAGAGAAGAAGAGAGTGAAGAGGACGTTTGCAGAGGAAGCTAAGAAGAGAAAAGGAGTGAGGGAGCAAGTGAAGAGTAAATCTGGTACTGACTTTTAGTGGTTGGTGAAATAAAAGGCTGAAAGACAGACGCCGAGCTGGGCTGACTGCTGTTGGACTAGTCAGTAATATTAGCTGGCTGCTACGTCTGCTGTTGTTGCACTCACTTAATGTTTGGCTGACCTACTTAACATGACTGAAAATGTTAATGGTCCTCTTCAGTAAACAGACTTTCTGTCCATTAGTGGTAGCAGACGTACCCAGACTTTACAAGATTAAATGCAGGTTTACCTTTCACACACACTTGCATTATCTTTTTTTGTGTTAATAACACAAACTGAAGGACAAAAACCTGGAGAGTGTGTGAGGCAGGTGGAGGTCAGGTTTGTGGTCAGAACCAAGAAAAACATTTTTAAAAAGAAAACTCAAAGAGTTGAACAGATGCTCACCCAGCTGGTTAACAGTGAAGGACCACACACACACACACACACTCACACACCTTGCAGTGTGTCAACAGCAGCAGCAACTCTGTTAAACTGGTTTATTCATGGTAACACCATGTCACATCCAGTGGAAAGTACTGACTGTCACTGATTAGATGGTGTGTGTGTGTGTGTGTGTGTGTGTGTTCCCTCCTCCTCCTCCTCGCAGCCAAATGGGAAGCACTTGACAAACATTACAGAGACCTTCAGCAGCGAAGCAGTGCGTCTACGTTGACCCTGATTTACCTCACGAGCCCTCCGTCCTTTAACACTGTTAACATTGATTTAACCGGGTTACGTCCAGCGAGAGCCGCGCTGTTCTCTCAAGGAGAGACGAAAACAGAAAACTCAAGACAAACAGAGAAATGCTGCAGAAGAAAAATAAGACTGATGCTGCGTCTGAATTCACATGCGCCCGTACTTACACTTGATATTTTAAGTACACAAGTGAGGGTGGAAGGCTGTGCGCTTCTCGACCTCAGAGGTCGCCATTTTGGCTACGTAGTGGAAGGTGAGCGACCAGCGGCATTGTTAAAATAGCAGCAGAAGCTGAAGCTACAAATATAAGTACGTATGTTTTATATTTATATTTTGAAAGTCAAATGTTGGCTCACGGTTGCAATACAGCAAAGAAGAAGCGCTAAAATGTTACGATCAGTTTCCTTCCCGCTTCCATCCGTCCACAGACTCAGCAGCAGGTTCACAGATGAAGAAAAACAAAAACTAGAAAACTTCCTGATTGAATCACGCACGCTTCATCTGTAATCAGCGACGCGTGTGCATGCGTGTTCGTGATTACCACCGCGGCGTAAATCCCGTGCGTGTTGATTGCATGATAAGACGGAGAAATGGTGCAAACAGTTAATAGAAGTTTTTATATGAATTCATGTGGAGACTATTTCTATCGTGCAGGGTGGAAAACAGAATTTACAAAAGAGAATTTAGACGACGAGAAATGGGGTGGAAATAAAGCGAGCACACTGAGATCCAGGGAGAGACGTGTGGGAAAGTTTTTGAATTAAAACGTTGAAAGAGAGAAAAGACAGAATGGTGGAGGAGAGGATTGTGGTTTTGGGTTTCCTGTGGTGGAGACAAGAGGTCAAACTGCAGCCATGAGAACACACACACACACACACACATTCCCATATACTTCTTTTTGGTTAAACGTAGCTAAAAAAAAGAAGAAAAAAAAACACACTCCCTTAACCTCACGTTCACACCACACAGGTCTTAAACGTGTGAACATGTATCTGAGCGGCATGTTCTGTGTTATAATTATCACATACACGCAACCTGACAAGCAGTCAGCAATGTTGGTGAGATGCTGAAGCAGCTTCCAGACAGCTCCTCTGATGAGGACACGTCCGCAGTGACGCAGGTAAATCTGAAAACGTATCCGCGACTCAGGCGTGAAGCACCAAACATGGCAGCAAGGCGGTAAAAAAAACTTCAGACAGCTGCAGATCAGTTGGTTTGAGTAAGATTTACTGGCATCTGATGGTGTAGTTGCCGAATGCATCCCCCTCGCCTCACCCTCTTCTAACCAGCATGAAGTAGAAACTACTGTGGCAGCGTCTGTACGTATAAAAGGCTCATTTACGTGTGAATACGCACAAATGAAATCATGTACTCAGCAAAAAGAGCTCTCTAAAAGACCTTCAAGACTAAAACTAAACTAAAATGATTCATGAATTAAATAATCTGCAGATTACATCACAGAACAATTTGTCAGGGATGGACTTTAAGGAACTTTCTGTCCAGCCAAGTTTGGCACACAGTCTCAGCTGTGACTTTATAATATGGTAACAAAGGCAAATAAATCAGCTGTAAAACTTTTGGTCTGCCTTTAGTCTTAAAGTCTGTCTGACAATCTGTTCTTCGCGTTGTGTTGTTTGAGCTGTAGTTTGTACTGCGGCCTGTGTTTCCCTTGTACTGTTGATCCTCTGTTAATCTGCATATGACCAATAAAACTGAAAACTGAAAGTGAAACTGAGCTGAGCTCCAGTCACAGTCACATGCACGTCTATTTTAGATCCACCGAATGATGAAATGTGACAATGTGAGAGGCGTCGCCCATTGAGGGAAACCCGCAGTCAATTATTATCTGAACCTGCAGCTCAACTGAGCTTTATATATATATATAGTTTAAAGTGGTTGTTTAGCTGCCTGATGCACATTTTTACACCACAGTTTAGATCTTTAAACTCTCTGCACGGTACCCACCGAGAGGCAAGCAGCAGACAGACACAGTTTAGCAGCTAGAGAGGTAAATATTTATCTCAGGAGGTGGTGGAGACCAAAAATGTAGCTAAAAGAAAGAATGTTGGACGATCATGCTGCTCTGTAAGTGATGGATGTGTAAATTAAAGGCCAAAACAGGCAGTAATTGTAGGCTTGAGTGGAATACACACCAGGTGACACCAAACATTTAAACCACACACGTCACGTCCATCAACCCCGATGTTAGGGGACCGTTTCCTCCTGACAAACTGCTCCAAATCCACTCGACACTTTTAGTGTGAAAGCAGCCTTCAGCGGACGACAAGTGGTTTTAATTACAGCCCACACACACACACACACACACACACACACACACACACACACACTTGCGTCTAAACACTCCACACATTGTCTTTTGGCCTTCAAGCACCGTTTGTACGTAGACAAACTGTTATCAGGAGCAGAGCTCGGCTTTTTTGGCACGGCTCTGCAGTAACAGTAATCAGACGTGGTTCTTACCTCTGACAGAGCCCCGTTGTGTTTTCTGCTCATAAACTTTCGTCGTTCAATGGAAATCTTCACACACTCGCCTTTTAAAAAATGATGCTACCTTCAAAGCGTCTGGCTACCGAAACACAGACTGAAATAAAAACACTGGAAAATTCCCAGAGCCAAAGATCACATCCACACTCCAGTTTTCCATCAAATCCCCCAGCGAAGAAATGAAAACTGAAAGCAGTGCACACATTCTGACAGATTACTGTACGAGCCTAAAAAGACGTGTTATATTTAAACACAGGGCATCATGTGGAAAGGAGTCGCTGTGTTTTATTTTCCTGCTGTCCTGATTAATTAATTAACAGATTAATTAACTTCCAACAGGTTGTTTTGACCCAGAGAAATTCAGTTTGTGTCACAGACGACGAAGAAAAACAGAAAATCTGTTTAAATAATTACTGTCACCCACAAATCAAATAATGCACTTTGATTACATATTTACTGAATTGTTTTCATAGCTTGACTCTTTTTCTGTGATTTAGGAAAGTAACTGATGTTTTCAATTAAAGCTGCTTCAATTAAGATGTTTTTTTTTTCAGCTCCAAACAATCCTCCATGTCAGAGCTTTTTCTGCCCAGCAAGCCAAAATCTGAATCTGCTACAAACACAAAATGTTCGACATACTTGGCATACTAATGACATCAGATATTACAGGATCTCGTAGTTTAAGTATGTTCATTCAAATTCTTTGTTGATGGGATTAAATGTTTATAAATGAATTCATTTAATTAAAAAATGTTGCAGCGGACACTCAAGGGAGCTCGCGTACAATCAGCGGTACTTGTACCACAGTTTGAGAACCGGTGATTTAAAGCAGTCTCAAAATGGGTCAAAGTTGAAGCAGCAGAAGATGAAATATTCTGATTTTTAGTCCAAAGTATGGATTGTATGCCAAAGAAACACGATCCTACATTTCCCATAATGCAACTTACAGCTTACAGCATAGGTCAAAGTTACTTTTGCAAACTTAATAAAGCTTCTTGCAGATCCACAGAGGACTGAGCAGTATGAGGAAACTTATAAATCAGTGTAATGCCTCTTTAAGAGTCTAAAAACTTATTTTCAAAGGGTGTAAAATGTTCTGTAAGAACTTCTGACATGGTTTCCCTGAAAGAAGAAACTTTGTCCCTCAGATATGAAGTCACACAGGTTAAGTTGAAAATGATGTGAAAGGATTGTGAACTATGAAGCTCTGTGGGGGGGAGGGGAGCCGCCAGCCGGTGAGTCAGACTCTGACAGGAATAACAACACCAGTCGGGGGACAATGTGACCAACGGATAAAGAGCTGAAGAAGCAAAGTGATTCAACTCATAGGAACATGAGAGAGCGAGAGTTGGTGACTGATACGGAAAGAAAACCCGAAACTGAGTTCAGGAGAAGTCTGAAAAACATTCAGCGGAAAAAGAGAAGTACGACGACGGGAAAGTTTCCAAAAATGTCACTGATAGATTTCAGAGATATTTTAAGTGACACGTGGCACTAGGTGCTAATGCTAACAGCACTTCTGTTTACTGCACACAAACTGTACACCTACAAATACCTACAAAGTGTAAACATGGTAAAAGTTGCACTGACAAGACTGATACTTGTCAGTGCAAATATAACTTGGCATTCATGGTCTCCAGAGGATGATCCCCTGATGGTGCCACCAGCAGGCTGATCATTTTTGGGTTTTTTTTAAGTAAAATCTTTCAACATCGATTAAATGGATTCATAAAATTTGGTGCAATGCCAATTCAATGGGATTTATGTTCCCCTGAGGATGATCCTTAATAAACTGCCGCTGGTTTAATCAGCTGATTCTGAATCAGTATCAATAAAACAGATGAGGAAGCTACAAAAAGTTTAATTTCAATGACAGAAATGGAGCAAAGCATGAAAATATTATTATTATATGACAGGTTATTTAAATTTAAATGAATCTACGCTTCAGTTCAAAGGGAGAGTGAAGTGTAGAGTGCAGGCAGCTTCATAGCTTCACCTTTATCTGCTTCACCTATCTGAACAAACAGAGTGAACACAAGGACACACACACACACACACACCTGCTGCTGTTTCTACTGCAAACACAACCTTCAGACGCTTTTCAGAAGCCCAAACACAGAATACACACACACGCTTCGTTGCTAATGGACGAACCAAACAGACACACACACAGGCCAACGAAGACGATCCCAAACTGACCTGGAACCACAACTTAAAGCTTTACGACTGCATGATGAAATGTTCCATACAGTTACAGGATTTGATGCCGTGCTCTTTATTTTTTGGATTAGTTGGGGGAAAAAAAAAAGGACGACAACAAGACGGCGATTATGTAATCACAACGCCCCCGACTCATCTCACTTCCTGTCATCTCCAGGCAGAGAAAAATACCCATGACAAAGATTTAACGTGTCACAATACATATTTATACTTAAATATGACAGGAGGGTTTATCATGTACTCCTCAGCTGATCGCTGTGAGTCTGCAACGTGTCAAAAATCTAAAAGGTGTTTAAAATGTCAGAAAATTATGAAAAATTGTCCTCAAAGTTTACGGTGATGTCTCTAAATATCTTCTACAAAACTTGAGGATAATCAGTTTAATCAGACGTCGGAACAAAGAAAAGCAATGAACTAATTAATTAATCAAACTTCTGTTCGCTGTTCCATCAGGTTTTATTCAAACAAGCCGACCAGCAGCTTTGATAACGAAGACGACGCACCGCGCTCGTTGATGAATTAATCTTCTCATTTTTCTATTTTCCGGATGTTTCTTCTTCACAAAGCCGAGCCACCAGTGATGCAACATCAACATAAGAAGCAGCAACTCAGCCTGTAATGACTATCTGAAGCCTCCTCTGGCTGCTGGCTGGAGGCTGGTGGAGGAGCTCGGGGGGAGGCTGAAGAGTTTTTTTTGGTAAGATTGGGTGGTTGATTGTGTTACATGCCGTGACACTGATGCTGCTTTAAAACGAGAAACCTCTTCTAAAGTTTCTGAAATAAACAGATCAGATTTGGTTTGACATGGATCACCTTGGAAATGTGAAGTTTCAGCAGGTTTCGTGACACCAGAGGTCCTGTACAGTGATCTTTACTGTAAGCTGACTTACAGCACTGAGACATTTCTTATTTTCAGTTTTAATGCTGGTAAAGTCGATACCGGTGGTGCGTTCATGAGCTGAAGCGAAGGTCTGACAACAGAGCTTCCTCCTCCTCAACTCAACAGGGAAGACAAACATCATGACTTGTACTGAAGGGTCGATAAAAACTGCTTTTCTTTCAGCGACAGAACAGGCTGGAAACCAAACTTTGGCTTTGGGCTGACAAAACAAGAGACCGACATCAGCACAAACATTCAAATATATATAAATAGACAAAAGATATGCAATGGAGAGTGAATATTTTAGAGACATTAAACCAAAGTTTTACTGTCTTCAACAGTCTCTGTGTGCTCTGGGCTCTAAAGTGTGGTCCAGGTACAGAAATCACCTGTGCAGGTAGGGGGCGTGGCCTCAACAGCCCTGCAGTAAGCAGTGTGCTATGATCATGTGACTGAGGAACAGCAGATATTCAAGTGTACCTGCATGAAATCTGGTTGATTTAGTCAAGATTATGTTCCCTGTTAATGGGCCAACCTTCAATTTTGTAAATTCCCGGGGTATTCCCATGGAAAGTTTCCAACTTTGAAAATTCCCAGAATTTTACAACCCTAATGGGAAACAAAGGCCAAGAAGTGGCTGCCAGTTTCTCAAAATGGCAACTGAAAAGATAATTTGACATCGAGTCATGACGCTTTCACAGTAAAATGTCAGACAGGGAACATTGTGTGCTTCACAGCCGGTCCAATCAGAAGCAAGCGTAGGCGGGACATCTAATCTGCTAACGAATAATTACCATGACTCAGCGTGTGTTTTGGCAGGTGAGGCGCTGAATTTAAAGGCGTTTCCATCACACGAACATTTGATTGCATTAATATTTAAACAAGTCATTAAGATATCAGATAAACTCAGGCTGCGTGCTCCGTGCAAACGTCTCAAACCAACAGACGGTGCGAGTTAATTAGCGGCTTCGACATGCAAAACCATCGACGAGCTCGCTTAAGATCACAAACCTCGTTCATCTCCTCATTAAGGAGAAAACACTCGACTGTACAGCGGTAAGAAAAAACTGAAGTACATCCGTCTCCCTGTATATAATGAAGCTTCAGTCCCCGCAGTAATAAGCCCACACAATAGACTTAAGCAACTAGAGTAGCAGGTAATTAAAGGCATTGTATGAAATTAAATAGAAATAGAAAACGCTGGCTGGAATCATTAGACAGAGGGCCATTGTAGCTCTCCTCCCCCGGCCTCTTTTTTGTCTTTGCGTCTCTTTTCATGTTTTCTATTCTTTACGGAGCGAGCAGCGGCCTTTTATTCATTTAATGATTACTCTGTCTTTTTACGGAGAGCGACGCCTCGCATCTCTGAAAAAACAACGCTGACTGACGTGACCCTGAATTAACAGAGAGAGAGAGAGAGAGAGAGAGAGAGAGAGAGAGACGGAGACAACCGGCAGGTTGCTGCATGGTCCTCCACGCTTCCCAGCCTTCAATCAGCAGAGAAATATCTATCATCATAAAACGGTGTGTGTGTGTGTGTGTGTGTGTGAAAGAGAAGACAGGGCGTGTATATGTATCAGCAGGCGTGATGATAAAGTTTAAAAGGGCATCTGGGGTAAAATAAATGACGCCTGATGGTTCGCGGCCCGCAGACATCGAGCTCTCGGGAGTTGGTGCTGACAAAACTGACTTACAAATTGTTCCATCAACGAGACAATGTAATCTGACTTGATGTGATGCGGGCCTCCCTCCCCGGGTTTGTAATGTGGCAGACAGAATGAAGAAACGACAGGAACAATTTGCACGACGCCGATGTTGCACGAAAAGCTCATCCCGCACAAAATGTCCATTTACATTTCGGGCTCCGCGAGAAATTGCCCCGGAGACGGACATTAAAAAATTTCCCCCCCGTGCGGAACATTCGGAGACGTAGTAACGGAGCGCTGATCGCGTGATGACACGTCTCATTTAATTCTCGAGATCACTGAAATACCGAGACTGCTTTTAAAAAGGAGACCGTCCTCCTGAAAGAATAAAAACATGAGTCGATTTACGCCCTCAAGATGTTGTAGTAATTACGACTCACTGGATTCATGAATCATTGACTTCAATGTAAAAAACTGTTGTTTACTTCCTGTTTCCAATGAAGTCGACTGTTTTGTTGGGACCACGATCGACTCTTATACTTCAAGTAGCAGCACCATCCTTGGCTGGTCGTTGGTTCTTGGCTGTAGTGAAGATACTAGAGTTTCAAAATCCTGGGAATTTTCCAAGTTGGAAACTTTCCATGGGAATTACCAGGAATTTATGTGAATAAACCAGGAAGGTTGAGGCCACGCCCCCTACCTGCACAGGTAGATGAAGCACGCCATGTTTCTTTAAACCTGTGTTTTCTTGTGAAAGCGTCACTTCTTGGCATCAAATTATCTTTTCAGCTGGCATTTTGAGAAACTGGCAGCCACTTCTTGGCCTTTGGTTCCCATTAGGGTTGAAAAATTCTGGGAATTTTCCAATTTAGAAACTTTCCAATGGGAATTTAAGGGAATAAACTGGGAATTTACAAAATTGAAGGTAGGCCCGTCAACAGGGAACTTAATGGGGAAATATATTTTATATATTTTTTACAGTCACATGCACTGTTGAGGAAATTCATTCAAGCTGTGTGCTGACAAACGTGCTGGACTGTCTCGTCCGTTGTGAACGACTGAGCCTTTTGAGGATGTTTCAAGTGTTTTCCCGCCTCACGTCCTGCGGCGTCGACCACCACAAGGAACACCAACAAAGAAGAAGAAGGAATAAGCTTCTTCAGATCACGGCTCTCCACTCTGAGCAGCTCGATGACACGACACATCAACAGCTGGACAAACACAACGCCGCAAAGCCGATCTGCATACACACCGGCCTCAATCAGCTGCTGCAGACACACACACACACACACACACACACAGAGCTTCTTAAAGGGATTAAAAGGCACTTAAAGTAACCGCTCTGTAGTTACAGAGTCGATCATTACGGATTGATTTCATTTAACCAAACTGTCCTGATGTTTTTCACACCTGTCTGTGCAGACGTTCAACACCTACAAGAGGCCGTGGAAGAAGATCATCATCAAATATATACAGGAGACGCACTCATGGCTGCCAGCCTTGCTGTTTTTTTCCACCTGAACAAATGTTCTGCAGGTGTTACACTGCACATCGCGCACAACTACACACCTGCAAAAAAAAAAAAAGCAATCAGCAGCACAAAAAAGGTGACGCTGTTTGATGTTTCTGCGAGGCGGCAGCATTTTTAAAATTCACCAACACCATCAGAGATGAAAAAGAAAAGAAGCTCTGTGTCTTTACAGTCTGCATGAGCGAGCGTCCTCATTATAACGTGAAAGAAAAATCCCCGAGACGCGAACGCACATCGAGAAAGGTGTGGAAAGAGGGTTAGGACTCGGCGAATGATCCCCGTGTGATAACCACGGCGTGAATCTGCTGCCAGACGCTCTGAGAAACGTTTAGAGAACGGCACATGGTTTCACTGATGTTTCACTGCAGACTAAACCAGATGCACATTTCTGCACTAAAAAATGATTTCGCAATTTCCAAAAAGCCCAAAGTGACGTGTTTTATTTGCTGCTGGGTTTGTGCAACACGAAAGATATTCAATTTAAAATGATGTGAAACAGGAAAAAAGGAGCTGGAAACAGAAAATGTTTGGTGTTTTCGCTCGTCGAGTGATTAAAATAATGGCTGATTCATCTTCTTTTGTCTGACAGTGATTAGAGGAGATTCAACCTCAAACATCCGTCCCAAAAAAACAAAGACAGAAATGGCACATTCCACTGCAACTAACGATTATTTCCATTCTCGGCTGATTGTTTTGATTTACTGATGAGTTGTTTGGTCCGTAAGTTGATATAATGCTCATATAAGATAACAAATAAATAAGAAGCAGATAATTAATGTTAAAATATGAAGCCAGAGATGACCGCTCACAGCAGGTGGACTGTAAACTGAATATCTTTGGATTATTGAATAAAACGAGCCACTTGAATGCATCACTTCGGGCTGTGGGAACTGTTTTATAACATTTTATTGAGGAGATAAAGGCAGATTAGGCGATGATGAAATAATAATCTTTAGTTGCAGCTTGAGTTCATAACACAAAGACTGAATCGGGACTGAATCATCGCCGGTTTTCACTTGTTATACTTCACAGGAAGCTCAAAGTTTAAAGGAGGTAAAGTGAGTTCAGCACGCTGCACGCTGAGGTGACCAAAGGTCAGCAGCAACACGCGAGACGAGCAAACAACGTAAAGCAGAGCAAAGTATTTACCGAGTCGCTCCAGAGGTGATTTCCTGCTCGGCTGTTTGTTCAGTTTCTTTAACAGAGTTTCAGTTTGAGCTCCTCACACGTGAATGTTTTCTGCTTTCTGTAAGAACCTCGATCTCCACCGAAGCCCCGCGAGGCTGTAATTACAGCTGCTGGTCGATGAATCGATTAGCTGTCAGCCATTAAATATTAAATTAATCACAGACTATTTTGATGATTGATTCATCGTTTTGAGTCATTTAATGAGAGAGAAAAAGTCAAAAATCTCTGATTTCAGCCTCCCACGTGTGAATATTTTCTGTTTTCTTTCATCCTCTTCGACAGTAAACTGAAGATCTCAGCGTTGTGGACAGAACGAGACATTTGAACTTTCAATCAAGAAAATAACTGGCAGATTAATCAATAATGAAAACAAACAAAGGGTTTTACAGAAAATACTACAGTAACACACAGGAACTGTGTGTTTACTATAAGTACAGGAGCATATGTGTGTGTACAGGCCTCTTCCAGGATCATAATATCAATGAGATGTTCAGTACATCATCACATTCAAAAGTCATAAAAATCCAGTATCATCATAATAATATTGTCTTTAAGACTCTTTGGTACAAACAGTGAGACATCCGTCCAATCTAAAAGAACGTTTATCTCTAAAACAAACTGACCTCATCGTCTTTATCTCGAAGGCCTGACCTGATAAACACAAACATGCTGATATGAGTCTCCTGCCAAAGATGACGGAATAAAAACACACATTTACAGACACACACACACACACACACACACACACACACACACGAGTTCCTAAATATGCACAAAAATGTGCAAATCTGAAAGTGAGTGACTCTCTGCATGTTTGACCTCTGACCTCTGAGGACGAGCTGCCTCTTCCCATCGTGGAGAAAGCAGAGGAACACGTCGTCTCTGCCGAGTTATGAAGAATAATAAAAGAAGAAGATGCTTATTTTGGTGTTTCAACCATTGACTGAATGAAGTGAAGTTGGTGGAGCTGACGTGGGCTGAAACGTTTGGACTTAAAACCAACCACCTGGTTCCAATAGAGGCAGAGCAGGACGTGAACTGCTGTGTGGAATTAAGTCTAAAATGTAAAATCTGTGAGAGCCTGAAGTTTCTAGATCAGCTCGGCTGTGATGACACGAATGTGGAAGGAGATGCCAACGATTACTTAGCAAAAGAAATCTGTGCAAACTGAAAGTCTCCCCGTCGCCAGATCAACACAAAAGTGGCTGAGCGCACGCTGCAGACGGTCTGATCCAAACTCTGCACAGACGGCAGACGGTCAGCGGTGAACGCGTGACGTCCATCTGTCGGGAGTTTCATCTCTGACGCCGTGTTTTCAGTTTGCACACGCAGGCTACGATCGCAGATTAGAGACAGCGAGCGCTCGACACAACAGCAGCCTGTTGAACACACACACACACACACAGAGCTCTTTAACCTTCATGCATATGTATTTCAGACTTATTTAACGTGATGTGCATTTAATGCTGATTATTGGCACACACACACACACACACACACGTCGTGTTCAGCCAGCCAGCGATTTGTTACTCCGACTGGGGCTAATCGTGTGTTATTAACGTGCATCACAATACGGCAAATGTCAGCAAAATTACACAAACAAACTGATTAAAATAACAATTTCTGTTCCATTTAGGTCCAATTTTGGGTACATTTTATTTCACTACATTTCTTACTTACTGATTTTACACACAAATAATCCAACAAACCTATAAAATGTGATGTTTTTAATAGATTTAAGGCCCTGCACACCCACACAGGTGGTGATAATGCCATAATTTGAGTACTACAGCATGTCATCAATGTCAGATCACTCATCTTGGCTCTGTGCTTTCATGCTAATGTTGCCGTTTAGGTCTTGTTTAAAGGTTCATGCTCTTCACTTCACTCAGCGCTCACTGCTCGCAGCTTCAGGTGGAGCTTCACGTGCACACTGAGAAACCGAAACCGAGCCGAGCTGCATTCCACTCAAACAGGTTTCTGATAGTCTAACTGTCCTTTAATGCACAGTTCAGTCCGCAGACAGGAAAATTAGAGGTTAAGCAACACAAACACTCCCTGAGGTTGAGAGAGAGCTCGTCGGTTTACAGTTGTCAACAGAGATTAAGTTTAAAGTTGGCTTACACTAAAAACTACATGGAAACAATAAATGTTGCAGACATTTGCTACATGGCTACTTGTTACTTTCTCTGTTTGCCTCCCTTAACACGTTGTTCCCGTTTAATTCAATGAAGAACTATTGAAAGAGGGAACAAAACCTCTCAGAGCTAGCTAGCTTGCTAACTGTCAGTTAACCTTAGTATATAGCATAGTTTAGCTTAGCATAAAGCCTGGAAAGCGCTTGGGGAGACCGCTAGCCTGGCTCTGTGTCAATTCTCTTACTTTTGGACACAGCATGGCTAGCTATTTCCAGTCTTTATGCTAAGCTAAGCTAAGCTAAGATAAGCTAACTGGCTGATGGCTGTAGCTTCACGTTTATAGTACAAACATGAGACTGGTGTCAAAATCCTCATCTAACTCTTGGCAAAACAAACAGACAAACAAGCTATCAAAATCACCCATATTTGGGGAAATACGCTAATTTCCTTTAGCCTTGGACACATCCTGGCTAGCTGTTTCCCCCTATTTCCACTCTTTATGCTAAGCTAAGCTATGGTGTCAAAAACCTCATCTATCATCTCATCCATCTCATCAATTCTTGGTGTACTTTTCTGGCAACTAATGTTTGTTTAATGTAACAGTCAACGTAACGTGCGGGTACATTTCAAGAGTAAAGTCCAGTTAAAAAAAAACAAGTCGAGACGTCCAGAGCTCGGCTACCAAAACACGTCAAACCAAAATACCCAGTTAACCCGCTGACCCTCCAAGATTGTGAATGTCAGACGAATAAAGCGAGATCTTCGCCCTTTGAGTTCACGCTTTATAACTCATCCTGCCTCCAAGAAATATTTCTAGAAAACCTCCCATGAACTCCATTTCCGAGTCAGGAGATAATGTAAAACAGTGTACGGGTTTGTCCCCGAGGCGGCACAACATAAAGCTCAGCTGCTCACTAACTAACTTTCCACAGTCGGTTCACAGAAAGAGAGAAGAGGGGGAGATAGTGTTTGTATTGTGCAGCGTGTGGAGGCCTGTGACTAGAAATAGCCTTCTGGGCTTGTAGCATAAAAACATTAAAAAGGGATTTAGTGAAGAGCTTACTCAGAAAGAAGGCGACTCTTTTGAACAATCCGAGTGATAGTAGCTTGAAAACATTAACTGAACAAGCAAACGGCATCACAGGAAGCCCGAGCTGCATGTTTTGTGCTCTGAAAGTGGCTTTTCAAAGACTCCTGTCTGTTTCTGCACGTCCAAACTTCCACCCCGATGAATTAAAGATGACAACGAACCGCTCAAGCAGCCTTGAAGCCGCACGCCCGAGTGAACCAAGCATCATATTAGCCGTAACATCCAACAACCTGAGTCTAAACAGAGCAGCTGCTGCTTGCTGCTGTAAGCTATAATGGTTTTATGGCTCCAGGAGCTCAAGGTGCAGCGTGGAGGCTATTCTAATCCATTAACTGACACCATGGGCAATTACCCTCCCATCATACACAGCAATACTTGGAAGCAGATGGCAAACCGGCACAGTCTTTTCAAAAGATTCATAGTTCCACACATGAGATGTGGGTTAATCTGTTTTAATGACCTTTGGAGCCAAAGATTTGACTAAGCACAATCATTATCTGGCTGCTGTTGTAATGGTTTAAGCGCTCGTGATCAATACTGCCATCAAAAAACATCTGTTTCCACCGGCACATTAAATGTAGGGGATATCGTGGAGAGCTCGGAGCTCCTCTAACTTCCAATTATCCTCATTGGGATTGGTATAGATTAGACAGTGGGTGGAGAATCAATAATAAGATAATGGTGTTGTACAGGTGTTTGTAAAATGGTAGTATGCGAGGTTAACACTGCTGGAAGAAGACAAGTAAAGTCTGGAATACATTAGTGTTGAAGCCGCCCCCGCTCCAGATGTTCGGTGCATTGATTAGTCCCCAACACATTCCACCAGACTCCATTTAAAAAAGTGGAAATTAAGCTTGACCTCGCCCGTTAGGAAGCAATAAAGCTTCCAGAAAAGATTTAAAGAGCTGTCAGGAACCTTCACAGCCTCGCCTTCGATTCAGCATGCAGCGAAAACATCAACGCTTTCTCCTCAAAGTCACGTCATGTCAACCCGCCTTTTAAAGGTCCAGTGTGTCAGATTTAGGAGTATCTATTAGCTGGAATATTTATGTTTTCATTAGTGTACAATCGCCTAAAAATAAGAGTCGTTGTCTTAAAATGAGCCTGTTATACCTCTACAGTGAGAGCGGGTCCTCTCCAATGTAGTCCACCATGTTGAAACCGCCATTTTTCTACAGTAGCCCAGAACAGACAAACCAAACGTTGGCTCTAGATATGGCCTAGACTTTTATGACCTTTGACATCTAGTCGTGGAGTTGCAGTTTGCAACCACCTGAATACCCCTCGCCTCACCCTCATGTTCCCGGCATGTAGGGTAAACTAAGGTGGCCGTGAAACTTGCGAAAAACCTGTCTCCTAACTTCTATCTGGAGTCCGTTTGTCCGTTCTGAGTTTGTTCAAAATGGCGGTTCAACATGGCGGACTCCGTGGAAGAGGACCCGCTCTCACTGTCGATATAAAAGTCTCATTCTAAAGGTAACAAAACAAGATTCATCTTCTTATTTTTAGGTCAATACACACAAATGAAAACATAGTTATGGTTGGAAATGGACCTTGAAAGGTCTAGGTGTGTTCAGCTGTTTGTCTGCTCTGGGCTACTGTAGAAAAATGGCGGACTCCGTTGGAGAGGACCCGCTCTCCTACAGTTTATATAAAGTGTTCATTTTAAGACAATAAAAGCACGACAATTCACATTTTCAGGTGATTATACACTAATGAAAACATACTAAATTAATATTTAGCCAATAAATTATGCTAAATCTGACACACTGGTCCTTTAACTGAATCTGGATCGCAGCTTTAATTAACTTAAATTAAGTTTTTATCACCATAAAGGTGGACAGCACGCGAGCCGAACATCACATACTTCAGTGCTGATTGCAAAACACTTCAACTCGTGCTCGCCGGTGCGTTTGCTGCTCGGTGGCAGGCGGTGAATAATTAAATTTGGAGTTTTACGCGTGGAGTTTGGTGTGACGTTTGAGGGCGAAACGAGTCTTACAAAGATGAATCCACCTTGAAGCTTTTCCCGTGTGTGTGTGAGAGAGAGAGAGAGAGAGAGAGAGAGAGAGGAAAGTTTGCGTTAAAGCAGGTCAAATATTGAAGGAAGCTTTCGGAAGCTTACCTCTGTGTTTGCAGCTGATCGCTCCCTCCTCTCTCCGTCCGCGCTCCGTGCGTAAAGACGTCTCCGTCAATAATCCGTAAAAATGTTTAAAAGTTAGAAAATAAAACTAGTCCTCTGTGTGCGGAAAAAAAGTTCCCAGATTTACATCCTCGTGTGTGGAGGTCCAGTCCGGTTCGGATGTGCAGCTGCGCAGCTGCGTGTGTCTGCAGCCGCAGCTGAAGTTTCTTTAGTTCAACAATATTCCCACAGACAAACAAGTCTTCAGCTCCGTCCCCACGCCCAGGAGCCCGGCGAACTACATGCCCGGGCTCAGGTGTGATTCATGGCTAACACACACGCGCGCGCGCGCAGACACGTCCAGGTTTTTAACAGCAGGAGAGAGAGTGTGTGTGTGTGTGTGTTTTCTGTATCCAGCCAGAGTCCGAGGCGCACACATCCAGCCCGAAGCTCTCTCACACGGCCGCGATACGCAGCGAATACTGGGGGAGTATCAGGATGTTTCCTCCTCCTCCTCCTCCTCCTCCTCCCAGTACTAAACCCCCACAATGCCTGTGAGGCTCAGACCAGTCTGTCAAGTTAGCAGCAGCTCCGACTAACACCGGAAAAGTGTGGGCTTCCTTTCAAAATAAAAGACTAAACACACAGCATTTTACCCTCAAATGTTAAAAACTTCACAGCAGAAATAAACATGTTTACAGCCTGGTACAAAAAACAGTTTTGGTCTCTGTAGCTAATTTCCCCATTCATGACAACTGTAGTGAGGGTGAATTTATATACAACTCACCTGTTTGATTGACAGGTGGGTGTCCAAGTCTCTGCTGATTTTTAGAGACAGTATATTAAGGTTAATCAAAGTTGTGTTAGGCGTGGGATTTGAACCCACGTCTCCCTTCAGGAGTCTGGCACCTTAGACCGCTCGGCCATCCTGACACATGTATGGGTGAGTCAGATACTAAAGGAGAGGGTTCTAGTACAAGGACGGAATGATGAGCAGGAGTTCCTGAAGCACAAGAAGAGCTGGTTAAAAAAGAAGTTCACAATGCTGAGAGGAGACGGGAGAAAACTAGGGGAGTCTTGAACTGTTGTTTTGAGACAGCAGGGTTTGATTGATAATGGACAGCAGGGGGTGGGGGTGAGACAAACAGCTGACTGAAAAGCTTTGTCAGGAGTGGATTTGAACCTTACGCTCCATTTGGAGACCAGAAGTCCCTTTTTTGTTCAGGAAGGAGTGAACCCTGAGTCTGGCGCGCCTTAGACCGCCGGCCATCCTGGACATGTGTGGGCAACAGTCACCACACTCAGTCTGACTTACAAAATCCAGCCAGAGCCATCACTCTGATCAGTTTTGTAGAGGTCTGATTTGGATACTTCACCCTCAGACTGATTTAAGACAACAAAAAGTGCATGAATGGAGCTGAATCAGGTGAAAAAAATCGTGTATTTGGTGAGAAAACACCTGAAATTAGGAAATCCTTTAAATAAATGCCATTTTAAATCGTAATTTTCCAGTTGTCTGTTTACATCATCTTCTGTCAGTACAGAACATATATGCTTTTATTTTGAAAATTCCATCAGGAAGTCTTGCTCTGTATTGTTTTCTGACTTGACGGTGGCAGATTAAACTCAGTCCCATGGGTTTAAAATACAAAGCTATTAAAGAAAACCTTTAAAATCACACAAGAGAAATAAAGGATGATGGTGTTTATGTTTTTAATAATGAGAGATCACTGTTTGAACTCCTTTAATAAAGCACGAGCAAAACAAACAAACTTGTTGCTTTTTGTTGACAGATGTGCTGCAGCTTTAATCCACGCTAGATTAAAACCTACTTCCAAACAGATCGTGCACGGTTTAATTCACATCTATAATAATCTATTTACACCCCCCAGAGGTGACGTCTATTTATTTTTCCTTTTATTCTGAGTTTTTCTTTCTCATTTGATCTTTTTAGATGTTTGAAATTGAAGCAATCTGAGGAAATCTTCAGAGGTCTGGTCCGGTCTGCCTGAGAGAGTGGTCGTCGCGCTGTCAAGCTCAGTTAGCGCAGTCGCCCTGCTGTTAATTCGGCGGCTTCATGGGCACAATGGAGGCTTTGTTGTTGGAGAATTTGTTCGAGAAGTAATCCTGACACTGGGCCATTCAGGGCCTAACCTTTGTTTCATAAGTCCTGAACGTTACAGTAGGCACCGGGTGCATTAGAACAATCTCGTTGTGCAAGTCGCCTGGTATGGCAGGGGAATGATTCGTGGTCACTGGAGGGTGCATTTGTATTTTTTGGAGCGCTTTGGGTGGAGAAAGGTCAAAGGTCACGAGCTGGGAATAATGAGGTTAAAGCCTTGATAGGCAGATATATGTACACCAATGATCGCTTTTTTAAAGAGTTTTAGTATATGAATGAATCAGCTTGAGTCTATGAGCCACATGCAGAGCAGAGACGAAAGAACAACGGTAAAAGAAGAACTCTGTGACAATCCAACAACAACAAAAAGCCACTTGAGGGACATTTCCAGGAGAAAGAGGTGCAGATTTTATTGATATGAAGATTAAAAAACACCTAAAAAGTGTAGTGTACTGAATGAATGACATAAAAACGAAGCCAGAACACAAAACAAAACGATCACGCTCAGAATAAAGACCCACACAAACAGCTGAACTAAAACATTCTTGTTTTGGCTTTTTATAGGATTTTTCCCATCCAAGAAATATCTTTAACTCTATAATATGAAATTGTAAATGTACTTCCAGTTCCTGGAGCAATTTAACAAAGAAATAAAGAATTATATGATTCAGGATATCTAAAAGAAACCTCAGATAGAAAGACAATGTTGTGTTTGGAGGACAGGATTTTAAATCCTGCTGATGCCACACTGGCTTGTAATCAGGCGGATGGTGTTCTGTCATTCAGACGCCTGTATGTAACTTTGGCCCGGTACGTATCACCCACAAACTCCCACGTGTGTCCTCGCTGCTTTGTCCTGTGTCAGCGCTTGCAGAGGAGACAACACGACCTGCTCGATCCTGACCTCAGATCCTACCGTATGTCTGCCCAAAGGTTGACGTGAAAGAAACATTGCAAACACAGCAAAACAAGCAAATAAAGGCAGAGAGCTGCAGATTCAGACACTGACACGCGCTTCTACACAAGTTGTTACATTGTTTGCTTTTCAGCAGCTGATTGTAAAACGCAACATCTCGCCGGCTCTTCGCTTCCCTTCAGCTGAACAAACTTGAAGCCCCCTCTGGGCGCTAATGATATCAGATCTTCAAAGCAATAACAAGACGATTCTAACATTCAAATGAATCTTTAATACAGTGAGTGAAATATTCACTTCAATATATTTTACAGTGCCCAGTCTATTGTTGTCATCCCCGTCCTGGTTAGTGTTGTCATTGCAGTTGTTGACGTTGTTGCTGCTTGTACCTACATTTATTCAACATACATTTCTTCTTAATTTGAATTCATTTAATATTTGAACTCCTGGTTTACAATTACAAAACATGTTAAATGTTTCCTCACAGGTATTTTAATTCTTAAGTAAAATAAATGACTGAAATGTTGAAATAATAAATAACCTATAAATACACTCCTCGTCGCTCTTTAGGAAACACTGTACTGCATGTACTGTGTATACTCTGTAAAGGGAAGCAGTACAAAGAAAAAGATAGTATGTCGTAGCCAAACAACACACACACACACACAATGAGTGTATTATACCATTCATTACGCCTCTAAATCACTGAGGCTCCTTAACTGACTGGATCAATCTAGCTGACAAACTACTTCCTGTTCGGCTGACAAACCGTCTTTCTGCTCGCCTGACTGGTTAATTAGCTACACCCTGCGGTTTTGTGTGTGTTTGACTCGACGATCATATGAATGTCTGGATGGTTTGCAGGGTTCACTGGCTGACTGGAGTGAGCTGTTAAACACGGCGTTGGAATGAACATTTGTGTGTGTGTGTGTGTGTTTGTGCCATAAGAGCACATGCAAACACTGTCACACACGCCACACGCAGCCCTGTGTACTGGGTCAGCACACATTATGTAGATCTGGATCGACACACTGCCGCCTCGTGTTGTTTTCTTTGTGACTTAAACAAAGCTTGTTTGCAGTGTCTGGTCATGTTCAGACTAACAACACTGCTGCCAGACAAGAACCATTGACGATTTCACGCCCCACTTTCCAAGATGGACGCCTAAACAATATCGTACACACCCATGCAACTTCAGTACGGGTTTGTGTTGGAGAGATTATGGGAACAAACTTCTACAGAGCACATTTTGGGTTAATAAGATTTCACCTTAGGATAGGATGAGAGACTTTGTACCATCAAACTCATAACAAATGTCTGTCAGGAGTGGGATTTGAACCCACGCCTCCATTTGGAGACCAGAAGTCCCTTTGGTCAGGAAGGAGTTGAACCTTGAGTCTGGCGCCTTAGACCGCTCGGCCATCCTGACATGCATGCAGTCATCTCATCCGTAGATGTCAGATACTTCAGGAGAAGATAGTAGAAGGCAGAGCTGGACTTAACAGAGGAATCATGGGTAGAAGATCCTGAAGAACAGGAAGAGCAGAGATGAACAGGATTTCACAAGGTTGGCTGTTACGTTGTTACCAAAAAAAAAGAAAAGACTGAATGATCTGGCAAAGTCTTGAATCAGTCTTTCATACAGCAGGGGGTGATGGGATGATAAACAGCATGTGATGAGGTGACAGTCAGGTAAGAAGAAGGCTGGACTTTGAAAACTTTGTACCATCAAAGTTGTGTTAAATGTCTGTCAGGAGTGGGATTTGAACCCACGCCTCCATTCGGAGACCAGAAGTCCCTTTGCACAGGAAGGAGCGAACCCTTGAGTCTGGCGCCTTAGACCGCTCGGCCATCCTGACACATGTATGGGTGAGTCAGATACTAAAGGAGAGGGTTCTAGTACAAGGAAGGAATGATGAGCAGGAGTTCCTGAAGCACAAGAAGAGCTGGTTAAAAAAGAAGTTCACAATGTTGGAGAGGAGACTGAGAAAACTAGGGGAGTCTTGAACTGTTGTTTTGAGACAGCAGGGTTTGATTGGATAATGGACAGCAGGGGGTAAGAGACAAACAGCGCACTGAAAATCTTTGTCAGGAGTGGGATTTGAACCCACGCCTCCATTTGGAGACCAGAAGTCCCTTTTTGTTCAGGAAGGAGTGAACCCTTGAGTCTGGCGCCTTAGACCGCTCGGCCATCCTGACATGTTTGCAGTCATTTCATCCGCAGATGTCAGATCCTTCAGGAGAAGATAGTAGAAGGCAGAGCTGGACTTAACAGAGGAATCATGGGTAGAAGATCCTGAAACACAGGAAGAGCAGAGATGAACAGGATTTCACAAGGTTGGCTGTTACGTTTTTGCTAACACTGCAAAAACTGGGAGGCTGAACCAGCCATTTCATACAGCAGGGGGTGACTGGATGATAAACAGCATGTGATGAGGTGACAATCAGGTAAGAAGAAGGCTGGACTTTGAAAACTTTGTACAATCCAACTCATAATAAAAGTCTGTCAGGAGTGGGATTTGAACCCACGCCTCCATTTGGAGACCAGAAGTCCCTTTGTTCAGGAAGGGGTGAACCCTTGAGTCTGGCGCCTTAGACCACTCGGCCATCCTGACCTGCATGTTGGGTTACCACTTCTGTACTGTCAGATACTTAAGGAGGAGGTTGTAGGATGAGGTAGAGCTGGACGTGGTAGGGGAATGACAGGCAGCAGTTCCTGAAACACAGGAAGAGCAGGAATGAACAGGATTCACAAGGTGGGCCGTTATGTTGTGACCACAAAGGTGACTGCATGATTTGCAAAGTCTGGAAGGTTGAACCGGTCTTTCATAAAGCAGGAGGTGATTGGATGATGAGCAGGTAACTTTGTAAAACTCTGTCAGGAGTGGGATTTGAACCCACGCCTCCATTTGGAGACCAGAAGTCCCTTTGCTCAGGAAGGAATGAACCCTTGAGTCTGGCGCCTTAGACCGCTCGGCCATCCTGACACGTGCACGCAGGAGTCATCCAGATCTGCAGAAGTTACCAAACTATGAACTACAGACTGCTTTAATCAGCATTGTTCTTTAAAACTCACACATCATTGTCTCCAACGAGCAGAGAAGTCTAAAGTCAAGGGCATTGTTCTAAAGGAGAGAAAAAAATTCTGCTAACATCACATTTCTTCCGTCCTATTTTTAAAAGGTTGCTCTTGTTCTTGTTGTTTCTTCTGATGTCTTTTGATCTCTCTCCATCACACATGCAGCGTTAAGCCCATCTGCCCTCACTCAAAGCCTGATGATGACCCCATGACCTTCGACCCCGCGTGTCCCTGCTCAGTCATCCACGGACAATACATTCCTGCTAACTGACCGTCTTCAAATGATCTTTGCATGGAGCCAGAACAAAATAATAGAACCAGTTTGTTCTTAAATCACATCTATAAAAAGACATGTGCCCTTATGTTGAAGTCATGCAACAACACAAGACAGAGCAGCCAGCTAACATTGCTTACTAGTCCAACTCCGCAGCCGGAGGAGATCAGAGGGAAAACCAGAAAACAAAACACAACCAGTTTCACCAAAATCTGTGAAATAGTTGGCGGTGTAAAGTTGCATGACGTTGCTTTGAGAAAAGGTTTAGCAGTCAAGCTCAGCAACATAATAAACAAATACAACAGAATTTTTATTTAGATTACACCAAAAAAAAATGCTGCAATATTCAACCAACACCTCCACATCCATCACAACGAGGAGTCCAAAATCTAAAGTACATGTTTATTTTAACTGTTTGGAATATGTATTTCAGGGGAAATGTCAAAATAAAAGTATTTTCTGATCTGCATGCCCCTTCAGCTGCTGCATCATAACAAATGTATTTTATGCAGCTGGTTATTATTCAAACTCACAGACCTTTATTTGAAATTCTGGTAGAGACCCTAAAGTTTTCAACAACACCACAGACTATATGTCAAGCTGAATTTGGGGTATAAAACAGTGCACAGGACAGTGCTGCGGTATCCGGAGCTGAATATTTCATTCAGTGCGAACAGTGATATGGCAATGGAAAAAAAGACTAGATAGACAGTGTGAAGGACTTTGTCACACAAAGTAGAAAGTTTAGTTTCGAAGCCATTTTAGGTGAGACTGAAACTTTTGAAAGAAAAATGAACTCACCCTTCATCTTACAAATCAAAAGATGAATTCATGAGGAATTAAATAAACAATTTCTGAATTCAGCAGGCTCAGATTTTTACTACTACACCCTCACTCCATCGACATAGCTGTCATGTCGTCCATGAAAAAACACCATTTTATGTGTTTTCTTCCTGTTTTAATTGTTTATTAATCTCCAAGCAGCAACCTCCCGTGGCTGGAAAATGAACTACTAAAAACTGAAGCTCGTCTAGTTTCATTTCTGTCAGGAGTGGGATTTGAACCCACGCCTCCATCTGGAGACCAGAAGCCCCTTTTTAGCTCAGGAAGGTGTCAAACCTTGAGTCTGGCGCCTTAGACCGCTCGGCCATCCTGACATGTGAGAAACAAAGGTGACCATACTCAGCCTGGGCGGCTGGAACCACCGCTCTGGACTGTTGACCAGATTTCAGCACATTTATTACACCACTTGGCAACTGAGAGGCTGAATCATCCATCCAACCATCAGAATGTGGGCTATTTTTGTTTGAGCTGAAAGAGGTATTCAAACACCTCATTATTACAGCACCCACAGGTGTGTGTGTGTGTGTGTGTGTGTATGAAGAGATGTCAGATGTGAATGATTTATGAGTATGTAAATGAGATTGTTGAACTGTTGAAGGACAGTGAAGAGCAACACTGTATAGGCACACACACACACAAATACACACACGTTCACTCATAATATTCTGCTCTGTCAATCTAAAGCTCAGTTTATTCTTCACTTTCGATGCTCAGTAAACATTAGCTGTGGTTCCTCGCCAATAAAAAAATCTCATAATCTAAACGAACTGTTTACGTTACAGGGAGCCAGACCAGACTGAAGCTGCATTTAAATGTGGACATTTCTAGAAAATAATGAAAGTCTATGATCAGCACTAAAGATTTCAAATGAAGGTTTATGAAGGTTTGAACTTTAAAGATGTATTCTGTGTATATTTGACTATTGTTAATACAGATATATAATAGATATATGAATATATTAATCATGTTGATGCTACACTGACTTGTAATCAGGTGAAAGCTGCTGTTAGCTAATATTAGCTCAGTTTGTTAGCTGCTGTTAGCTACTGTTAGCTCAGTTTGTTAGCTGACCTTTAGCTTTGTTAGCAGAGCACCTGGGGTTAGTGTTTGCACGACAAGCGTTTTGGACCGCTGGTAAGAGAAGTGGAATGGAGCCAATGTCATGCAAGAACCTGAGCAGGGCAAGAGGGGAATTTAACCTGGCAGCCTCTAGAGGAAGAGTAAATCTGGGACTGACTTTTAGTGGTTGGTGAGAGTCAGTAATATTAGCTGCTGCTGTGTCTTGTGTTGTTGGCCTTGCTTGATGTTCAGCCGATCTTTTCCGAGTAAAAACTTGTCACTTCTCCAAATAAAAGCTTTCAGGACTTCGGCTGCTCTTTGAGATGCAGTCCACGGTCGCTTTACTAGATTATTTTCTAAAAGCCATTCACACTGAAACAATCTCTTCTTTGTCCTCACCATCATCAAAATGGCAGATCACTTTCATCACACACCCATCGACAAATATACTCTCACAGCCTCAGTCTGTAATCACCTCCGTCGACACATAGGTGTTATTATCGACGTATTTTTCAGTTTCTCTTGTGAGACGACGACATGAGTCGAAAATAAAGATTTGATAGAGCGTCATAAATGCTACCTGGCAGCAACGACTCGTGTAATTCCCACACTGCTGCATCGACCCCTCGATTAAATCACTATTTCATACATGTCTCTTAAGGAAAACAGATATACAGAGATACAGTCTATCATAAAGGAGTCTCTGAAGGATTTGAAGGAGACTGTGCCACAAGTACTAGATCAACTTCAGATATGTCTCCTTTAAAAAGCATAAATTTCAAGGTTGGATGTGCAGATGGGATTTAGTGTGAACATGGTTGAACACTCCCTTCGGAAAGCCAGACAAACTCATATTATTAAAACAATCAGAATGACATGATATAGCAGTGAGTAGAAAAGCCAGACCACCAGGGAAGTGAGCACCAGGCACACCCAACCCAACCCCCAGCAGTGCTAGAGGAAGCCCCAGTGGGAGGTATGCAAAGCAGGTTAGTGAGGGATATCTCCCTCCCAGGCAACGTATGCTGATCAGCCAGAATATTATGAGCACCGACAGGTGAAGCAAATACCACTGATTACCTTGTTATCATGGCATCTGTCTGTAGTTGGGATATATCAGGCAGGAAATGAACATTTTGTCCTCAAAGTTGATGTTAGAAGCAAGAAAAGGATTTGAGCAACTTTGACGATGTGATTGCTTGACTGGCTTTCCAAAACTGAAGCTCTTGAACTGGCGACAAGGTCATGGGTGGCCTTGGGGGGCCTACCTTGTTTGTTTGTTTCTTTATAGGAGACCTTGTATCCAGGTCCAGAGGAGGGTGCTGTAGGGATCCACTGAGGAGTAGCATTCTTTGTTTTCTTTGTTTGATTATTCATACATAAGGCCTATTTTAGGTGTTTTGCCATCTTGTTAAGGCATTGAAAGTCTGGTTTCAACTATGGAAAGAAAGAAAAACCTCCATACTGATACCACCTGCCTGATTCTTAAAGCTAAACATTGCCTCTATACATCTTCAAACCAATATACAGTCCATCAATCTAACCTTGCTTTGTGTTAGAGAGAGGTGGGATGTGAATTGAATAGCATGGGGGAGCGGGACAATACAATGAACCACAGTGCATTTGGGTTATTTAAAACCTCCCATTCAGTCCTTCCTGGTGTAATGACGCTGTTTTTCTGCAGTACACCCACTCCACACACTCCATTTCTTTCTGTGTAAAAAAACATTTTCTCTCACGTCTCTGTAACGAAGCCTTTGAAGAGACAGAGTAACAGTGTTTTTGTGTTTGAAGCAATGATCCTGCATGCCAGCTATAGAAGAAAAGCTTCAAATATTCTTATTTTTTAATGATAAGACACTACTTATACATCCAAAAATAACCTTATATAAGCAGATTTGTGCTGAGAATGGTGTGTAAAGACGGTCGAGACAAAGGTTAGTTAAACCCACAACAAACTACATTCGCTGATGCACCAATTTATGTTGCCGACTGTGAACAGGATACAGGATTGGAAAGTGAGTATTGATTGGAGGGAATCATACAGAACTCATCTTCTCTGCAATTATGGAAGAAACAAATTGAGCGATTCCTCAAGTCCATTAAGGAACAAATAGAATATCTCACTTACATCAATACAGGACTTGTTAACAATGCCGCCAATGTGCAGGAAAAGATTAATTGCTCACGCACTTCAAATGCCTTCGTCCGCCACCCTATTTATTCTTAGAGCGCTGCCAACTGTTGAAAACAAGTAGTGCCGCTAATGACACTTTTTAATTCACAGTGAAACATAATGATGTCTGGTATTGATGGGAATGATGGCACTGAGTCACACACCACCAACTATTTCACTGATTTTGGTGAAATATTTTATGGAGGTTTTCCGTCTTATGTGCTGCTCCGCCTCAACTCTCTGTGATTTACAGAGTTTCCTGATGCACAGTGAATTAAACTGCTGACAGCTGTAGCTGCTGATAGCTCAGTTTGTTAGCCGAACGAGTGTTAGTGTTGGTACCACAAGTGTTTTTGACCAATGGAAAGAGGCGGTTCAGGCCTGGGACACGGAGTAATAATGCGTGAGTGGGAGTGGAGCCAGTGTCGTGCCAGAACTGGAGCTGGCGAGCAGGGAATGTAACCGGGTGTCAAAGATGTCAAATTAGAAACAAGTCACGTTATCGTTTGAAAGTTTTACAATCAATCACAGTAATGATGTTAAATACATCATTCACAGGCAATTTTTGTGAGATCCCTTCAGTTGTGGACTTGACAGGCGTTGAATTAAATCCCAGGGTAAAGACTTTTAAAGTGGTTTTTAAGTGGTCTTGAGGCCAAAACCAATCACGGGTACTATAACACTGCCTGGAAACAAAAAGAGGAGTGAGACTGAACCAAAACAGTGAAGTTTGAGGGGGTGTAAAACCAAAACAATGAGCTGAAAGGTGCTAAAACAGTCGGTAGAGCTGAAGAGAACTGATATTCTCTTCTCCTTTTACATTTGTTTTCTCATCTTTCTTTCCATTGGAAGGAAACCATACAAGTGAATTTTATGAAACCTTTAAAGATATTAAGTATGAGTACTTGATGTCAGACTCATGGCACCTTCCATCAACTCTTAATGTCTTCGACAAACATACCATCTCCTCGATTAGTTACTCACTCAAAAGACGACGGCCCAATCAGGGAAATGAACCCCTAACATCAGACCGTGTTGGTGCCTTGCTCTACACACTGACCCAGACGGGGGAAGAGAAACAACAAAACGTGACCGTGAGCCGAGTGTGTTTGAGTGCGTGTGTCTTGAAAATATAGCGGCGGTGACTTGTGCAGGGCTGTGAAACAAAGAGCAGGTAGATTGATGATTGATTAGCTGTGGCTGTCTGGCTGACTGAGACTCATTGGCAGCCGTCACTTTGATGAATTACACCGCTGAGAAAAACACACTGCACTCTGATTACTGCCAGCAAGACTAGAGTGAGTGTGTGTGTGCACCGGTGTGGGTTGATGGCCTGTTTATAGCCTTTGTTAGGGGATGTATGTACAGTGCATGTTTGCGTGTGCACGTTGCTACTGGTGTTTGTCGCTTCATGACTATGAATTGCCCTGCAGGGATTGTTTTTAGTGGATGTTGCCGGTGTTGTTTACATGCTAATCCACCTCCAGTGCATCCATGTTCACACAACCAAAAATCCTTGTTTAGTATTCTGCTGGAGGAAGCAGCAACATCCCCACAAGTCTGGCCCAAGGTCTTATACCATTTGTATCCAGAAGGCGATTTGTTCATATTTAACAAGCTGGATGACAGGTATGTTCGCTTTCATTGTCCCCAAGCTCCACCTGTCACGGGATTCGCTGAATAATTTACACTGATAAAGGCCGTGCGTTGTCTTTTTGATCTGGTAAAGCTTTGACTGAAGCGTTAACATTACGGACGATTCATTTAATAAAACATTTTCGGAGGTTGGGGGAAGGCAGCACGGGGTTGGACCTACATCAGTGTTTGAAGGCTGACGTTAATGTGGGTGGCTTGAAGGTGCTGACTGCTGATATTTGGAGCTGGAAGTATTTTTAAACGTGCACATTTTTCATGCAAGGAAATGACATCCAGTATAAAAGGTGACTGTGGCTGTTGTTGCTCATGTTTTTAATCCCTTTACGTCAACATTTTACACCCTGTAACCTTTTCTTATTATAAGAATACCTTTTTATTTATTGTAACATGAGATAACATTAAAAATCTAATAAATAACTTGGTTTGGATGGGCTGGTTTAGCAACCTGCAGGAGCACACACTGGTATACTTTAATATACCAATCAAATACGTTGTCTGTGCCAAATGTTCATACAGATATTGGGAAGAAGGCGTTTGGATCAATTGGCAACCTCCATGGCTGGGAAAGGAAGTAGCAGATCCTCAAACGTCCACTTGAGGCTGGCTCCAGAAGTGAGTCAGTCTCCATAAGTCCCCATGTTTAAATTTCCAACTTCACAGCAGAAATAAACATACACAAGAACTGTCAGGAGTGGGATTTGAACCCACGCCTCCATTCAGAGACCAGAAGTCCCTTTTTGCTCAGGAAGGAGTTGAACCTTGAGTCTGGCGCCTTAGACCACTCGGCCATCCTGACAAGTGGAGAACAACAGTCACCATACTCAGTCTGGACTTTACAAAAGTCGGCTAGAACCACCATTTTGGATCGGATTGTTTTGGATACTTCACACCCTCAGACTGGATTTTCAGGCTCCATGATTGGATTTCTTTGAGTACTTTTAAATCCATTTTGAAAGACGTGGAGACGGACTGTTGGGGTGTCACTGCTTAAATCGATATTGTTGGATTCTTGGCCCGTACCGCGCTGTTGTAAAACTGTCTGTCTGTCTTTAATTCACTTGTTCTCAGTTTGTCCTGCTGCCCTTGTTGGCCAGGACTCCCTTAAAAGGGGATTTCTAATTTCAAAGGGACCTTTCCAGGTTAAATAAAGATTAATCAAGAATTATTGGACCATGAAATGTGATAAAAGAGTTGTTCAAAAGTAAGTTCATGACAAAAAACACAACGCTCAGTACAAAGATGGCATCCACCTCCTGTAGGCTTTGTCAGATTGAACTGTTGAGGCGCCTCAGGCAAGAAAGAAAAAAGTTCAACACTTCAACTCAACTTGAACTTTAAATATGAAGCTGTAGTGTTGTTTTTCTGTCTTTTTCTGATTTCCACAGAGGGTTAAAAACATTTTTTTATTGTACTGTAGTTTCTGCATGAGAGCAGCATCAAGCTGAGGTTACAGTAGAAGTCAAATCTACAATAGTTATACATTATGTCCATCAAATAACAGCTTGGTGACACCAGACCTGACGTGATTCTCCATCTTTATTGTGGCCTTTGCAGTTCTCTCTGGTTCTAACTGTGAATAAAGCTTAGATATGAGTACAGACCTCTCTAATCGTTGCTCCCAACGCCCCTCTGTCCTTGACGAAGGCTGACCTGAACACCGTGTGCCGGGGAGAGAACGCAGAACGTCCTATCTGGCCTTTTGCCCAAGGCTGCCGCAAAATTTCGCTGAAAAACGAGAAGCACGCTCAGCAGTGTTTCCCACGGAAATAAAAATAAAAAACTGCACGTATGATGTTACAGTATATGTGGATGCTGCTTTCATCTGTGACCTGTCCTTTGAGCTATGCAGGATAAACACGCCGGAGCCATAAATCAAAGGAAAGGTGTTCTAGTCGCTCTTCAAACGGAAAAGAAACAGAGAAACATTAAAAACGGCAATATTGAAATGAACTCTCTCTGCTAATATTGAACATTTATCTGTTGATTGCTTAATTAATCGCTGCGGCTCTAAAACGAGGGCGCTCTGACCCCAGTGAGGACCCCCAAAAAGACAAATCAAATAGGTTACAGGATTAGGATTGCAAAAGCAAGTGTTAGGACCATTGATAGAACCCCGGTGGGTTAAATCCACAAACCTCTTGACCCTCCTCTGATGTCTACCTGCTTTGTTGACTCATGGCTGCTTTAATTCACAGGAAAGTGACCTTGGCTCTTGGAATATGGTAGAAAAGCTGCTTGTGTGCAGATTCTAAAAATGTCCATTTTTGTCCACATGTGAGGTTATTTTATATGTTTGCTATCACATTCCTGGCTCCGCCGGCATCTGCGTCTGTCCTGTGTTGCACTTAAAGTGATACATTTCATATTTCAGATACATAGAACAAGCCTGCAGGCATTACGAGCAGTGACAGGCAGCGCTGGCTGAGAGATGCCAGATTTGAGAACTGCAAAGAACCTCAAACTGTGATCTGCTCAGCTGCTTTTACACTGAACTAACCTGATACAAGGACGTCCTCTAGTGGTCAAACTGGTTCTTATGTGTGCTTCTCATATATAGGCCACATAGGAAAGAATAGCACTGTAATCTTTGGCCTGGTTCATGGTTCTTTAACTCACTTTAACTCCTTTGGTTTTGGAGTCAGATCACATATAGATACCATTTAGGTGTCCACATACTTTTGACCTTATAGTACGGCATGGAAGATGCAGGGAAAGGAGAAGAAGGAGAAGAAAGAGCTTAAAATGAAGAAAAAATGATGGAAGATCGGTACAGTTCATGTCAAACTCTGCCTTGTTGTTCTCAGTTAAGATATGGCATGTCCTGCGTTGACCTATAATGCAGAAATGTTACATATTATACCTTTAAAGTGAGGTTAGAGATTAAATATTAATGAGCTATAGATATCTTTAAAGATCTTAATTATATTCTGGATATGCTGACCTAGAATTAAAGTCAAAGAGCTGTTGTTCATATCTGCAATTACTGATTAAATGTAACTGATTTGCCATAATCCGTCTCAGCTGTGTATTCTGTGAAACCGTCAAAATAAAAACTGCATCTTGATATTAAAAAGTCAGATTTGTTTTTTCGTGTGTTTTTGATGTCAATACGCTCTGACAGCCCAAATCAGTTTTGACTGAAGCGTATCAGACGTGTGACTCTCCCTGATTTTAACTGTGTAATGCTGTTATCAGTGATGAGACCATGTTCATGATAATAACTAAAAAAAAAACATAAATGTATGTTTATTTTATTAACTTTATGCCACTTCATCGTGATGTGCTGTATTCTCTGTCATTATAAGGTGTTCACCTCGACTCCACAAATCAGCAGCTGCTGTAATTTGTGGGTTTACCTTCCTGATGTTTATGACTTTTTATGAGCTGACAGGATCTTTATGGGCTGTCAGACGCTTTGTGTTCCAGCCCGCCTCTGTCACATCTGCTTGTGTTAATGATTAAAAATGGAACTAATTTCCTTTAATCCGCAGGAATCACGTCGCGCTCAGATCGGCGTCCTTTCATCACAGACTTTAACGGCTGGCTGCCGTCGAATAACAGGCTTCACCAAGCAGAACAATCCAATAAAAAAATAAAAGAAAGAAAAGTTTTGAATGTGTAATAAACCTTTCCTGCCTCCTGATATCTCTGCTGCCTCTCTGATGACCTTCAAGTGTCAAAGACAATAACACATAACAATGATATCACATCGAGGCTGATGGAGGATCTGATGAAAAAAGGAGGAATTTTACTCCAGTATTCAGTTTCAAGTTTGATTTATGGCTCTGCTGCTGCAACAGTTTCACTAAGTGTCACTACGTCACCAAAAGGTGGCAGTGCAGACTAATAACTAATGTGTGTGTGTGTGTGTGTGTGTGTGTGTGTTTGTACTTCCGTTTGAGTTTTCAGCCTGCAAAGTGGGGACATTTTTGGAAAATGTGGTTTTGGACAGTGAGGAAGTTTTTGGACAACGTGAAGGTTTGGCAAAGTAAGGACATTTTTGGAAAGTGGCGATATTTGTTAGATTATTATTATTTGTTTCTTTTGGCAAATTGAGTTTATTTGGTAGAGTGAGGTCGTTTTTTTGGAAAGCAAAGATGTTTTTTTGGAAAGAAAGACCGTTTTGGCAAGAGTGAGACATTTTGGATTTTGAGTACCGATGTGAGGACATATTTATGAAGTGAGAACATTTTTGGAAAGGGCGGAAATTAATAGAAAATTTAGGACATTTCTTTAAAAAATTGGCGACAGTTTTGGAAAGCAAAGACCTTCCCTGAGAGGTTAGAAATCTCTGTTCTGTCCTTTATTTTGGCCCAAACTTACATATCTCAATAACTATTAAAAGGATTGACATGAAATTTGGTTCAGATATCCAGATATATCAGATATTGACTTTAATGATCTACCATTAGGTCAAATTTTCCACTTCTTCAATGACATTTCTCAACATCTACTGGCGGCTTCTTGCTCGCTCACTCTCTCCTTTTCTCTTCTTAGCTTCCTCCATCAACATCCTCTTTAGTCTTTTCTCCTCTGTCATTGTGTCCATAGAGGCTGCTGAGCCTGGTTACTTTGGCTGGTTGTCCAGCTCCTGTTCTGGCACGACACCGGCTCTGCCTAAAAATCTTGTCTTCCCGGTGGTCCAAAACACCTGTGGTGCAAATGCTAACACTCCCCCGGTGCTCTGAGCTCACAGTCCAGCTAACAAACTGAGCTAACATGAGCTAACAGCAGCTACAGCTGTCAGCAGTTTACTTCACTGTCCATCATAAACTCTGTAAATCACAGAGAGTTGAGGCGGAGCAGCCGGAGGACATCAGAGGGAAAACCAGAAAACATTTTCTCCATAAAATATGATCCAGTTTCACCAAAATCAGTGAAATAGTTGGTGGTGTGTGACTTAGTGCCGTAAAGCGTTACGTACTTCTCCCGACCCGGAGCCCAAAGTTACATAGTGTGAGAACAGACGTACGAATGACAGAGACACCGTTCACCTGATCACAGGTCAGTGTGGATCAACATGAATTACATCTGTTGTTTAATGGTGACAGACAAATGTGTGTTTGTTCTGGAGACGGGTCCTTGCTTCCTGTTCTGGGGCGGCGGTCGGTCAAACACTTCCCTCAGGACAAAGCTTTCTCACGCTGTCAAGTCAAACGCCACACACACACACACATAAACACATAAAAAAAACACATTTACGGACACACTTGATAGATCACGGACCAATCAGATCGTCCAGTTGGGATTTTAAAAAAAAGAAAGTTGTTTCATCGTTTGAACTCTTATTTATTCACAGAAATGATTTAATCTCCGTCATCCGTCTCCGCGGGTGTCACCGAGGGTCTTCCTGTGACGACGGGTCACAAGTGCTACTTCCTCCTCCGGCGACCTGAAGGTCAAAGGTGAAAGTTGAACAGCTGTTTGGTTTTATGTTTCTTTCCTACTGTATGTGAGTGCATGTAAGAAACAGAGGAAGAGAGGGTGAGTGGGAGTTTTTGTCAGACCCTCGGGGAGATTAAAGGCTATGTGTGTGTGTGTGTGTGTGTGTAGGGGTCAAAGGTCAAGCTCTTCCCTTGATACTTTCTTGGGAAACACTGGTGGATGGGAATCTCCTCACACTGTCCCTAACTGTGATGTAAACACACACACACAGAGTCATGAAGTCTGTTGATCACAAATCCTCCCACACACACTCATCACATATGACCACCACCTCCTCCACCACCACCCCTCCTCTCTGGTTCAGCTGCTGCCCCCCTCCAGGCTGCCTCTCAGCTGGGAGACGACAGCGAACCGAGTCCCAGGCTCCAAAATCGAACGTCCATAACCTTTATTTAACATGTTCCGGTCATGCTGAGGACCCAGAGGCCCTGACACACACTTTGGGCCCCTCCTGGGGATGACAGTCATTTTAGGGGTGCGTCAGATAATTATTAAAGTCTGTGTGAAGGCAATTCTGAGATTTCTTGCAAAACACATCAAATGTATTGGAAAATAGTTGCTGAAAACACGTGAAAAGACTTTGAACGACAGTTTTCAGTCTCAGGATTTTGTGGGCGGTCCTTAAAGGGCGGCTCGATGACACGCTGAGGCCACCCTGAGCACAGAGATAGAGATGAATTCATCTCAGCTCAGAGTGTTTCAAAGTCCGTCATGTCATTTTCTGAACTCATCCGACACGTTTCAGTCGCTTCAAAATGTCCGCTCGACTGCTCCCACGGGTGGGTGTGGCTTCAGCGCCTTCAGAGGACACGCCCCCACAGTCCTGGAGCTGAGAGTTCATTTTTACCTGATTTTGACACCTTAAGATGTTGTTGTATTTTTGTTTTTACATGACTTTACTGTCATGTACTAGAGCTTGCTCTCATTTTTTGAGGTTTAAACGTGCTGTATGTTCTCTGCCGGCCTCGATTCTCCATTTACAGCTGTGTTGTTGGTGTCCATGTTTGCTGTATACAATATATATATATACATGTGTGTGTGTGCAAAAGTTGACTTCTCAGTCAGATTTCCACCTCCTCACTCTGTTGTAACCTCCTCTGAAGCTGTCACTGATGGTTTTGATTGAGCAGCGCCCTCTACCTGTCCTGTGCTGTAAAGCAACCAGTCATATTTCAAAATAAAATGCAGCGCAGGTGCACAGAGAATGTTTTAAAAGATGTCACGTGTTTAAAGAATTCAAAACTAATGGTGTTCAAACAGAAAGCAGGGCTTTATATCACCTCCCTCTCGTAGACAGACCTGTAAAAAGACCATGGGTTGTGCTTTCTGACGCATTTTGTGGCCTGTGCAGGTGTGTTTAACAGACTGTTTATGTTTTTTTCACCATGTAAGCACATTTTACTGGAACATTTCCTCTCATTTAAACCCCCTGTCTGCTGCAGAGGTCAGCTCAGACCCTCAGCTCACCTCTCCTGTCGGAAGACGCTCTGATTATTTCATGAAACATCAAAAACGCTCGTTTTAACATTAAATGCACGATTTAAAAACAGCATCCTTCCAGACAGAGAGCACGCTCAGCTCCGTGGTGCTCATTCGGCTTTAATTTGACCTACATTTGCACATGCTGCTGTCATGCATCATGAGAAATTTCTGCAGAAATAAAGACGCCAGCCACCGTGAGTGTGTGAGTGTGTGTGTGTGTGTGTGTCGTGCTGCTTGAACGCCATAACACCGTATCTGTGCGGACACGACAGTAAATGTAACATATAGGCATTTCCTGCCACCGTGCCTTCAGTGTAAAGACGCCGCACACGGGGATTAAAGATCCGGTGAAAGGGGGACGATTGGACCCGAGTGAGAGCCCGCAAATCTGCGTCAGAGGCCGGGTAAGTGTTGGGAAGGTCTTCCCTTTTTTTACCCTTCTGTCATTCACAACCAGGCGTCAGCATCCTCAGCGTGGTGTGACACGACGTCTTCAGTTCACAGAGACACTATGGCGTGAAAGCCACACAGCAGACCTCATGGGAAAATCCTATAATTTAAACTCATCCCGCCTCTCAGCACAATTATACACCATGGAAATATAAATAAATTTGATATATGTATGAAGAAACGGTGAATCTTAAATTGGGCTTCCATATTATCCAACAATTACACATATTTCTGTGACATATGAGCTTGATTCACGCTGGGCTCCTTGAACGCTCCCTGTGGATTGGGGTAGTTTTCGTGGAGGGATTTCCAAACGGGGCAGTTCAACAAGTTCAAAGTTTGACACATACAAATCTTCATACGTTATTTTTATTCGTGCCGAATGTTGGAGTGAATCAAACTGATTTATAAAAACACAAACAAGCCACGTTTATTTTATGTGAATCTGTGTCAGGCGTAAAAACGTTCAATTGCTTCATTTCCAAATGGAGTTTTGAACATCACTGCACGTTACAGATCGGCTCTCTTATTGCTTCATCGATATTTTTGTGACTATATTATGCGATATTGGCATCCGGATTCAGCAGTTTACATAAATATGTGACCGCACAGTCGACATTGATGGATGTGTTCAGTCTTCTGCGCGCTCAGGTGACCTCTGTCCCACGCATTTTAATGCGTTTGAATCCCGCATCCTCTCAGATACAGGGAGGGTTTAGATTGTGCATGAATTCACAGCCAACTGCAGCCAAAACCAGATCACAGATTCAAGACTGTGTCATAAATATTATTATAATTGTGCGTATGTAATGTTGTAGAAATAAAAACAGGTTCATGCTCAAGTTTTGTCCTTTAATTTGTTATTTTAATAGATTTTAGGATAAAAATGATTTTTGTTCATGCAAAACCAGAAAATTTGATGTTAAAACTGATTTTCTGGGTCACATATTAAAAAATAAGCATGTTTTTTGTTACAGATGATGCGTTATTAGGTCACAAAGAAGACTATATTTCAGAGGTCTGTAACTAGATGAGTTGGTGTTACTTCAGCATGTCAGTTGGCTGTTGAAGCAGGCTTTAATAAACCCCCTACTCACCACTGAACTGGTTCAAGTTTGAAATGTGATAGCAGCGAATGACGTATGAAGCTCGCTAAAGTTAAGCACACTCTGACCGGAATTTACGTAGTTTACACCTTCAAAATAAAACAAAAAAAATATCACTAGAGAATTTGAGAACTGTGGTGTACTATTTGAATTTTATGAATGTAGAAGCCAAAAAAAGAGCAAAATCAAACAAAGAACATTTTTAGGATGAAGTTGAAAATCAACCAAATGTCTAGCATATACCTGAAATAGTAAAATACTCCTTATAAATGACAACATGATGCTACGTATAGCAAAGAATGAGACTATAAGAACATGGAATAATGCATGAACTTACCCAGGATGTGCAAAACATGTCGAGAACAGCCACGGTGGTTACAAACAGGCCTAATTGCCCTCTCACAGGGACCCCAAAGCAGCCCAGAAAGGTCCCCAGAAGGGACAAACCTTTCCAAGATTTGCCTATGGTATGTTTAGCTTGTGATATGCAAAAAAATCGGATTGAGGACTGAGCCTTTAGTACTATATTTATATTCCTAATATGTAAGCAAAAGAAATGTAGTATTTTTTTTAGTCTTTTATTTTGAAGGACGCCACCGGAAGCGTCGTGTCGTGTTGGGTGTAATTGACACCGCGGTCGGGCGGGCAGCAGTATGCGGAGCAGCTGATGCTCTTCTGCTGGGGGGCTAAAAATAATCAACTTTTCCCAGTCCAACTCTCTGTATTGTGTTTCTTTGACTCTTCTTTCTTTTTCTTCTGTCTGTTTCTTTTCTTTTCTTTTAAAAAAATATATCCAGGCATCAGGAATGAAACGGTGTCGTTAAGGATTATTACTTTTCTCCGAGGTAAGACACTTTTATAATGTTGTGTATGTGGTCTGTCTCCTAAATTAGCCTGTATTATTATTATTATTATTTTTTTTTTAAATAATTTTGATAAATGTGGCTGCACTTTAACGTTAAAGCTGGATTTTAATTTACATATCTGTCAACCGGATTTACATATTTTAACGGTGAGTCAACGGACGAGATTAACGGATCATTAACGGCCAGATTTCTGTATGTGTCCGTCATAAAGCTCCACTTTAATAATACTACTTTATGTGTTAGTGAGCTCACATTAATCACAGCTGAAGTGACATTCATATGGAAGTAAAATATTAAATAAAAATGATAGACAGAAATTTGTCATTTGAGAGAAAATGTGGCGGGAAATATGACGTCATTTTCATATCCCGTGGTCAGTTTGTGGCGGTTTTAAGTCAGTTTCGATGCTGCTAAATTATAATATTAAAGAAAATTAATCAAAACTTTGTTGAATTACATCTACGACATGAATAAATTAATTGTGTTATGAGTTTATATGTTCAGTATGTCGCAGTTTGAAGCCGAATGATTCACCAAAAATACAAAACAAAGATGGCCACCAGATGCAATTTTCAGTGGCCATCTTTGTAGTCCTGCTTCTTCCGCCTCTAAGCTAATCTAAAAAACGGTAAAGACGTGGATCATCAGGCTGAATGAAGCCTCGGTGCTTAAACAAGCCACCTGTATCGACACCTGTCAATCAAAGCGTCCACGCTCTTAATCCTGCATAACTTTAAGCCTTAATATAATGTGAACAGGTGAGTTGTATATAAATTCACCCTCAGTACAGTTGTCATGGACGGGGAAATTAGCTATAGAGACCAAAACTGTTTTTTGTACCAGGCTGTAAACATGTTTATTTCTGCTGTGAAGTTTTAACATGGGGACTTATGGAGACTGACTCACTTCTGCAGCCAGCCTCAAGTGGACGTTAGAGGAACTGCAGCTTTTGGCGCAGATGTTGCCGCTTGTCACCAACAAGTTAATGTAAAAATATTACATAAAAACATTTTAGACTGTGGTTTTTAAGCAAGGATGAATTATTTGTTTATTTTTAGACTGAAGCACGACATGTTGCTGAAGTTTTTATGATCCTGCAAAGACTGGAGATATCACAGGGTCACTGTTTACAAGACTAGATTCAGTCGGGAAAACCTCTGATAATAATAAACATTTGATTTTATCGGAATGTCAGGACGAGAAATAGACCGACCTCAGACAGCTCGGGTTTTACGACCACAGTACACCAAACGATCGAGACGACGGGAGTGTGCCACTCGAGCAAAACTTTAGGATTTTACACAGATGTTAGAAGTTTGTCTGTGACAGTGAACTCATTTGAAAAGTCGTCTAGAGCTCTGTTTAAAGAACCTCTTGTATTCAGGGCTGTGAACATTAAATTTGGACAGTTACTACCTGAAACAGTCCTTGTTTCCTTTCATGTTTCCTTTCCAACATGTAACATTAATGCACTCTAAGCCGGCGGGCATGTAGCCGGGAAGTGTCCCTGAAATAACTCCCATGCCTCTTCTGTGTGTGTGTGTGTGTGTGTGTGTGTGTGTGTGTGTGTGTGTGCGCACTTGAATGTGTGACATGCCACGAAAATGTCTGACTGAGTCTCCAAAGTTCAAACTGAAGCACCTCTGAGTCAGATTATATAACACATAAAACATTTCACAGTCGCTGATTCTGGCGTCTTGGAGAAAATCTAAAAATGTGAGTTTGATTTACGTCACGTGAGCTGGCGGTTTGTGTGTTTACAGATTGACTTGAGGCTCGTGTGGAGCAGCCGGGCGGTGGCATGGCCCTGTCGTTTTGCGGCAACGACAACGGTACTAATGCCTACAGCGTGAACGTTGGCGTGCTGAACAATGGCTGCTTCGTGGACGCTCTCAACCTGGTTCCCCATGTCTTCCTGCTCTTCATCACCTTCCCCATCCTCTTCATCGGTACGTGACAGAAAACGACGCATGTATAACTCAAACACACTCCTGATCTTGAAAAATTCCACAGCTGAAAGGACAAAATCAAGAAATAAACATTTAGAGTAAATATTAGAGTAAATATTTAGAAGCTTTGGATGTTTTTTTTGGAGCATATTTATCTGAATCGAGTACACAGCAGAGTTTGAGTGCGTCTGCAGGAGAAAGTCACACGGCCTGTGTAATGTGTATCCTGACAGATGTTTGAAGTGTTTCCTGTTTGAGCCTCTCGGAGCTTCACCTTTTTTCTGCTGCACAGTCTCAGAGATCGCTGCAGCTGTCGGGACAGAGCTGATCCTGAGGTAGAGGATTATCGGAGCAGAGTCAGAGTTTTGATACCAGATACAGATTCATGTTTAACACAACATGCATGTTTGTGCTGTGATGTGCAGCACGTACCAGCCCCAACAGGTTAAGAGCTTTATATGAATCTCTTATGTCAGATTAAATGAATATTTCAAGTTCTGGACTGATTTCCAAACGATCAGTTGATTTAGAAAATAATCTGCAGATTAATTTAGATTTTAATTTAGTTAGTCTTCTAATAAAGATCAGTTAGTGTTCATTAGATGTTGTTTGGACTTCCAGAGGTTGAGATATTTAAGAACCCTCGACATTCCACAATCTTATTTTTAGAGCAACTACAGGCTACAACTGAGACACATCCCGTAGTGCTCATCCTGTCTTAGTTAGTTTTACACGGCTCGATGAAAAGTTATTAAAGCTGAACTCTAGTTATGACCAGATGGATTTTTCCTGACAGGGAGGCGAAAGAAAGGCTCAGACGAACTCTGGTGTCGGTTCCCACTGAGCTGTGTTTCAATAATCTGTAACTCCATGACATCTGACGGACAGAGCAGATGTGTTAACGCACACACACACACACACACACACACACACACACACACACACGCACACACACATTTTAAGGCACTTTCTTGTCACCAGTGTGAACTTTAAGCAGCTTTGAAGGGTAGTTAAGTCGAGATTAGAGCAGCAGCTCGCTGATCGAGCGCGGACAGGAAACGGTAAAACAAACAAATAAAAACGGTCAAACTGAATCCAAACATATAAATATAAATATAAATATGAATAAATATTGAGTGATGAGGTCGAGTTTGGTAATAATCAGAAAGGCAGGAAGGAAGGAAGTGAGGAGGAAAGGAAAGACGGAAGGGAAAATGTATTTATTGTTGTTTTAATGTGGTATTTTACTGTGCAGAGAGTAACGTTCACTGAATGTGAGGCTGGTTATGTTTTCTGTGTGTGTGTGTGTGTACACACAGTAGTTTATGGGAATAGTTCTGACCAGAAGCCCTCGGCCGGCTCCCCGAGGACTCGCTAATTGATGCTTCCTGGTTTTATTTTTTTATGGCCTTCGTCCCCCGAGTCTGCAAAATGGCCGCGGTCCATTTAGTTAAGAGCAGAAACAAACCTGGTAAGAAACCCCGTCAGCACATCGAAGCCCGCGATGCTGAGCTCTAACGGGGTGTTTCCTGTCCCTCGTCAGGCTGGGGCAGTCAGAGCTCGAAGGTCCAGATCCATCACAACACATGGCTTCATTTCCCCGGACACAACCTGAGGTGGATCCTCACTTTCTCGCTGCTGTTCGTCCACGTCTGCGAGTTCGCAGAGGGCATCGTCTCCAACAAGTGAGACCTCAGAGAGACATTTTCTCACACAAACACTCTAAATACTGCATACTTTCACATATATGAATCATAGTAAGTGTTAAATTTCCATATTAATTCTATTTGTTGTTTGCCTTTGCTGTAGGATGATGGACACCAACCACCTCCATCTCTTCATGCCGGCCTTCATGGGCTTCATAGCAGCCACGACGTCGGTGGTTTACTATCACAACATAGAGACGTCCAACTTCCCCAAACTGCTGCTCGGTAAGACTCAAACACTCAGAGCACCCGATGCTAACTTTCATCCGTCCCCAAACCAACCAACCCCAATCCCTCCACTCTCCGCACAGTCCTGTTCATCTACTGGGTGCTGGCGTTCTTCACCAAGTCCATCAAGCTGTGGAAGTTTGCAGAGTACGAGGTTGGACCACAGCACCTGAGGTTCTGCATCACGGCCCTGTTAGTGCTCCTGTACGGGCTGCTGATGGCCGTGGAGATCAACGTCATCAGAGTCAGGGTAATAAATCACATTTAAAGGAGGCGGACCGACACTTCCTGTGTTTTATTTGGAGTTTGACGTCCATAAAAAGTATTTCTGGTCTTCCATAGTTACATATTTGTGTTTTACTTCAATTCATTTTGTCTTTTTCTCTCCCTGTAGAAATATGTGTTCTTTGCCAACCCACAAAAGGTGAAGCCACCTGAAGATTTGCAGGATTTAGGGGTTCGATTCCTGCAGCCGTTTGTCAACCTTCTGTCCAAGGTAGACACAGTCAGACAACGTAACACGTTAAACACGTTAGAACTTCATGTTTGTGTCTCATGATCATTATCAAATGTCATTAGAGCACAGCTTTGGCAGCAGGTTGCAGTAACTGGTACAAATTGTTGGCACATTTCTAGGCGACATATTGGTGGATGAATCCTCTCATCATGGGAGCCCACAAGAGGCCGATAGAGCTGAAGAAGATCGGCAAGCTGCCCATCGCCATGCGAGCCCTCACCAACTACCTGCGGCTCAAAGACGCCTACGAGGATCAGAGGGTGAGCAGACGCCACCTGATTGTGACAAACCCGAGTCTTCTAATAGCAGTAGACAAACCTCTCGTCATTTCTGCCTCCACACAGACGGCTGAGGATCCGGATCGCGCCCCGTCGATCTGGCGATCCATGTATCGAGCGTTCGGTCGTCCCATCCTGCTCAGCAGCACCTTCCGATACCTGGCCGACCTGCTGGGCTTCGCCGGGCCGCTCTGCATCTCTGGCATCGTGAAGTACTTGAAGACTGAAGATGACGGCACAACGCCAGTCAAGACCAAGGTCGGGTTCTTCTGAAAACGTGTTTTTATCTGAGAGTCTGTCCTGATTTATCTGGTCGAGATCTTTGTTTTAAAACGTGGTGATTGTTTGTGTGACCTGCTGAGTCCTGCACTTGTTAAAGACATCCGACAGGTTTTGGGTTTGATCCCTCGTCCCTCGTTTCTTAAGCCCAGGCCTGTGGTCCATGAAGGTTTCCTTTGCCCTCCTGTCCGCTCTCACAAGTTGAAAAACCGTCCCGAGTTACCGCCTCTCTCTCGATGTCGCTGCTGCTGCCTACAGTGAAAAGTTTTCAGAGAGTAGCTCCCAGCGTGAAGGATACATGGCGTTATGGTGACTTTGTGGTAATTCATCAGTGATGACACAGTCAAGTTCAAGTCCGGTCTTTTGGGAGCACCTGGAGCGGAACAAACCCTCCCTGCTGCAGTGGAGCGGGCTGGAAGTAGGTTGTGACATACATTTAGTGTGCTGTATATAGCTGCTATATATAGTCTGTGGCTTCAGTATATGTAGTGAAATAGTAACTATCTGCGCGGTTCGCCTTCTGACCCTGACAGCTGTGAGATCTAAAATTACTCCTTTGACTTGAAAACTGGTTCAGAAATTGATCCGGAGTCACTTTGAACAGCTCGTGATGAGTTCGAACCCCGACTCAGACGACTGTGAAAAGTCGAACGTCATTAAATTTCCCTTCGGAGAAATCGCTTTGGAAATTTGAACCCGTGTTTGTGCACGGACGACGCTCCGAAAGTCTGCTGTTTACACAGGATCATTTTATTAAAGTGCGAATTAGTGCGACGTCGTGGGTCGTGCACTGATGTCGGGTGGTCCGGCCAACCAATGAATGACTCACTCCCAGACTGACGTCACCAAGGCGTCGGCCACCAACAGTTGGAGTGTGTTTATGAGTCTGCAAGCGTGTGAACGGCGCTGAAATGATCCGTAACGTCATGATGTGCTGATGCTGGGATAACACCACACACACACACACACGTGAGGAGCCGTGTTGACGTCATGTGTTCCCTGAAGCTAATTTTAACCGTGACTGCTACGTGCCCAACCCCAACACTGACCTTCACCTCAGACTTAATACCAAACCCATAAAGTGTTAATGTTCAAACGGCGCTGAAGAAGTCAGGACTGGTTGTCACTTTCCAAAAATATCCTCGAGGTGTCGAGGGTCGAAAACTCAAACTGTGCACGTGCAGAATCTTGTGGCAGTAGCCGAGTTTCCGTATTTTGAAGTGTCGCATTAGAAAAGTTTGATGGAAACTTTCTAAAAAGAGTTGAAGGGATGGAAACACCTGACGAGCAAACATTGAAGTCACATGACTGATGTATCCGTCCTCACATTAACAAACATAAATGTCTGATTTACTTCCTGTTTGTCTTTCACACTTTGAGCCTGGACGACGTCTCGTTGCGCTCTCTTCTTCTGGTTTTCCGACTCGAGAATTGGCGCCACTTTGAGTTCATGGATGGAAACAAGCGATAGTTCACATTTTCTTTTTGCCAGTTTGCGACAGAAACACGGATAGACACGTTACTGATCCTGAGGGAAATCCGAGAGTCATTCCCATACTGGGAGTTGAACCCATGCCGCCTGGGTGAAAACCAGCAATCCTAACCACTGGACCATATGGGACTGTCTACAGGAAATGATCAAATGGTTAAATGGTATTATTACTTATCATACTTCCTGTTTCCTGTTTGTTTTTCACCACTTGAGCTTCCTCTGACGCTCTTTTAATCACGTCATCTCGTTGTTTTGTCTGCTTATCTCTTGAACCAACAGTCAGTGGATGGAAACAAGCGTTCAGCCACGTTTACTTTTGCCAAATTTCAGTTAAAATACGACATATTTGGATGGAAACACGGCTGTTTTTGGTTACTGAGCTATCGCATCTTAAGTAAATGAAGTATTAGTTGTGTTTTAGCCTTTGTGTTTGACTGCTGCTGCTGGGCTCAGTTTGTTTGTTTGTTTTGGTCCAAACCCAAACTCATTCAATTCACCATCATGTAACACAACTTTATGATTTATCAATGGTCAAAGATGTTGTTGGTGGACTAATCTGACTAATTCTTCTGGCTCTAAATTGAATATCTGCACAAACATTGTCTTGAGGATCTGCTCTGGTGTTCACATATCAGCCGTATTACTCTACAATAACACAACACAACAGTAATATCTATCAGACGGAGAGAAAGCAGACCCAGTTACAGACGGTCCATTTGGCGAGGGAAGAAGCGCTGGCAGAGCCGATCACCGACATCGACTCCTCTTAAATCCATGCCAGCCTCTTCCAAAGGTCAGAGTACAGACGGAGCCGTGAGGAGAGGCAGAACAGACGCTGCTTCTGCACTGACAGTATATTTTTATTCGGTCCATTTGGCTGCACGTCGGTGTTAAATGCGAGCTGTTGTCGGGTCCGTGCCTGACTCTTAAAGTGGGTATAATGGGCAGCAGAGATAGAGAGCAGAGCGGTGCTGCATTACTGAGTGACATGGAAAATATCCCACTCACCTCACACTCTGCGTCAGGTTAACACAGCAAAGGTCTGCTGAGCATCACGCCGAGCTTTTTGCTGCTGCGGAGTGTGTCTGATACGTTTTATACTTTATATGCGTGTAAAAACTCATTCACAGTGAGGACACGCTGGATCTGTCTAATGTTTAAATGTTGTTGGAGTTTTGAATCTGATTGAAGTGAAAAATGACATAAATTAATAAATTATCGATATTTTCCATCAAATTTTGAACATTAGTTGTAATTTCAGATGATGATCGAAGAAGAACTTTAAAGTTGAATGTTGAATCTTGTGTGTGTGTTCTTTGTCGTAGGAGACGTATTTCGGCGTGTACTTCATGTCGTCCACCGAGCTCCTGCAGAACACTTCGGTCCTGGCCGTGCTCCTCTTCCTGGCTTTGATCCTGCAGAGGACCTTCCTGCAGGCCTCGTACTACGTCACCATAGAAACGGGCATCAACCTGCGGGGAGCGCTGCTGGTGAGTGAAACGTCGACGTCCTGCATCCGTCATGAATGTATTTAAATGAGCTGCGTCTGGCATTTAAACTGTCCGCTAAACCTTTGGATACTTCTGGTAATCTGCAGCACACGGCTTTGTGTGTAACTGTACGTGTGTGTGTGTGTGTGTGTGTGTGTGTGTTTCATTAACCAGGCGATGATTTACAACAAAATCCTGCGTCTGTCCACCTCCAACATGTCGATGGGGGAGATGACGCTGGGGCAGATCAACAACCTGGTGGCTATCGAGACCAACCAGCTGATGTGGTTCCTCTTCCTCTGCCCCAACCTGTGGGCCATGCCCGTCCAGGTAGGCTGAACCAGACACACACACACACACACACACACACACACACACACACACATTAAAGGCTGTGTGAAGACTCCTTCTTACTGTTTGTTTCTTTGCAGATTGTGATGGGAGTCATCCTGCTTTACTATTTGCTGGGCTGGAGTGCTTTGATTGGAGCGTCGGTCATAGTCCTGCTGGCTCCGGTCCAGTACCTCATAGCTACGAAGCTGGCAGACACGCAGAAAAGCTCACTAGTAAGCAGCATGTTTACATAACTGTGTCTGTTACTGGCTGCAGATTCTTTCACAGAGAAATTTCACTTTATTTCACAGCAGTCAGCTGAGCATGGCGTAGATTAACACGTGATCGTCTCGTTCAGGAACACTCGACAGATCGCCTGAAAAAGACCTCGGAGATCTTGAAGGGCATAAAGCTGCTGAAGCTGTACGCCTGGGAGAACATCTTCTGTGACAGCGTGGAGGAGACCCGAGGCAAAGAGCTCACCAGCCTCAAGACGTTCGCTTTCTACACGTCCATGTCCAGTAAGATCAAAAACTAAGTCAGCTCCTTCACTCCAGCAGCAGCGTGACTGAAAGATTAATTGATAGTAAAAACAATCATTAGTATTTCCAGAAGTTCAAATCTGAAGCACTGTTCGCTAATACGACTGTTTTCTCTCTCAGTTTTCATGAATGCTGCTATTCCCATCGCTGCCGTCCTCGCGGTAAGAAAGTTTCACCACATTTGTAGTGAGACGATAATTTATAAGATTTCTAAATATCAACCAGGACTTCTGACCACGAGGGAGAGGATGGTTAAATTCAAGACGTTCTTGTCTCGTAGACGTTCGTGATGCATCACTTCCTGAATAAAAGCGGTCCCAGTCCCTCGGAGGCCTTCGCCGCTCTGGCGTTGTTCCACATCCTGGTCACGCCTCTCTTCCTGCTCTCCACTGTCGTCAGATTCGCCGTCAAAGCTCTGGTCAGGTGAGTGTCTGTGATCTGTGTACATGAGTGTTAGCTGCTGAGGCCGGCTGGTTTGCGGACGTGACTAAACAAGGAAGACAAACAGGAGATGCTGGAACACGGGAGGAAACCTGACAGCAGTGAGGAGAAACTCGAACCTCCTGAGAGATTTCTGGTGTTGGTATCGTCATAATCGTGCTTATTCGTGGACTGTGTGTGTGTGTGTGTGTGTTTACAGCGTCCAGAAGCTTGGCGAGTTTCTTCAGAGCGACGAAATCGGAGACGACAGCTGGAGGAACGGAGACATGCCGATTTCGTTCGAAGCTGGAAAAAAACACTTTGGGATGGTGAGTGTTGAGATGATTTCCTGCGCAGACAGGAAGTCCAACTGAACCTGCTGCGGAGGCGGTTTACAGACGTCACATTTATCCCGTATTTAAAACAGACGGCGTTAACAAAGCGCACTCAAGTTGCCAACAAATGGCTTTAATGAGCTGAGTTAAACAGCCCGAGCTTCCTCGTGGACAGTGTGCTGACGACAAGGCGCGCATTCCTTCCATGTTACACCAGGTAACGTGTGTCCGTCTTAGCGACAGCTTTCTGTGTTGTGTTACACATCAAATGAAAGATGAGAACCTGGAGATTAATTTAAGATGCAGCTAAGCACTGTGTGTCAAGTGTTTCTAGACATAAATCTACAATAAACTTAGTGTTTTTTCAATATAATAAAAGTTTAGAGTGTATAAGATCTCAGCACATTATAAAAAGAAGTATATGATGGCCATTCCCATACTCTATTATGTCTCATAAGTTGTTGCAGCATTTGTTTCAGATCTGGTGCAAACTTAATAATTTTAACCACTTAAAAATGGTGAAAATGCTCAAAAATCCATCCAAGATGCCAAATTAAGACACCAAAGAACTCGAGGAACGCCATTGAAATTGATTTTCTGTAAGAATTTTTGGAGATTGGATGGCGAGCGCTTCTCTTCTGAGAATTGCTCAGAAAGCCTCTTATTGTCAGTATACATATGAAAACCATCCATCCTCTGAATTCCCTCATGAGGTTGTGATTATCCTCGAGGTCACAACAAGTTGTTTTATACAGTGAGGTCAAGTTTAAAAAAAGTAAAATTGCTCTTATGGGGGCTAACATCATCACATATGAACACAACTGGGCTCACTGAATCCACAAGAGTCTCAGTTTTCCAGTCAGACCCAATTTAGACAATTCAACACCAGTTAAGGAGTCCAGTTTACAGAAATATTCAAATACACAAGGCAAAATATATATTTATACTGCATACAAAAATAAACTTGAGCCAATGGATCCATTTCTATTCAGTTTTTCCATTGCCCGAGTTTAGCCTAACTTTGGAGCCTTATTTAGCGCCCTTCCCAACAAGCTAACATAGCATTGTTGCTACCAATGGGTGCCTTAGGTCTTCTAGTTTTATATGATACCATACCAGTATCCTCACTAGCTTTCATCGACCTGAAAGATGCTTTTTAACTGTAGTACAACAAAAAACACAAGTGAAAGTGTAAACTTTAGCTCTAATCGACTAGAAACAAGCTGCTCATTGTTGCTGTTCGGTTAAGAGCATAGACCACATGGTGTGAAAGTGAGACTGACCAAGTGTTACTTATGTATTTGTTCTCAGGACTAATTGTTATCTTTGCGAGCCTGTGGTGGGTCTCCGAGAACATCACCTCCCAGTGAACTGCAGCCCAGACTTTAATATGTTTGCAGTATGTTGCAGTGGGATTAACACTGTTTGTGTCTAAAACGGACAGTCGGACCGCCGAGCCAAGTGACTCACAGAACTCTTTAGAGGTTTAATGGTTTTCAAATACACAACACATCCATTTTTATAATTAAGTATTACTTCAAATGTTATTTAGTGACTGAATTCAGCAGTGTTTCTATCAGGACAACACAAGCTGTTTAAATGCAAATAGTAACACCAGGCTCCGGCGAAGTTTTTCAGCCTCTCTGGTTGTCCTTTTGATTCTTTTATGACTTAATGTGAAAGCCCCATTTGCAGCCATTTTGTATCAACTGCATTACGCTCCTTTCATGAAGCCATTAGAAACTTAAAGTGGGAAACAATAACTGCAAGAATTTCACCAGGATATCTGCGAGCTAAAGTGGGCTGTTAGATTACTAAATCAATCAAACGCTGTAGCAAGTAATGTGAATTATCTTTTGAGTTCCTGGAACATAATGTATCCCCCGCTCAGCTATCATAATAATTTTCCAAGGAAAGAGACACTAGAAACAGGCTGTTCTGCAAATGTAGAAGATGTCACGTGCTGGATATGCTGCAGGTTGAATCGTTGAATCTTTCCTTGACAAGCAAGTGACGTGAAGCTGTGTGACGGAGCCGGTGTGACGTTACTTACACAACAAACGTCAGAAACATCAAGCCTCGTTCAACTTCCTCCTTTTCTGTACTTTGGTATGCTACGTGCTGAAACCAGACATATGTGATGGCACCCAGCAGTCAATCAAAGTTTAGATACTGATGTGTGTTTGTATGTTTGGTGTGTCCGGATAAGAAGAACAGGGTGATGTGCTAGCAGTGGGATTGAAGCCTCTGGGGCAACATTATCTTGGCTCATATCAGAGGGAACCCCCGCACTCCTTCTCCCCCGGGGGGAACTCGAGCGGATGCAGAAGAAGTCTTAAGTTTATTAATGCTAACTTCAGATCTCTTCTCTTTTCAATATCTCCCTCAAGACCAAAGCCATCAACAGGAAGCAGCCAATGCGCTACCAGATGGACAACTACGAGCAGCCGACCAGGCGACAGATGAGACCCACGGAGACGGAGGATGTGGCTGTAAAGGTCAGGGTCAAAGTTCACATGTTGGAGAATAGATGAAGGAAAAAAGAGTATGAACTCTCAGGAGCACAAAGGACATCACTACCAGAGATATAAGGACATAATGCTAATGCGATTGTCCCATTAGACGATCTGTGGTCTAAAGAATGAAAGACTTTCTTTATACTGCTGATGGTCGATGGTGTCGTGGCAGCTGACGGGATTTGAGAGGCCGAACCAGTAATAAACTTTGTCTTTATGTCAGACGGACTGAGATCCAATAAGCTTTTCTGTGTGAGACGGTTGGAGGCAGCACATTCACGACTGATGACCTCAGCTTTCTACACTGCTGCCTGGCACTTTTACTTTCCGCTCTTAGTGATTAAATGTAAGGAGACCTTTGGGGATAGACAGATTTAGGTACAGAGAGATGAGCTGCCAGTTTAATAGAAATGGAGATAGAAGAATGAATGACTGAAGAAAAAACATGTAAAACAGGATATAAGTAAGGCTCATTTAAAACCCAATTTTCACCTTTTTAAAAATATAATTACAAGAAGTTTGAGCCCTGTCTGGATTTATTTTGATCAAGGGTTAATGAGAGATAAAGAATCTAGTCTCATTACACAAATAGGTGTCAGTATGACAGCACATCATTCATTCTACTCATATTTCTGTATTTATTACAAACCACCTCTTACAAAGACACAACGGAGCCGCTCTCTCACACCATCATCCATTTAACTATCGACAGCTGGTTCATATCTTCACTGTTTGTACATCCATGGGTCATTTGTGGGTGCATGGAATCATACATGTGACGTGTGTTTGTGTTTGTGTGTGTGAGTACGTGTGTGTTTTTGCAGGAAGTGTAGCATTCACACGAGAATTTGTTGTCCCTTAAAGGGCCTTGTGATTCTTCATTTTCTCAGCCCCTCCGTGAAGGCTGCTCTTCCTGCCTCATCCCTGCGGAGTGACGCTACTGACCAGACGGTGGTCCGCTAATTAAACATAGACAGACAGAGCAGTTTTTCCATAGTAAACAGTCTTTGTTAGCTTATCACTGTATGATTCATCAGCTAATCCATTTAAGTACATTAGCTGAGCAAGTGACTTCAAGATCATGGGAGTCAATTTGCTCCTAGAACTCTTCTTGGACGACGTTCCCATTCATCCCAAAGCTGTTGGATGGGTTTGGAGTGTCTGTCCTTCAGACTCTGTCTGGATCTGACGTTCATCGTCGTGGTGACACATAGTTGCCGACACCACACTGTGTTTTTTTTCTTCTGAGCCCAGTTCTGTTGGCTTTGGTCCTGGTGTTGCTCCACACTGACATTCCCTGCTTAGTAATCCCCATTCCCCCCCACAACCCCTATGTGCTGCTCGGAGCTCCCAGTCCAGAAAGAGTCAGCCTATAGAGCTGTTAGCTGAACGGCTAGCTGAGCTAACAAGCTAACGGCAGCTACAGTTAAGCACAAGTGGCCGATTCTGACAAATTGCACCTTTAGCTTCGATCATACAGTTTTTAAAAAAATCTATTTTCCAAGTGAGAAATCAACAGAGAATTTTAATCTTGTGAAATCATTCTATGTGGTATAAAAAGTAGCTTATGAACACTGTGAAACTGTTCTGGACCATTTCCTGCAGCTTCTGACATTTTACAGTCCGTTGATTATTCAACAGTGACCCCACATGTAACCCCATATTTCCTCCTTTTTAATGCTTCACTCCCCATTTTACATATCTGTCTATCTTCTGCCCTCTTTCCCTCCCCACTCCTGCTTTTGATAATATCTGATCTTGTCTAGTTGTTATTTATTCACCCATTACTTGAAGATCAAACAAAACATCAAAACATCAAATCAATATTACTAATATATTCATAGCAGGCACTTATGCTCAGGAAGCTTATTGATCTTAAGATGTACCTTACACATCTGATGAGATACTTGACTGACTTGAATGCTATTGACTCCGCTGAGTCCCCGATGTCTAAACCACTAAAAACAAACTGAAATATGAGTTTTAAATAAGCTCTTATTGAATATTTGCTTACAAATGAACAAAGATGTTTTCATCTCTAAGATGCCTTTTGGCATCTGTGTCATGGGTAGAAGGGCACAGTGGAGGAAGGGGGGGAGGCGGGTTGTCAGATAAAATAAACATAAAATAAACAAATAAATGCAACAGATGGGAGGAATGTAAACAGAGTCCAGGCAGGAAGCACGGTGATAGATGACTGAATGGGGATTAGATATGAAGGCATGATGCATGGTTCTCTGGGACAGTTAATGCAGTGAAAGTTTCATAAAGATGGTTCACACTTCCATCCCTAACTTACATGTTGACTATATGTTGTACACTCTAGGTAGAGCTGGAATTCAACCGTCAACTGACTTTGCAACCGTCTAGTAAAGACACTGACCCAACAGCTCTTCTTTCCACAAACGATGGAGGCTAAAGATCACCATTTTTTGTTATGAATTACTTTTGTTTACTTATTTCAGTTAGACAAAATGGCATACTTCAGGAAATCCCAAGCCATTGTCAATGTTTGAGACAAAATATTTACTTAGAATTGTCATCATATCTCTGTATAAGAAGAAGTTGGCGCAAATATTTGATCTGATGTTGATGGTCAATAATCAAAGTTTAAGTTTGTTTAAGTTCTCTTGGCTGACTTTCTTTATTAGAATCCAAACACTAGCTCAAGATTTTCAGTTGTTATAAGGTTTTGGAAGTCCAATGCTTTATACCAACTGCTGATATCTTTAAATATAGTTTCTCACAGCGCACAATCACATAAAAAGTCCCTCTCTGCTCAAAAATGTGTTTAGGCGAGGGAGAATCGCAAACAGACCTGACAGAAATAAGGGATCTTTAATGGTTTCCATTTAGATGTCCCAGTGAGCCATGAACAATAGAAAGGACCTAGCACTGACAAACTTGAATGTTAGCCATGTTATTCATGTTTACGTAACATAATCTTTTAATACATCGAAAATATAAATCAGGGTGTCATCCGCGTAGAAATTTAGTTTTTTAGCCAAATGTTCACCTATCATGTTATTTTGAACCATGTAGAATTCACATTTAATTCACTGAGTTTTAAAACAACAACAATACTGGAAAGGACTTTTTGGGGATTCAGGGACTTTAAATCTGATTGAGGGAGCGTTTTAGTAAATAAAACGGGAATTCTCCTTATCTCAATTGAGGGTGTAAAGCTAGAGAGTATTGTATTCTTTAGGTGACTTGGCTTGGTTTGATTTTTGATTCAGCCCTTGTGATTATTCTACCATTCACCCTCTCAGATACAGAAGTGAGCGTGGATCAGGTCTTTGGTGGAGATCCTCAGACAGCCTTTCCTGAAAAAAAAAGTTAAAAACACAACAGCACCTGCTCCTCCTGGTGTTTTACTTGTCAGCGTACATTCAAATGAACTCTTCAGAACCTGAGAAGTGCGTCACAGGACGACTTTTATCATCAGTCCCACATACCATGAGCACAGCATGTCCTTCATTGTGCAATACAGCTATCTGCAGCAGCTTTCACACCAGTGAACTCAAAGTTTCTTAAACTCGGGGTCAGGACATGTACACATAACAAGAAAGCAGCACGTAGCCATGTCTTGCACAATGACTGTTTACTGTGAGACATCTACTGCAGAGAATAAATTAATCTACGGCATCAGTTGTAGTAATTTTATTTTATATCTGTGTTTTTGTTCAGGTGATTAATGGATTCTTCACCTGGGGAAACAACCTGTCCACGCTGTCGGACATCAACATCCGCATCCCCACAGGTATTGACCATTCCACATGACATTCATCACTTATAGCCAAACATAAACTCAGTATTTACAGGTTCAGGGGCAGTTTATAAGCAAATTTAGCAAACCAAGTACTGTATGTATGACTATGTGATATCTTTGAAACTAATGCTGTCTGACTTTTACCCCAAAGAGGCCCCAAAGTGAACTGAAGAGCCAGACAGCATAAATATGAGCTACACAGTAAAAGCACAATACTGCTGCCTATGAATCTATTAGATTAATAGTTTATAAATTACTCTGGATATGGAGATATTTATTTTAATTCGGTTTCAGCTCTGTCGGGTGAAATTTATGCTCACGCTGTAAGAGCACTGTTAGAGTGAAACACGCTGTGAAGAGTATTACAGTAATGCTGCAGGGATGTCACTGAAATAGTCAAGTGTCAGGAGACCAGGTCATGTTCAACAGATGGGACGTGTAGTATATCTCACACACACACACACACACACACACACACACACACACTTGCAGCTTCCCCTGGGAAGTGACTTCTCTGCTATCCAAGTCATGCTACTACTAAGACAAACAGGATTTGTTGTTCTGCCAAGAGCTGGTGTGATCTAGTCACTGAGAGTTAGTGTGTGTTTGAGGACATTTTGACTGGTCAAGTTAGGTGATAAATAAGGAGTGTATGTGTGTTTTTTGAGCTCATTTTGTGTGTGTGACGTGAAAAATGACTTCTTGTCACCTCAAACTTTCCTCAGATTATTAAGCATTGTGTTGTTGTAGAGTGTCAGTCTGTAACAGAGTTACTCAACCTTTTCTGACCTGTGACCTCACTGTTAGGTCGCAAAATTCTCACGACCCCAACGTGCATTTGTCAGCTTGTCAACTTGTCACATGAATTTGAGCTTGACATTATCGTAGAGGTGGAAGATCCAGCCAAAAAAAAAAAAATCTATTTAAGTGTGTTCTTTTTCAGTTCAGACTGCAGCCAGGCTTGAAATAACCAATGAATTTTGCCATTTGCACCATTAAAATACAATATTGCAATAAAAATACACAGGTTTGATTTGAAGTAGTAAACAGAAGCCAAAAGATATTTACAAAATAACACTTTTTAAATTCATAACTCACTATTACATTGTTGTCCAACAAGGAACTACATGAAGTAATTTGTCCAATCAGCATAGCCGTAGCAGTAACCTTTCTGTCTGTTCAGGTCAGCTGACAATGATTGTGGGTCAGGTGGGTTGTGGGAAATCCTCCCTGCTGCTGGCGATGCTCGGCGAGATGCAGACCATCGAAGGAAGAGTCTACTGGAGCAAGTAAGACATTACAGCACTTTATCAGACACAGCATCTTACTGTATATATATTATATCTTTCTAATCAGTTTTGTTCTTTTTCTTCCTTTTTCTACCAAAGATCTTGCAAAATAATTTCCGAATTACACAACAAATAGTTGTATTTATTTTCTGCTTTGGTCTTTACAAGAACAGATCTCATTACACGTTGCACATCTTTTTATATCGTGAAGTAATTGCTCGATATCAGGTCAACGCTTTGCTGTCACCACGTAAGTTATGATATTATTTAGGTGTAAATTAATATGATCTTGTTTGTGCGCACAGTGAAACCGTCAGGAACAAGACGTGTCCATTAGCATCAAGTGTGGAGGATCAGTTCCAGCATGATTTCATTTTCTGCTCTGGTGGTCCTAATAAAATTAAATGACCGTTTGGGTTAGTGTCCTCGCTGGAGAGATTTTTGTGGTTATGTCTCGCCGCATTTTAAAGGGACAGTCCTGAGGCTAACATGTGGGGGTGTTAAATTACACTAAAGAGCTCCAGAGAATATTGATTTAGTAACTATGAGGAGATACGTCAATATTCTCGCAGTGATTCACCCTGGAAGTATTTTATTGTGATGGATAGTGATGAGCCATCAACAGTGACTCCTACTATCACTTTGATTTATTACTGAACAGCAAGCATTTATTCACCACGACAAGCCGACCTTCCTCCTCCTCTTACTTCACCGATTTCAGATACAGACGCCCCTCTTCAGTATCGTTTTACCACAGTTTGTCAGATTATTTTGACTGGTTTCATCTTGTCATACTAATAAAACCGCTTATGATAACAATGAAGCATCTAAAATGACATTAGCTGCCAGTTTTTGATGGATAAAAATAAACCCTGGTTCTATGAGTAGTACCAAAAATAAGATGAGCAGCGATTCTCAAACTTTTCCTGGTGTTCGCCCTTCAGAAGCCATAAAATGTTTACACCAAAGCGGCAACCTCCATTTCTGTCAAGTGAAGCCCAAAATTGCAGTTCCTCTAACGTCCACTTGAGGCTGGCTCCAGAAGTGAGTCAGTCTCCATAAGTCCCCATGTTCAAATGTCCAACTTCACAGCAGAAATAAACATGTTTACAGCCTGGTACAAAAAACAGTTTTGGTCTCTATAGCTAATTTCCCCGTTCATGACAACTGTACTGAGGGTGAATTTATATACAACTCACCTGTTCACATTATATTAAGGCTTAAAGTTATGCAGGATTTTTATAGATGAGATTTGGTAGTTGTGTTCACACCTCGGTGCACATGGACACTCAACAGACTGTTTATTATTTCAGAAACCTTCCTGTGACGTTTCTTCAGCTTCTCTTCTGTTTTTCCTTTCTTGCAGGAAGTCTGAATTTCTCTCAGACGTCTCTTCTTTATCTGCTTTTTACATTCCACGCTTAGTGGATCACCTGTAAATTATAGACACCTGTATCATAACATAATCTTTAGCTGTTGGAACTACACACTAACCTTTACAGTGTGTGTGTGTGTGTGTGTGTGTCTGTGTGTGTGGTGTCTTTGTTCATGTGACTGCATGTATACCTGGATATGTGTGTATGTGTTGTGTGTGTGTGTGTGTGTGTGTGTGTGTGTGTGTCTATCTCTTTACCTCCTGCCTTCTTGCCACATCAGGCCGCCTGATTGTGAGATGGCCCACGAAGGGATCATCAGGTACTTTTTCCTCTCCGGTCTCGTCTTTCTGAAACATTCACGCATCCCATAAACATTCACATTTATCTCTATATCCATATAGCTGATTTGTTTAATTAGTTTAATAAGTTTAACTAGTTTAAACCACCTGTAGTGAAATGTTTAACAGTCAGACAGACATTTTAATTAAGTCACAAGCACCCAGAAGTTTTCACACATTGACCTGGTCAATGTAGCCAGTAAGTGATGACAACATAGACATCTAGAGTGTGTCATATTTAGTTCAGTAGCTATATATCTGTAATAATATAATAATATTTAGAAAAACAAGCCAATAATTAGACAGAAGGTAACCTCGGGACTTAAAGCGACCAGAAAAATAGAAACACAGTGTTTAGTATCAACTTTAACAAGCCAGTGTCATGCCAGAACAGGAGCTGGGCAAGTAGGCAATGTATGCCTCTATGGACATAATGATTGAGGTGAAGAAGATGTGGACAGAGGAAGCTAAGTAAAGATCAAGAGTAAATCTTTCGAGTCCAGCTGAGCATGTTTACCACAGTGGCATTTTACTAAAACAAATTTAGTCCATCTTTAACCTGAACAACCTCAAACCTCTTCTGTAAAGGCAGCATGAATATTTTTCTGGTCGCTGAAAGACAGGTTTATTTCCCAGAAGTCAAAGCTGTACACCGTGTTTGTTTATAATTTAACCCATAATCTACACGTTGGCTGTTAAGACCTCGATCTGTAAAGTCCTACTGAATATATTTAATCCTTTAACCCAGGACAAAGTCACACCCTTGTGCTAAAACCTAATTATCACAGACAGACAATGACTGCATCACTTACATGGCTCTTCTTTTCTGGGTGGGATGGTTAATTGGATTAACAGCTGACAGGAAAAACATCACGTCTTCATCATCAGGGCTTTGGCACAGAAACTCGTCCGTCTCTTCCATTTGTTTGTTTCTCTGTCTTCCTCCATCGCTCTTTTTTCTCTGTCCACGTCTCCTTCAGCAGAAAGTTTGTCTCTCTCTCTCTCTCTGTGTCCTCTCGTCTTCTTGTCTTTTCTGACACATTTCCACTCACAGACACACAAATATACACACAGTTGATTGCAGTAGGCTCGTTCTAACACAATGACATGATTTTGACAGTTGGTCAGAGACAGAGGAGTCTGATGAAGACATCAGGAGGTATACGCTCTTCTTCCTGTTTCAGATGTGAAGTGACCCTCTGACCTCTCGTCGTTCACGTCTTCTTTCACCTGATTTAACTTCATCTTCTATCTTTGTGTCTCTCAGAAGAAAGTACTGTTTGTTTTCATGTAGTGTTTGAGGCTGTGTTGTTCATGGACACACACACACTGCATCTCTTTCTTTTAGTTTATTAAGTTTAATCGTGTTTTTTAACCATTTTTAATATTTTTTTTTTTTTTTAGCTTTCTAATAATAATGTAATGAAAAAAATGTTTTATGAAGCAGCAGACAGTTTAAACAACAGTTCAAATATAAAAACACATTGTAAAGGACGATAATCTTAAAAATAATGAACAATTCATATAGGAGAAGTTTGTTTTTTAGTCTGTACACTGAATTTTTATTGAGGGATTGAGAGTTCAACGTTCGGATGTGTGTCTCAGTTAAATTAGATTTATTTATTTATTTATTTATTTATTTATGTGGTCTGTAACAGTATAATAAGTAAGTACTAATATTAAGTACTAATTAATTACCAATCAATATGTATCAACACAGTCACTAATAACCACATAATCAGAGAGAGCTGGCATCTTTTAACTTACTTCACTTTTAGTATTATCAAACTGAGTAACTCTGACTCACTAGCAGTCATAGACATTAAAATATCAGCAAACTCACCTTTAAGACAGCAATAAACAAAAATTATACAAAGATAATGTCGGTGAAGACAGGAAAGGAAACACGTCAGCGACTCGTAACAAAGTAAATCATTAGAGTGAAGCTGACAGAGCATGAAACGCAGAGGACAAACTTATTAAACAGTGCAGCTCCTTTCTAACCGTGTTTGTTCATCTGTGGATTTTATGAGACTCTCCAACTCTGTTCTCCGTCACATTCACACCTTGAAGTTCAACTTTTAGCATTTTGGTCGCTAAGAAACTTCAGAGCTGGATCACGTAAACAAGAAAGTGTGCATGTTAGTGTGTGTGTGTGTGTGTGTGTGCGTTCAGGAACAACTGCCATCAGCCTTCACAGTGTGCTATCTTCTCCTCGTCGAGTCGCTCTTCTTCCATTGAGCTGATATTTGATTTTGTGTCATGTGATCCTCGTGTGGTTTGAGCTTTTAATGTTGGGAGTCACAACACAGACTGTCAGACAATCATCTGCTAATATAGCTAATATAATATGATACACACAGGTATGTTTATATATTCATATAGATTTATATTTTGTCTTTTTAGATATTTTGTGATAATACGGTTGTAAAAATGACTTGAATTACATATTTCTGTTTGTAATCGTTACAAGTTGTATTAAAGTAATTCTGTGATAGATTTGTTGATACAGAATACAAAATAACACACGACTATGTACACACAAGTTCACATAATGATCAGATTTGACATATATATATATAATTTTAGACGCTCAGGTCAGACTCCCAGCAGAACGCTGCAGTTGTTGTCTTGTTCCTTGTCGATGTTTGTTTTTATGTTTGTGACGCTGCAGCTGGTGTTCGTGTTGGTTGTGTTGGTTGTGTTGTTGTTCGTGTTGATTGTGTTGTTGTTCGTGTTGGTTGTGTTGTTGTTCGTGTTGGTTGTGTTGTTGTTCGTGTTGATTGTGTTGTTGTTCGTGTTGGTTGTGTTGTTGTTTGTGTTGGTTGTGTTGTTGTTTGTGTTGGTTGTGTTGTTGTTCGTGTTGGTTGTGTTGTTGTTCGTGTTGGTTGTGTTGTTGTTTGTGTTGGTTGTGTTGTTGTTTGTGTTGATTGTGTTGTTGTTCGTGTTGATTGTGTTGTTGTTGATCATTCTGCAGCTCATCATTAACCCGATCCATGATCCATAGTTCTCTCTCATATCTGACAAAATATTTTTCATGTTGTCGTGGAGTTTGACAGTTTCCAAAAACATAATCCTCCCTCTCGCCCTCGCCCTTTTTTTTTTTTTTTTTTTTTTTTTTTTGATGTTTGGGTGTCGTGTTAATAAAGCTGGTTAGAACAGGAGCACTGATCTGATGTTAGCCTGTCAACAAAACTCAGCTTTCAGCAATGGAAATAAAAGATTAAAGATTTTATGATTGAGTTTATAAATGATGCTCCTGAAATATTTAGAGATGGACGAACGATAGATCACTGAAAGATGACGTTTTAGACCTGGAAATAGAAAACTTTAAATCTTATTAACTTTCAGTTGTTTCCCAGGATCTATATTTCTTTGCATCTCCAGCATGCAGTACCTTTGATATCTCACTCATTCTTTGTTTAATAAATTAGTTATCTAGTACATCTTATCAAAATTATATAGATCCTGGTAATATATATTTACATAAAGTATAAATATGCAAAAAAATAAGAAACTGTGCCTCACTAGTTAGCCAAAAACAGGGAACGAGGTCCAAAGAGGTTGATTGACTGTAACGTAAACAGATCAGTCCTCCTGCTCTTCAAAGCTTTATGAATTCAGGACTTTTGGTTCTCACCTGTCTGTTTGCCTCTGTTTCCCATAATTCACCCAGCAAGAACAGATACTCCGTGGCCTACGCTACCCAGAAGTCCTGGCTGCTCAACGCCACGGTGGAGGAGAACATCACGTTTGGCAGCCCGTTCAACAAACAGAGGTAAAACTATCACAGACATCTTTATCCGTCTGTTTCTGTTTGTCTGCGTTTATGAATCAAACTTCAGGGTCGTGTTTTACTTCATGAATGTTCCGGTGTTGATCTGTCCCTCCTGATGGTGTTTGTGTTGGATTGTTCAGGTACAAGGCGGTGATCGACGCCTGCTCTCTGCAGCCAGACATCGACCTGCTGCCTTTTGGAGACCAAACTGAGATTGGAGAGCGAGTACGCACCTTTATTCATTTATTTAATTAACAGTTCAGATTATTTATGTGGTTAGAGTTAACTCAACCTTTGACTGGTTTGTGTTTCAGTAGTCGTGTTTCCATTAACGTGTTACGATGCGTTTTGTCGCCTCCTATGGCGTATCTCGTGAATCGACTCTTAATATTCGTACAGCCGTGGAAACACGGCTATTGACTGTAGAAAATGATCGTCAGCTATCGAGTCTGATGTTATTGAAGTAATTGTTTCTTCCTTCCTCATATTAACAAACACAGATCCCGCTTTCTGTCGTCTTGTCGTGCCTTCTTCTTGCTTATATCATGAACAAATGACTCGAAATTCATTTAAAATCTGCGACACGTCAGGATGGAAACACGGCTCGTGACATTTACTGATCTGTTTTGTCATCTTTCAGGGCATCAACCTGAGTGGAGGTCAGCGACAGAGAATCTGCGTGGCCAGAGCTCTCTACCAGAACACCAACATCGTCTTCTTGGTGAGCTCGTACAGACGCAGTGGAAGTGATAAAGAGAGTTTATATTGAGGGCAATCCTCTGATTTCTATCTGAACACTTTCTCTGATTTTTGTTGTTTATAGCTGAATTAGATTAATGTCCCGCAGAAAGTAACACCCTGTGTTCGCCTGCGTTTCTTTATGATACAGCACGCAGTGCGTGTTGGCCTCTGGGATGAGGAGGTGTCTTCTCTCTCTGCCGTGCTGTCATGTGTTTATCTTTCCGAGTACCACCGCGAGCCGAGCTTCAGCCGCTTATCGAGCACGCAATCCGCATTAAAAGCTATCAGTGGCATTCTTTCATACACGCATCACACTGTGTAATGTCTACAGCGGCCGTGTGTCATTTGTAAAAGCGTACAACGAGGAGGGAATGTTTTCTTTAATTAACGTTATTTCGCTGTGAAAGTTCAGCTGCTCTCTGCTTCCATATCTGATCTGTGGATTGAAAAATGCGTCATCATAAAATACATAAATTAATCAGAGCCAGAGCTCCATTAACGGACTATAGCATGCTCCCTATAGCGCCGACACACCCGGATAGAGAGACAGTAATGGAACAATAAGATTTATGTGTCAACATAATATCATCAAATGCAGTTTCACTTTGATGGATTTCTAGAGAAGTTAGACGAGTTGAACATCCGGTGTGTCAGATTTAGGGGTGTGTATCTACAGGATATAATATGTGAAACTATATTTTCATCATCTGTATTATTTGTTACGTTAGAATGAGCCGTCACGTCATGTCACATCGTACGTATGTTCGTTAGTTACAGTCGTCTTGTTCGTCTCACAGGACGACCCCTTCTCGGCGCTGGACATCCACCTCAGCGATCACCTGATGCAGGAGGGAATCCTCAAGTTTCTGCAGGACGATAAACGGACCGTAGTCCTGGTCACACATAAACTGCAGTACCTCATACATGCAGACTGGGTAACGACACGAAAAACTCATTCAATAATCAGCCCTTCCTAAGTCACAGTAGCGAACAAGCTGGCTAACACTTAAAGCAGATTAACTAGACCTGACCATCAGTTTTTCTGTGTCTTATTCAGATCATAGCGATGAAGGACGGCTCCGTTCTGAGGGAGGGAACCCTGAAGGACATTCAGACTCACGATGTCGAGCTTTACGATCACTGGAAGACGCTGATGAACAGACAAGACCAGGAGCTGGAGAAGGTAGCGTGACGTCATCCTGCGTTCATATCCAAGCTGTGACATGATGTTTCCGTTGCTATCCTTTGTCTCTTCACATGCAGGACATACAACAGGACAGTCAAACAACACTAGAGAGGAAAACACTGAGGAGAGCTTTCTACTCCAGAGAGGCCAAGAACCAGATCGATGACGAGGACGAAGGTAACGGATTCAAACATTAAGCTTTGTTTGTAGTAGTTGGTAGAAAGGCGGAGCGGAGGACGTGTTCAACCTGATTTTCATCCTATCAGAGGAAGAAGAGGAGGAGGAAGATGATGACAACATGTCCACAACCACTAACAGAAGATCAAAGATCCCATGGAGGGTAATCCATCTCTCAGTACAAGATAAATATATTAATTATTTTGTTATAAACTTGTGACTGATTCCTCCATCTACTACTCCGTCATCTCCTCCAGGTGTGCTGGTGTTACCTGTCGTCTGGCGGGTTCTTCATGGTCTTCCTCATGGTGTCCTCTAAACTTCTCAAACACTCCGTCATCGTTGCCATCGACTACTGGCTGGCTCTCTGGACTTCCTACAAAACCAACCAGAGTGCCGGAACGGACACGTCGAACGGAACCAGCCTGGCTTTCGGCGCCAACACCACGCAGCCTACGCCCGGTGACGGAGAGGCCGAGGTAGAAGATTCCTCACACTGTACCGACAGATTTAAAGGGTTCATGGGAATCAACAGGATTATTTACTTTTTACCATCCTGATGTGTCAATTATCCAACTATGAAGGTGAAATATTGTTGGAAACAAAATTTGTTTGTTTTTAAACCCGCAGCTCGACTCGTACCACCTGCCGGTGTTCATCATCCTGTGTGCGGCCGGTATCACGTTGTGCCTCATCACGTCTCTCACTGTCGAGTTTCTGGGTCTTTCCGCGGCCACCAACCTTCACCACAACCTGCTCAACAAGATCATCCACGCTCCCATCAGGTAACAACGCTCAACAAGCCCAGACGTCGAGTTCAGGTGTAGATAGAAGCTCTGTGTTATCTCACATTCGTGGTTCAGACGTATACTCGACTTTACGGGAACAGAGTCTCCAAGGAAACACTCGCGTCCTCGTCCACTCTCTCTCTGCTCTTTTCTGATTTGCAGGACGAAGGAGGAAAAGGTCAGACGGTGTCTAACATAACCTTTATTTAAATGTCAGAGCTGTTCCAGGTATCGTCTCTTTTCTTTCCTCAGGTTCTTTGACATCACCCCTCTGGGCCAGATCCTCAACAGATTCTCAGCTGATACCAACATCATAGACCAGGTCAGCACACGTCATTAACGCGCAGCATGCAGGTCGCGTTAGTCCAAATCTTCATCATCTCATTTTTCTCTCAGCACATTCCTCCGACGCTGGAGTCGTTGACGAGATCCACGCTGCTGTGTCTGTCGGCCATCGGCGTCATTTCCTCCATCACTCCCATCTTCCTCATCGCCCTGGTTCCTCTGGCGGTCGCCTTCTACTTCATCCAGAAGTACTTCCGGGTGGCCTCCAAGTGAGTCCACAGCGTCTCAACAGGAAACACTTGGTCTCTTGATGAAAATCAGCGTGTTCTTCTTCACTGAGCGTATAAAACGCATCCAAACACACAAGCACAAAGATAATCATGAGGGGTCGTCTCTCTCTGTTCCTCAGGGACCTCCAGGATCTCGATGACTCCACACAGCTTCCTCTGCTCTGTCACTTCTCCGAGACCGCTGAAGGTCTCACCACTATCAGAGCCTTCAGGTACACACACACACACACACACACACACACACACACACACATGTTTCAGCTGATACTTGGGTTTTTCGCACGTATATGTGACACTGAGTTTATTTTTTGATGCTTTGAGCCTCCAGCTCACACAGAACGATGACATGACAACACAAACATGACCTCTGCATGTCTGACCACAACCCTAACCCTTAGACTCATTTCGGTTCAATCCTTACTGTAACTGTGTAAACACTAAAACAAACTCATCACAGCTCTCTGTCCAGGCCCTACATCAGGACTATTGAATTACACATTCAGGAAATGTAGATGGGCCACACAAAACTAGTTTTTTAAGCATTTACCGTGAAAAATTGAGTGTATATGCAGCTGTGCAGGATCAGAGGACTCATTATCTCATTTTTTAATCACTTTTTTAGCCTTTATTAGATAGTGACAGCTTGAGCGAGACAGGGAAGGGAGTATAGAGAGCTGAACCCAGGCTTCTAACATCTTCCAGCATTGTTGGAAAAACATGTTAAACTAGAATTCAACCGGACAGACAGACTGTCGTGGCCAGCGTGCTTTATTTCACCATTTCTGAGTGAGTGGATGGACAAAAAGGGAAGCTGCTGTCACTCTCTATTGGTCCAACTGGCTGCGATCAAAGTCTGCACTCCTGTGATCCCTCAGGAAGCTCGCCATGGAGATACTTGCCAGTCCAGTCAGCGATAAGCTGCTTTTCTTTGTTTATTTTAAGTTTCAGCGTTCACAGAGAAAGTCTGAACCAGAAAATGACGTTTTGTAAAAGATACGAAAGCCGCTGAGCTCCGTCCTCAAACATCCTGCTCGATCAGTACAGCAGCATGTGCAGCTCTGAGCTTTGTTTGACAGATACAGCTAGAGAGAGAGAGAGAGAGAGAGAGAGAGAGAGAGAGAGATGACAGGCAGCAAAGGACTGAACCTGTGCATGGGGAGCGCACTCTGAACACAGACGAGGAGGAAGCGAGATGGCTCGCTCGTCAGCTACTTCCATACACAGATGTCATATTTATGTACGCTGGGCCGCTCGCAGGTCGACCCTGCATGTAATTTCTGATGAATCGCACCCTTTGTTAGCAGCAGTAGTTGTAGTGAGTGTGATTTAACTCATAACTGCAGTGACAGACGCTCCAGTTGTAGCTGCTGTAGTTGTAGTTTTGTTGGTGGAGGCGGCAGCAGCATCAGCAGCAGCAGCATCGTCTTGTATTTCTGTCTTCACCCTCTTTCCCATCGTCGGTATAATCCAACATTAAACAGCTCTCACGCTTTTTTTCTTCCGTCCTCCCTGTGGACTTCCTCTTCCTCACACACACACACACACACACACACACACACACAAATATACAAACACACACACACATGCAGAAACAGTCAATCTGGTGTTGCGACAGATTCTTGGCAATCACTTGATAGTTCCCATTATCATTATCCTCTGGTCTCCCTCCAAACCAAGTCTGGTTTAGATGGCAGTAATTTACTACAGCACACAGAGATTAGATACGGGCTGAATCACAGTCGACCTGCTGTATTCTGTGATTTGAACGTTTGTTTATGGAGATTCAGAGAGCAATAAAGAGAAGAGCTGTGCGTCTCAATGTTTGTTTCAGACACGAGGCTCGTTTTAAACAGCGTATGCTTGAGCTGACGGACACCAATAACACGGCCTACCTGTTCCTGTCTGCTGCCAACCGCTGGCTGGAGGTCCGAACGGTGAGGAACTACTTTACGATACCGTGGAAGCAGATCTTTGTTTCCGCCTGTTGGTTTACTGGTTAACTGGTTTACGTTCTGTGATGCAGGACTACCTCGGAGCTGTGATCGTGCTCTCAGCAGCAGGAGCCTCCATCTGGAGTTTACACTACGGTCTGCTTCGCAGAGGTCTGGTGGGGCTCGGACTCACCTACGCCCTCACTGTGAGTTTCCTCTGTTATGTCGTATCACACTACATTCCCTGACCATTGACGGGAAATGGTGAAAAATTCCCAACGTGAAGCCCTCAAATGTCTTTTGTTTGAGTTTAAAAGTTCATTCAGTTCTATTCTTCTTCATAGACATCTTTAAATTACTTGTTCTGTCCAGAAAACAATAGAAAAACAATAAAACATTGAATTGAAACGAGATAAATTAGATAAAAACAGCAAAGAAACAAATCTGAGGAGATTTTAACCTCCCACACCTGCTGTAGCTCACGGATTACACCAGATTTTAGGGTTCCTCCACCTGCCAGAACCCAATTTAACCCTTTATTATAAGATACTGAGAGCAGAGGCTCTTAAAACACACATCACTTCACACCTGTGCAGGTATGTAGCATCCTGAGGTTCAGCTGGCTGCTGTAGAACAACGTAAACTTTGGAGTGCGGGTTGTTTTCTGGGATTATTTCAACCATGACCCTCTCTGTAGATACAAACACGATGTTAAAGGTGGAAACATGATCCAGTGTCTTTGTGGGTCACCCTGTAGGTCACCAACTACCTGAACTGGGTTGTGAGGAACCTGGCAGACCTGGAGGTCCAGATGTCAGCCGTGAAGAAGGTCAACAGCTTCCTCAGCACGGAGTCGGAGAACTACGAGGGATCTATGGGTAACTGAGTTCTTTGTTTTCAAGCCGAGGTTGTATGAGGTACTGATCCATCCGAAAACTGCAGTTCCTCAAACGTCCACTTGAGGCTGGCTCCAGATGTGAGTCAGTCTCCATAAGTCCCCATGTTCAAATGTCCACAACAAAGATTTTGGCAGTTAAAAGTATAAAAATGTTGGTGCTACATGAAAAGTTCAGTTTTTGATCTTTCTTTGGACCCTACAATGTGTGTAGGATCTGTGTGTGGTGCTCGTGTGCCACATTATTCATATTACCACACTGACATGAGATAAGAGTGTCACATCTCTGGCTCGTTTTCAGCTTCTTCCTCCCAAACTTTGGAGGGTTTTCTACTTTTATCATTTCTCTGGAAGCTTCCATGATGTCACAGAGGAGGAATCGTTATTTTTTCTGTCACTCAGGGGGGTTTGGGGATTGTTTTATGGCTCACTTACTGTAAAAGACAATGAGACAAATGATCCTTAAATGAGACGTAGAGCTGGAAACGCTGTCCTCAAGTCCACTTTTGATACATTTGAAAAAGCCGTCCTCTCTCCGTCTCCGTCTTGGTTTCTTTTCACCTTCTTTGTTTTTTTCCAGCCATCCTTCAAACTCAGGATTTGTTTTTGTTATGTTTCCAGAAATAGCCGCTCTGTCTTGGTCCAGATTCACTGAAGAGTTTTCCCTTTTTTGTTCAAGGTTTTCAAAAAGGTTTTGGTTTGGTGAGATATTCGTAATCTCTGTCTGGCACCCCGATTAAGTAAAAGTTTTGTTATCTGCGCTGCCAGGAAAGAGTCGCTTGTATTTCACCATGGCAACAGCACATCCCAACATTAGATCAGGTCTGTTTCAATCTATAAACCACCAACACGTCTTCATCTCATTTGTTTACTTACTTTATCCTGTTACAGTGTAGTCTGGTGTTTAATGTTTCTAGTGGAAGCAGACAGGAACGCAGCAGCGACAGTACAAAGAATGGACGGTGACACCCACCTGTCAATCAAAGCGTCCACGCTCTTAATCCTGCATAACTTTAAGCCTTAATATAATGTGAACAGGTGAGTTGTATATAAATTCACCCTCAGTACAGTTGTCATGAACGGGGAAATTAGCTATAGAGACCAAAACTGTTTTTTGTACCAGGCTGTAAACATGTTTATTTCTAATGTGAAGTTTTTAACATGGGGACTTATGGAGACTGACTCACTTCTGGAACCAGCCTCAAGTGGACGTTTGAGGAACTGCAGTTTGTTACTTTAAATGATGAGAAGCTAAACAAATAAAAGTACAAAATATTCTTAAAAGATGTGTCGTTTAATCGCCGCGTAGCTCTCTAGCTGTGGAGGCGTTATAGGTTTAAGTGTCGCAGTTTGAAGTGGTTGTGGTGTCAGTGGAGAATCACAGCAACACTTTAATAGGAAAACTCGACCACTGTATATCTGCAGTGTTATGACTTGGTCCATATGCTCCACATGCTGCTGTTTACACCAGCCAGCACTGTAACATAGACAACCGACAAGCAGCCCAGTGGTCTGTTTTTTGTTGCGTTGGTCTTAAACTGCAGACGTCACGTTCCAGCGTCGTCTGGTGTCGTGTCTTTTGAAGGTTACGGAGAAATCAACCCTCCTGTGTGTGTGTGTGTGTGTGTGTGTGTGTGTGTGTGTGTGTGTGTGTGTGTGTGTGTGTGTGTGTGTGTGTTCCTCTCCTCTCCATTGCAGACACCTCTCAGGTACCTGAGAACTGGCCCCAGGAAGGTGAGATAAAGATCCAGGACCTGTGTGTGCGCTACGACCCCATGCTCAAACCGGTGCTCAAACACGTCAACGCGTACATCGAACCAGGCCAGAAGGTAATTAACACGACGCTGTGAGGAGAGGCGACGCACGCCAGGAGCAATCTGTGCTGATATTCAACATTTAGCATTATTTTCAACACTTTAACCGCTAACACGGCTCTCTTTAACCGTAAAGTCATGGTTTGAAATGCACTTTTAGGTGGTAGGGCCATTGTAAAGTGTTATAACCTCGGCTATGGAGGCATATTTTATATTATTACAGCTTTTTTATCTTTCATTATTTCTATTTATACAACTGCCTCCACAGGATGAGTCGTAGCTGATTGCGAGTATAAGTTGTGGGTAACCTGCCTTCCCTTCCCAACTCCCAGAAATACTCTCCTACCCTGGACACTCCTCAGGTTTACCTTTTAAAAAAAGTGCTGCATCACGACCAAGTGATGTTTATGTAACAGCTGAAGCAGTATTATATTCTATAGATAGCAGCATGCGTGTGTGTGTGTGTGTGTGTGTGTGTGTGTGTTATTCACACACTGTTGCTGGGAAAAGACTTGACGTCACACTGAAATAACAAAGCGGTGACGTGTCCAACATAAAGAGGTGAACAGTTAATGAAGGATGACTCGCAGGAGGATTAAAGGACAAAGATGCTGATTATTGTAGAATTTTTAGAAATATTGGTGGCTGATTTAGACGTTTACTGAAAGTTATTAGCACTATTTGAGCAGTAGATATTAAAGCTTCCTCAAAAAGTAAAACATGTCTGAGTACTGAAATCGTAAATTGTCTGAAAACCACATAAATAAACTGAAAAGAGATTTCTGAGTGATATTTAGATGTTTTTCTTTTACTGGACACTGCCACCTTATTTAGCTGTTTGTTGTTAGATGAGGAAGTTATTATTGTATAGAGCCGCTGAGCTCAAGTACCGTACTAATTTGCCAGCAGGCTGCTGTTTTTCTGCTTTTTTCCTCGTCTTGTGAACTCTTGAGTCTCCTCCTGGGGTCTCTAATGTAATATTGTTTAAACTAACAAGTACAGTCTGGAATGTCAGAGTCTAATAAGAAGGCCGAGGGCTGTTGTTTAAACGTGTGCTTTTACTTTGAAGTCACAGCCATGTGCCTCCAATAAACTGTGAACTGACACTTGGTGACCAAACTGCGTCCACGCTTGTCACGTACCCGCCACTCTGTTATCACGCAGGTGTCTGATGTCTCGCGGCGGTGCCACAGTCGAAGCTTATTGACCGTCTGTCCTCTTCCTGTTCTAGGTGGGGATCTGCGGTCGCACGGGCAGCGGGAAGTCCTCGCTGTCGTTGGCCTTTTTCAACATGGTGGATATTTTTGAAGGTGGGTCTGTCTCCTGTCATCGCTCGTCTGTCTTTGTCCTGCTGTCTTTCACTGGTTGAATGTGTTTATGTCTCATTAAGATAATCCCTCGTCTGATCGGGAGTTGAAGGATTTCCCTCTTGACACCAGAAACAACACAACACTCTTGATCTCTTGTTTTGTTGTGTCCATTTCCTCTAATACACTCGATACTTCTCTACTTGTTAGCGTCTTTCTCTGCACATGCATCACTGTCTGTAGTTGAGATTTTATTATCTTTGCCAAGACGTTCACATCTCTGTAATAAAAACGCTTGTAGAAGTTTTGATGGAGTAAGACTCGGTCAACTTTCTGCTGAATTGTTATGAGCACAGAGCAAAAACGGGTGAGTCAGTATGATACAATACAGTACGGGAGAACAAATAATTCACAATTTAACGTGTAAAAATCAGCTCAGCAAACGTTTGTTCAGGATGATCTCTTACTATAAAAGGCAAGATGGCCAAAAAATGTATTTTAAAACACTAAATTCATTTAGTAGAAAAGAAGGAAGAAGGAATAAAACAGCTCTGTTTAATCTCTTCAAGGACGTTGATGGGAATGTTTCTTGTACTCTTGGAAATCTGTTCTCATGTTTACAAACTCTAAACTAACCGTGCTGATTGGACGAGACGTAAATATTTAAAGTTATTATACTCAGGTATCGTGATGGATGTAACAATGACCTTTTAACTTAACCACATGTTCGGTTTACAGTTCATTTCTAAAGTGAATCATAATCCTAAACCTTTTCGTTCTGTAAACCAAACTGTAAATCTGGCTCCTCTTACTCACATAGACAGGAAGTGTTTAGTCTCATCTATACATACAGAAACGTTAGACTCAGACGTTTATTCCACAGTGGTGATGATTCAGCTCACGTGTTGGCAGCTTTAAGTCGTTCACGTCATGTTTTTCTCTCTACAGATGATTTTTGACGATCAGTTAGATGATACAAAGGATCAGTAAACTCTGATAATGGATGATAATGGATCTTTTATGACTTTTTCCCAAACTTTACTTTTTTATTGTCAAATACTCTAAAGTTTGACATCATCAGGCCTCTGGGACTATTCAAATAAAACAAATCTGGCCAGTATTCTTCTTAGAAATATGGAAGATGTGACGTTTTCTTAAAAAATACTCACCAGAGCCCCAAATGTGGATCAATTCGCCGCTGAAAATAGACCCCAGCAGATGCACCATTTCCTTCTGTTTGAGTAGTAATTGCTAAAAAAAAAAAAAAACTACAGTGACCAGCTGTTTGAGGAAAATAATAAACCTTCTTTAAAAATCAAACAAATTTACGACTTCTGTTGGAACCAATGCGCTCGGTGCTGCTTAAAGCGCAGAGAGACTCAGGAAGTAAAAGACTTTACAACACCAGAGCAGGTCATCTTAAATCTTCAGTTTATCCACTGAAACAAACCGTTAAACTACATTTCTATTCAGTTGCAGACAAACGTGACAGACACTAAAGTCAAACACTGTCACTGTCAGATTTAACTGCAGAGACACAATAAACACAGATATCATCCTGAGTGTTTGTAGAGTTAAATCACGACTGGAGGTAAATTATTTCCTCTAGATTACCGTCCAGAGACATCGTCTCCAAACGTCCAGTCAGTAGTAATAGCAGTGTATATTTATGTTGGACAAAAGGTTTATGTAACCGTCCCTCTTTTCATTTCAGCTCTTTTTAAACAGCAGGTCTCTCTAAGTGAGAATCCGAAAAGTCTTTTTGTTCTTCGTGTGCGTTGTTTCACTTTTAAATTCCTCACACGAGGACCTGAAGTAGTCCTCCTCAATCTGAGGATCAAAATAAAGACGTGGCCCGTTTTCTTGCAGTCATCTCCAGACTCCGGGTCGTATTTCTTCAGGACTGCGCTCATAAAATCTTTTTTTTATTTACTGCGTTTTAAGAGCGAGTTGTAGTCGTCCCGTTCTGTTTTTAGTCTGGATGAACATGACGACTCGTAGACGGATTATTCGGACAAAGATGAGATTACACAGTCACTTTTTCCATGCACACACACACTAAACACACACACACACACAGCTGGGCAGACATTTCATTTAACAGTAAATTAAGACGTGTCTGTCAGCAGCATTTCCTTATAAAGCAGTGAAATAAAACCAGAGCAGCTCTCCTGACTCAACTGTACAGAACATTCTTGATTTCATGACCACAAAAATATAACATCGTGGGTGTAAAGGAGTTTTAAGTGTTAAAGACGGATTTAAGGAGATCATTTCACCTGAAAAATGGCAAATAATGGAGCAGTAAGTTACAGTTTGATCAGTAATTAATTATTACTTGACATGGGGAGGAGATATGAGATATTTAAACCTCACAAACCCTCACACACACACACATGCACACACACAGTCACATGTTTTATCCGTGAAGGCAGAAAAATGTAAACCTCGAGCCAGAAGAACGAGTGCCAAAGGCGGTGTAATGTAAGTATTTATCCTGGTGATGTAATACCAGAACGTTTGTATTGACTAGTTTAAAGTGTTTAAAGTGTGTCAGATTTACAGAATACAGCAGTAGATATGTGATATGATATCCATAACTGTGGTTTCATTAGTGTATAATAACCAATTTAGGTTCTCTTACTACATGCTGGGAAGGGGATGAGTGAGGCGAGGGGTATTCATTTTGTTACAACCTGTAAGCTTGCCGCTAGATTCAGTCGGTTGTAGCTTAAAGAGACGGGATTTTTTAAAGTACTGCTGAAACAATTGGTCAATTAAAAACAAAACAAAACTTTTATATTCGTGTTTAGATTTTTCTGTTGTTTGTCGTCCAACCAAAAGATGTTAAACAAACTGAAAGTCTTTGGCCGGTTGGTTGGAGTCATTTGAAGACGGGTGCTCTGGACATTTTCACTGTTTATAAGCTGTGCCTGTTTCATAAAATCCCAGGAGAACTTCTAAATATAAGTCGAATCGTGTCTAAAATTGTCCTTTGCGTCCTGTCTGAAGACAGTTTAATAGATTCATGAAATCAGCAGATGCACATGGTTTACAGACCAGTCAAAATAAGTTCATCAGTTGCAGTGATCAGCTGGACAAACCACAGAAAATAGAGAACTGGAAGATAAACGCAGTATTACTTCAACAGTCACATCTGGACGCACCTCTGTGGGTTTGCTTGTGTGTATACTGTGACTTAAATCAGTGATGTGAGCAAACGTTTGCCTGTTTTCAGGGAAGATCGTCATCGACGGGATCGACATCTGTAAACTTCCTCTGCAGACTCTCAGGTCTCGACTCTCCATCATCCTCCAGGATCCCGTGTTGTTCAGTGGATCAATCAGGTACAATGAAGTCAAGTCCGTACTCATTAGAATATAGATAATAAAACCCAGGAACCTGTTTTATTTTTCATTAAATAGACGCTCAAGTTTAATCACAAAAACGTGTAAACAATGAAAGAGAGGGATTGACCACAGGACTTGAAAGCAACCATAGTTTAGGAACTACATTATGAGCTGAGTCGTGACAGCAAGAAGTGAATAAATAAATAACTGATTGGAAAATGAATTGTTTTTTTGTCCTGAGAGTCATATGATGACACAAAGTCCCAGCTGTGGGGTTAGTGGTTGAAAACGCAGTGGGAACTCGGTCTTGGACCTGATCTGACTTCTATCACAGACGTCACGGACTGAGGAGGTCGCTGGAGGGATGAAGGACCCGACGTCCTTTTTTCTGTCTCCTCCTCCTCCTTTTTCTTCTTCTTCTTCTCCTCCTCTGTCACACACACACTCACAACCTCTGTGTGTTTGTATTAGCAGAAGAGTGTTTGTTATAAAAGACAAAGAGCATGTGCTATTTGTTTGGACAGATACAGCGCTCCAGATAATTGTGTGTGTGTTTGTGTGTGTGTGAAAGAGATGGAGAGAGTGTGTCTTGGCATTTGGACCAGCTCTTGTTTATGTGAACGTAAGCCTGGGGTGAACGGTCGACAGTAACTGTTTCACACTGTTATCTTAGATGTTGCTGTTTTATTGTGGCTCACTCTGCCCGCCACACACAGATTCATTATGGTGATTTTATCTGCAGTTATTCATCAAACTCTCAACGAGGGAGCCAGAAGTTAAAGTGTAATGTTGAAAACAACCTGTTACATTAACGTTTAACAACAATAATATTGATAAAGGACAAAACTATCAATCCATACATCTTCTTACGATTGCCTGGTTTCAGGTCGCGGTAGCAGCAGCTTTAGCAGGGTGCTCCAGGTGTTCCTCTCCCCGGCAACACATTCCAGCTCCTCCTGGGGGTGCCCAGGAAGTTTTCAGGCTAGATGGGTTATAAGGTACAAGCTCCGCATTACATTGCATCCTGTTGTTGCAGGTTCAATCTCGATCCAGAGAGGACGTGCACTGATGATCGACTCTGGGAGGCGCTAGAGATCGCTCAGCTGAAGAACATGGTGAAAGCTCTGCCTGGAGGGCTAGGTACTCTCAAATAAGCACCCTCATCTGAGAATAAAGATACTTTTATTGCACTAAAAGTTAGTTTTGAAGTCCTTCAGGACGCCCTGAGAATCAAACAGTACTTTAATACTTGTGTTTAACTTGACGTGTGTCTGTTTGTGTCCAGATGCGGTCGTGACAGAAGGTGGAGAAAACTTCAGCGTCGGTCAGCGGCAGCTTTTCTGTTTGGCCCGAGCTTTTGTCAGAAAGAGCAGCATCCTCATCATGGACGAAGCCACGGCGTCTATAGACATGGCCACGGTGTGTGTTTGAGTGTGTGACATCAGATCGGCTCGACCCAAAGCATAACATTGTATAATGATGGTGATACCTCATGTTTCTTTTCTTCCTCGCAGGAAAACATCTTACAAAAAGTTGTGATGACAGCGTTTGCCGACAGAACGGTCGTTACAATCGCAGTAAGTCCTTCAGTCTGTCCTCCTGTTGACTTTAAAATGAAGCAAAGGGGACGCAACCAGATGAAAACAAATCAGCAATCTATTTATCAGGCTATCAGCTTATTCCTTCAGCTAACTGAGGTTTGTTCTGTGCTGATAGATGCAGATGTGCGGCTCTTTTTCTTTGAGCTTCATGTACATCTGTCGTCCTTTCTCCTTTTCACACTAACTGTTTTCCATACTGTGTCTAACAAAGTTAATATTCCAGATGTATTCAGTACCTTTAATGGAAAGTCAGTCCTCTTTCACTTACCTGCTTTCCTCTTCCTTCTCTCTGTGATATTTGTCCTTTGTTTACTCTTTCTTTCTACTCTCACCCTCTCTTTTCATTCACCTTTTCCATTTTCTTGCTCTCTGTACTTTTCTTTCCATCTCCTCCCTCCGTGATGTTTTCTATCCCGTCCTTCCTCCCTGTCCTCTTCGTCCTGCCACCAGCACCATGTGTCCTCTATCCTGGACGCCGAGCAGGTCATGGTCTTCTCCTCAGGGATCTTGGTGGAAAGTGGCTCGGGTCCCAACTTGCTGGCACAAGAGGGGAGCCTCTTCAGTGTGTTAGTGAGGACTCACAAGTAGACCCGGATCGACCCAGCACAGCACAGACCACTTTGGCTCTCCTTCCGTCTTTTCTCCTTCTTCGAGTTTTTCCCACCTGTTTCTGTTTTTTCCTACTTTTCCTGGCTGAATCTGGGTCTGCTGAAGCCTCACTGCCACTGACAGCCTGGTTGGTATAAAAACAAACTACTGCATGCTCTTTGGTAGATGTTTCGTGTACCTGAACCCTGCAGGTTACTTCACTAACATTGTTTTTAAGCTTTAAAACATGACTGAGTGCTTTCAGTATTCGGTCAGTGTCTCAAACTTTGTTATACTTCTGAATCTGAATCCTTCACTCTGGATAAGATGCCCGTTTACCTTCAATAAGGGTTAGGCTGTTTTCTAAAGGGAGGACAGGAGGTTTTCAGTTACTGATCCCAGTGGCGTCAAAACTTTGCCTCAAATCAGGAGTCTTCTCAAGCAGAAAGAGTTACATCATCTGCAAAGAATCGGACATTCTAGCGTCTTTGATCCGGGCTGTGTCTGAACCTGAGGTGGCTCAGTTTTAGAATCTATGTAGAATATTTAAGAGACAGCCTCAGTAAGCTCCATCTCTATGACATATTTTATAAAGTAACAACACCTTTATACACCTTTGTAATATTTTTGAAGCACTTTTTGGCATGTTCTTGAGAGACGAGAGAGGATTTAATAAAGGCGAGCTTTTAAAAGAGAGGGAGACAGATGAGATGACCTTCAACAAGAGATAAAACACAATGTGGCGTGTTGTGTGGTGCATGTGACATTGTCAGCTGGTTAGTCCGGCTCACAGCATGTAGCCTGCCATTGAATGACTGTTTCAGGCCACTTACGTCAAACAACAACAACCTCCAAGCTAGCAAGCTCGAGGGACCATAACTGTGTGTGCTGAAACACTTATTTTAGTGACCGTCTTCCACCGTCTTCCACCAGGACCTAATTGCCGTTGTTGCTTTGTTTCCAGCACCGTGTCCACACCATCCTAACTGCCGATCTGGTCATTGTGATGAAGCGAGGGAACATTTTGGAGTACGACAAACCTGAGACTCTTTTGGAGCAAGAGGACGGGATGTTTGCTTCGTTCGTCAAGGCTGACATGTAGACACACATACAGCCGTCCAACAACTGACAGACTGATCAGTCGGTTGATCTTCTTTTCACGTAGAATTGTTTCTTAATGAGGCTGAAAGACCTCTGTGATTCTGCAACACTCCAGTGAAGTCAATAATACACTGTGTTTCTGACCGAGAAGCTTCTTTGTGTATTCAGTGGAAAGAGAAACAGATCTGAAAACCACATCAGTCATCAGTTGATATGTTTGAAAAGTTGTACTTGAATCATTTAGTCAGTCAGCCAATGAAATACTGCCTTTTTTAAAAAAAAGAAATGACATGTAGAAAGACTATATATAATTTAAATATTAGAACAATTACCAATTCCATTGATCATTTAATCAAATTGGAAATGAGCAAATACACAAAACAATGGAGAAGTTCTTCAATTTTCGACTGTGAATATCAGAAAGATGAGGCTGGATTTATTCTGTCAACAAACAAATATCCTGAAAGACCACAGCAACAACGTGTCAGCCGGTTTATCAACTTTCTGACTTCCTGCCTGAGGTTTTTGGACGACGAAGTGTTAGTTTTGATCTTTTCATGAGATTCATTGACAATAAGAAAAATCTAGAACGTCACCGGACATATTATGTAAGTTCTGTTCTTGGCCGGGACGATAAGCATATCATTTAAAATCACAGCCTGTTAAGTGATTGTATTTTTGGACGTTTATTGGACAGTTTGAACCTTTCATGTCCTTTTAAGATGATTGAACTTCGAAAGTCTTTAATTATGTTTGTTACATTTATTTTAAACTTGTGCACAACACGTATCCGTTTTATTACTCGCTAACACTTGTATTATGTAACAATAAGGAAGGCAGACGCTTGTATTTAAAATCCTTTTTTAAAAAGTGAATGTTGGCTTCGGCCAGTGTTTCTGTGCTCTGTCTCACTGTAAAGGATTTTAAATCCAAATATTTTAGACCCTGTTGTAGCGTGTGCTACTGTTTTATTTTGTTAAGTTCTGCCACAGAAGTAAAACTGATAGAAGTGACGCTGTTGTTGCTGTCAGGAAGCAGTTTTTAACATAAACTGTAGAAATCATGCCAGAAGTTGGAGAAGAACCGGATCTCTTAGCTACAACTTGATGCTAAATGATTGATGCTGATTGTAAAGTGAACTGATTTCACTCCAGAACAAGTACGGCAAATGAAATGAGCATCACAGGCTTTACTGTAATTTTCAATGTCTGTTCTGTTCATCGAGTGTGTGGGGCCAGTCGGCAACCAGCTTTGGTGTAAAAAAAAGGAGGAAATATACCAGAAACAAATCCAGGCGACAGGATTTGACTTGTACTTCTCAAACATTTGAAAAAAATACGACCCAAACAGGTACAGAATTATCAAAATGGCGATGATTTGTGATGTAGTGGCATCTAGGAGAAACTACAGTGGCTGTAAAAACGTGAAAAATGTTTAACAGCTTTATTTAGAGCCAGAGTTTAGTTCATCCATTCTAGATTACTGTAGAGGTTCAACATGACGGACTCATCTGCAAACACAAAAAGACTCATTTTAAAGACACAGCACTGATGAAAACATAGTTATGAATTAGTTTTCTGGTATACTTCCACCTTCACTCTCTTCTATCAGTTGTATTTCTACGCCTACACTAGTACAAACACTGTAGGGTGTCATGGCTCAGGCTGAAGCCGGTGAACCCGCTGTCTGTCTGCAGTCATGCTTTGCTGAACTTATTATTATTATTATCCTCGGGGACAATAGACGAGTCGACATGAGCTCCCGTCAACACCAGAGATGTTTTATGTTTTTATTTGTGGACTGATGGTGATTTTTTCTGAAGAATCCAAAACGTGAATCAGTTCTAGTTTCTGAAAGGATTCAAAGTTCAAACTTAATGCTTCATTAATCATATATATATATTTTTTTATAGTTTACAGTCCTCTGTTTAGTCAACGTTTGGAAGAAAAATCACAAGAAAACAAACTTATTTTACGATGTTTCATGTTGATGGAAACTGTGTTGAATCACTCGTCCCATCTCTGTGGGAGTGGTGCTATTGTCCCTTTCTATTATTCTGATCGATTTTACTTACTTTGCTTTAAAATGAGATTTTTAAATGACTTTGTACTGTACAGACGAAATGCCAAATAGATTCTTTTACAAACATTTTTTAAAATATTGTACTCAGATGTTTCATCTCAAGAAGTTGCCACTTGAGTTTGGTGGTTTTTCCTCTTTTACACAACTCATCCTGTGATATATTTCACCTACGATCCTTCACGGTATTCTTCTTCCTTTTACATCTATCTTATCTTAAGTGTTCTTCCTGTTTCTTTGATCCTCATTCAGATTTTTGTCCTGGCCAAAAGTTTGTTCCGTAAATCTTTTGTGTTTAGTTTACTTGCATGTGCGTGAGCCAGAACCTGCAAACTGCTGCCTTGTAAATTCTTCACTTCACACCAAGAACCATATTTGTCTTCGAGACGAAAGACGGAAGCACAAATGATTTTATTTGGTTAGAACAAAGAGAAGACAGGTTTAATTTAATAAAAGTAGCAGTAGACTGTGAAGGTTCTCAGTCGTCCAGGTTGTCTTTCTTCAAGAAGGGTTCAATCTGGGACAACTGGACTCGATTCATAAAGACGTTTCACGTCTCATCCAATAGACTTCTTTAGTTCTGACTGACTGATGGGGAGATCAGAGTACTTATCCTAGGCGGGATCGTTGATCCGGCCATAGCCGAACTCTTAACGACCATCATCAGGTGACCTCAACGACTGTCGTTCACACCTGACCTCAGGTGACCTTAACGACTGTCGTTCACACCTGACTTAACTGACTCTGACGACAGTCATCACAACTACAACGTGCACTAATGACCTGCTAGGCTAAATACTCGGATCTCTCCACCAGTCAGACAGAACTGAAGAAGTCTCAGATGAGTCCAGGTCCAGTTGTCCCACCTTTAACCTTCTCAAAGAATGAAAAGCAGTGTTATATTTTCATGTTATCTTTTCATTTTTCCTTTCAAGGCTCGTCCCATCTTTAGTTTTGGGGAACAAACGTATAAAGAGACTGTTTCATACTTGTAATTTAGGGTTAACGTCGACGGTCCGTGTACCTGCAGTACCTTTGCATGTGAGCGTGACAAACATTTGACTGTTAAAGAACTGAAATACAGATCCATGATTTTTTTTAAACGTGTACATTCTGTATATCCAAGAATTTTTAAACATATTTAGCAAAGTTATTATTATGTGTGCTGATTTTTTTTTTTTTTTTACACTTGAGATGATAATAAAATGGTTTGGAGTGAAGTGAATCATTTCTTTACATGATGAGCCTCAACACTTAAAATGTAGGATATGTTACTAAATGGCTCCACCTGGTGACCAAAACTCACATTTAGAGGGATTAAAAAAACATTTAAAGAGAATAAAGAGTAAAAAAGAAGAAATATAAAGAAATGTGCCACTTTTTATGTTATTTAATAAATATTACTCCATAAACACTCATAAAGATGTGATTTTTTTCATTTATGTTTCAAACATATTAACAGATGATTCGGAAATTCTCTTCATTTAACTCCTGATCTGTGATTTTAGTTAATTTTTACAATTGTTCTGAAGCAAAACAATTCATATTTAGCATCTTATTTGACTTATGTGTTCATGTTTATCAACAACTAACAATTCATTCTATATTTTAAGTGTTTACAATGGACATTTATTTGTTTTAAACCATTATTCATGAAATGGGATAACATTTATCTTCCATAGAGTGTTTTTATAGATCATCTTGCCTCATTTCTAAATTATTTCTGCAGAAATGTGTTAAAATGATCCAACACACTTAGAAAAAGACCCAAAATCAGATTTATAGCTGCAGCAGCTGCAAATTATTAACTCTAATTCATATATAATCATCCAGAAAAGGTTGCGTGGGACCATTAATGAACACTGAGGAACACTGTGTGATCATGAACGTCTATTGTCTAGTGTGAATTTCAGCTAGAAAACAAATAAACACAAAATAACATTAAATATACCATAAGAATGTGACCAAATGAATGTGGTGGTGGAAATGTGATCTAATTAAGGGATTCAAACCAATCACTGAACTCAGGAGACTTCATTTAACATAAAACTTTTATTGGTGGAGACATGAATAAGGTGTGTCAGGGGAAGGTGACTTTAAATGTGTTTTCCGACGGTCCCTGAACGGTCCGTGAAGGCAGCAGCACCCTGGTCTGAGCGGGTCTGGACTCTGGAAGTTGGACTACGTCAACAGGAGCGCGCAGAGACCGTCCCAGCCCTCAGAGGAGAGCTGAGCGGAGGCGGCGCGCTCCAGAAAACATCCCCAAATGTCGACAGAGGGAGACGGCTCTGCGCGTTTGTTTATCTCCTGCAAGGTGGACACGGTTCATCCGTGCGTAATTACGCACTGAACACGGACTGGAACGCATTTTTCTTCTTTACCATCACCACCAAAAGAGAAAAAGAAAATGTTGGCCAGAAAAAGCATCATCCCGGAGGAGTTCGGTCTGCCCGGGCTCGCCTCACGGTTGCCCCGCAAACCGGTGTTCAGGGACCGCGTGAACAAAGCGCGCTTCATCGCCAAGAATGGCTCTTGCAACCTGGCGCACAAGAACATCCGCGAGCAGGGTCGGTTCCTGCAGGACGTGTTCACCACGCTCGTGGACCTGAAATGGCGTTTCACGCTCGTGATCTTCACCACGACGTTTGTCAGCAGCTGGCTGCTGTTCGCCATGAGCTGGTGGCTGGTGGCGTTTGCGCACGGAGACCTGGACCCGGATCGGCGGAACGGGACGCACTGCGTCACGGGTGTCAAGTAAGAAAGACACAGGCTGCTGTGGATGTGATGAAGGCAACACTTAGAGAGTGAAGTTTGCAGTTTTTAAAGTGTTTCATGAGACTTTTGGGAACTTTTTGTTTGTTTGTGCGCTCTTTAAAACTTTTTATCCATCCTCCATCTTCCTCCTCCTCCTCCTCCTCTTCGTCTTCCTCCATCTTTAAATTCGACGGAGGAAGAGGAGGAGAGGGAGAGAAAGATGATAATTATGACAGGAAGTCAGGGAACTTTTGCTCTCATAACTGATCTTGGGAAATAAATCCAAGAGTGCAGGAGGGGGAAAGAAAGTTTGGCACCTCCTCCCTCCTCCTGGAGATCACTAACCCCTTTCCCTCCCTCCTTCCTCCCTTATTTCCTCTTTCCTTGCTTCCTCTATCTCTCCTTTCTATTTTTTTCTCCTTAGTAGCTTCACTGTTTTGATTTTCTACCCCTTCATTCTTCTCCTTCACCACATTTCAGAGGGTGAATTGCACTTTTTGTGCCACATATTTATCAAACAGATTCAGATATTACCTAAAAAAAAAACATGCAAAAAGCTTAACAATAAAAAGCAATACAAAACATTGTCAAAGATTTCATTTATTTTAAACTTGAGGCTCTAAAAGTGTCAGATAATTTTATTTAAATGTTTTATTTGAGGTCCAAAGAGGTCCAAACTCACATTCATATTCGTATAAAATTGTATCAGAACTTTCTTCCATTAACCCTCTCAGAGTTATCTTGTGACCCTCTAGAGAAGTCCGACCCAAAGGTTGGGAACCACTGGACCAAACTGATAAGTATTAATATTATTCAGCCATAGAGAGTGAGTTCTTGTACTTTTATTTTCTATTTCCATCACGTCCAACGTTAAAGTGTTACGGGAGGCGAAGAGGGTCAAAATGTCAGGAAGTTTGATGTTTAAATATGCAAATGATGCATTATGTAATGTCACGGAAGCAAAATAGACAAACATCAGTGCATGAAAAACATTTTCTGCCTTTCAAACGTCACATCTGATGACTGGAAATCAGCTGCAGAGACATTAGATGTTCTGTTCTGTCGCTTTGTGAATGTTTCTTCTCATCGCTGAACAGTCGCCCAAACGTAAACAAAGTGATGCCTTAAATAGGAGCGACTGATTTCAGATTAATTCACTTCTTCTTTTCTAAAAAAATGTTCCCATCATATCAGCCAAAATCTGCCTGAATCACAGTGGATGGACTCCGTTTGGCAGACTGTCCACTGAAGGGCTTCATAAATCTCTCCTCAGGTCGTTCACGTCGGCCTTCCTGTTCTCCATCGAAGTTCAGGTGACCATCGGCTTCGGAGGACGCATGATAACCGAACAGTGTCCGACTGCCATCACCGTCCTCATCATGCAGAACATCGCGGGACTCATCATCAGTGCTGTCATGCTGGGTGAGAGTTAGACACCGTGTCCAGGTTCAGGTTCAGTTTGAAGGTTCCAACCGAAGCCTTCTGACGTTTCTCTGTCCTCAGGTTGTATCTTCATGAAGACGGCTCAGTCGAACCGTCGAGCCGAGACGCTCATCTTCAGCCGCCACGCCGTGATCGCCGTCAGAAACAACCGGCTGTGTTTTATGATTCGTATCGGAGATCTGAGGAAGAGCATGATCATAGGAGCGACCGTCAGGTTACAGGTGTGTCAACAACTCAAGATGTAGCAGCAGCTAATATAACTGACCAGTCCAACAGCAGTCAGCCCAGCTCGGCGTCTGTCTTTCAGTCTTTTATTTCACCAAGCTCTCACCAACCACTAAAAGTCAGTCCCAGATTCACTCTTGTCCGGCGGTTACTTGCTTGCTCATTCTCTCCGTCTTGGTCTTTTTGCCTCTGTCATTACATTGCCCACTCAACCAGCTCCTGTTCTGGCACGACACTGGCTCCACTCCCCGTCAACATTCACCTGTAATCCTCCCCTTCTTCCCTCCTAACAAACTGAGCTAATATGAGCTAACAGCAGCTACAGTTGTCAGCAGTTAACTTCACTGTCCATCATAAACTCTGTAAATCACAGAGAGTTGAGGCGGAGCAGCCGGAGGACATCAGAGGGAAAACCAGGAAACATTTTCTCCATAAAATATGATCCAGTTTCACCAAAATCAGTGAAATAGTTGGTGGTGTGTGACTTAGTGCCGTAAAGCATTACGTACTTCTTGTGGGCGATCGTAAATGAACTCACTTAATTAGTTCTGTACATCGTCTGCAGGTAGTGAGGAAGACGACCACGCCTGAGGGGGAGGTGATCCCCATCCATCAGATCGACGTCCAGACAGAGAGCGCTGTGGCGAGCAACAGCTTGTTCCTTCTCGCGCCGCTCATCATCTGCCACATCATCGACAAAAACAGGTACAGAGACGCAGGATGAGTTCATAATAATAAATATAACTTTTACTTATATATTTATATTTGTGTGTTTGTGGCCGTGTTGCTCCTCAGCCCGCTGTATGACCTGTCGGCCATGGAGCTGCAGTGCAGCGACCTGGAGGTGATCGTCATCTTGGAGGGAGTTGTGGAGACGACGGGGATCACCACGCAGGCCCGGACCTCCTACGTCTCCGAGGAGATCCAGTGGGGTCACCGCTTCGTCCCCATAGTAACGGAGGAGGAGGGCGTGTACTCCGTGGACTACTCCAAGTTTGGCAACACGGTCAAGGTGAGGGTTCAACAAGCTTCCTTCTTCTTTAGCAAATTAAAGGTCCAGTGTGTCAAATTTAGGGTCCTCTTCCACTTCCATTTGTTGCCCTAAATGTTCTGTTGTTTCCCCTGAAGGTGGCGACGCCGCGCTGCAGCGCCAGAGAACTGGACGAGAAGCCGTCCATCTTAATCCAGACTCTGCAGAAGAGCGAGCTGTCGCACCAGAACTCGCTGAGGAAGCGCAACTCCATGCGACGCAACAACTCCATGCGCAAAGGTGCGGGGAGCAGCGGCAACCTGCGCAGGAACAACTCGGGACTCGTCATGCCCAAAGTCCAGTTCTTCACCCCGAGCGATGGAGGCCAGACCCTGAACGCCGTCACCTGACATGAGGCCTGCCTCCTGCTGGCTGCCCTGCTCCTCCTGGTGGGAAGGAGGGTCGTGGGCGTTGGTGTATCTCCTGCTCTGATGGGACTCGTTCTTTTTCTGTTCCCCGCCTTATCTAGACTTGTCTCCCAACACTTTTGCTCTTAATGTTACCTCATGTTTAGTAATTTAGCTCATGTCAGCGTCTACCTTCCAGTGAACACGGACCCAGGACAGAACACACCCTCTGAAACCAGCGGCGTCCACTCTTAACAGGGAATACAGTCGCCTAACGAGGTGGTTTTCTTGCCGGGTTCGGCTCCTGGCATCCCGGAGCTGAGTTAATTCAGTTAGCGGTTCACTTCTTATCAATCTTTCCGTCATGAAGTCAGTAAATCACCTCGGTAGTGTAAAAGCAGCAAATATATTGTGTATAAAATCTGATCCAGTTTCATCAAAATCATTGAATGAAGTTCTAAAGTTGTATTTTTGTACAGTAATCAGTGAGATGACTGTAGCAGCCCTCACACTCATCACTCATAATATCTTCTAATCATGATCATTGAAGCAATAATTACAAACAATCTAATTTACTGTTTATGTGGGAGATATATTTTCTTATTGGTTAAAGTCACAGTTTAACTGCTAGTAGTGGTAACTGGTGGCCATCATTCACTGTACTGTACATGTGTGTTTTTCACTTTATTTTGTCGTTGGTGATGTTTGAGAATAAATGCACTCACTTCATCAGAACGTGGTTTCAGTGTCTGAAAACAAACACACAAATGCATCATTACACAGAAAAAACAAAACAAAAACGGGCGTCTAAACCAAGCAACAACCTCTGTGTCTGAGAAGTGAAGCTAAAAACTGCAGTTCCTCAAACGTCCACTTGAGGCTGGCTCCAGCAGTGAGCTCTTCAGAAACCTGTGGGTGATGTCACAGAGATTGTATGTCCATGTTTTATATACTTTCACCCAACCTTACTTTATCGATGTAGGATGCATAAAAATGACATTCTGACATGTCATGCAGAGGAATGTAAGTTGTAAAAGGTGGTGTGTTGGTTAGAGTAGACAATAACATGAAAACTCAAGAATTAATCTTCATTTTAATTAGTTTTATTTTGCTGTTATACTGAAGTCTGTGCAGCAGTTTTGGGTTAAACATTTTTGTATTCACGTTATTTACCTTATTCTGAATTATAGTAATACATTAATGGCTGCTTTAAGTCCTTAATTTTCTGATTTCTTTCAATATAAAATAAGCAAACATTATTATTAACTTCATTTTAAAAGCTTTAGAAGTGAGAATACAGACCAGGCTGCACAGGCACTTTGGAAACAACTCTCAAACCTCTCGAATCTCTGGATTGGTGCATTGGGCTTCTGTATCTGTCTGTAATATAAACTGCGCAGTCAGAGAGCTGAAATTAGACTCCACCCATTCATCATGTTTCCTGTTGTTAAAACAGAAACCAGTCTTGTTGTTATTCTCTCTCCCTGGGAAAAGTGAAAGAGCTTAAACTTTCAGATCAAATCCGTAACTTGTACCGAAGAGGCACAACTACAGTTCAGTTGGGAATACTGGGAACACTGAGGACACTGCAACTGGTAATAAACTGTATTTCATAGTTTTAGGAGTAGGCTGTCAAAAGTGAAAGTAAATCAGCAGACAGGACATGGCTTCCAGATCAGAGACGGATCTCTGCTGTCCTGTATGTCGGGACATTTTTAAAGATCCGGTGCTGCTGTCATGCAAACACAGCTTCTGTAAAGACTGTCTTCGGAAGTTTTGGGCGGACAAACAGACTGAGTGTCCAGTCTGTAAGAGGAGATCCTCAATGGATATGCCTATAATTTTCTTTGAATTAAAGGGCCAGTCTGAAGCCTTCCTAAAGGAGAAAGCGCCTGCGCCTCTCTGCAGTCTGCACTCTAAGAATCTCAACGTCTTCTGTCTGGATGATCAGCAGCTGGTGTGCAGCGTCTGCAGAGATTCGGAAACGCACCGCAACCACACATTCAAACCCGTCAGTGAGGCTGTGCAGGACTTCAAGAAAGAGCTTCAGGATTCGTTGAAGCCCCTTCGAAGTAAACTGAAGCTCGTTCATCAAGTTAAAGGAAACTGCGATCAAATGGCAGAACACATTAAAGTCCAGACAGAAAGCACAGTGAGGAGGATCAAGGAGGAGTTCAAGAAGCTTCATCAGTTTCTAGAAGAGGAAGAGGAGGCCAGGATGGTTGCATTGAGGGCGGAGGAGGAGGAGAAGAGTCGCGTGATGAAGGAGAGGATCGGGGCTCTGAGTAAAGAGATCTCAGCTCTTTCAGACACCATCAGAGCAGCAGAGAAGGAGCTGAGAGTTGAAGACGCCTTGTTCCTGCAGAACTATAAGGCTGCAGTGGAAAGAGTCCAACAGCAACCTCTGCCCAGTGATCCACAGCCGGTCCCTGGAGCTCTGATAGATGTGGCCAAACATCTGGGCAACCTGAGCTTCAACATCTGGAACAAGATGAAGGATATGGTGTCCTACACTCCTGTGATTCTGGATCCAAACACCGCCCATCCAGACCTCAGCCTGTCTGATGATCTGACCAGCATGGGGCATCAAGAGAGAGTGCAGCAGCTTCCCGACAACCTGGAGAGGATCGACCAATTCATCGCTGTCATTGGGTCAGAGGGTTTTAACTCTGGGTCTCACAGCTGGGAGGTGGAGGTCGGAGACAATACAGCCTTTGTACTTGGCGTGTTAACAGAGTCGATCCAGAGGAAAGGGTTCACTTGGCCGGGATTGTGGAGGTTGATGTTCTGTGATGGTAAATACAAAGTGCTCTCGCCAACAGATACAGGAACCGACGTGTCAGTGATGAAGAACCCGAAGAGGATCAGAGTGCACCTGGACTGGGATGGAGGACAGCTGTCATTTTCTGATTCAGACACCAACACACACATTCACACCTTCACACAAACCTTCACCGACAGGGTGTTTCCATACATCAGCACCTGGAGCAATGTCACACTGAAGATAGTGGCGATGAAGGTTGCTGTGACAGTAGAGGAACACAGTTAGAGATACTGAGGATCACGAAGGTGGTGTCATGTAACCTTAGCCTTTATTTGTCATCAGTCATATTTACTCTCTTTGAGCTCTGTTTTTGGTCTCCACCAACTCCTGAGATAAATATCTAACTCTTTGGCTGCTAAATGCTACACTGTGATCACCAGCTTTGTCTTTTTGTCTGCTGTTTGCTGCTAAGCAGGTCGTGCAGAGCTGGTTGTTAGAGATTGTCTACTAAAAAGTTGCCTGTTGCTGATGCTAGAAAAGACCAAAACATTAAAGTCTGAAAAACCAAAACAATAAGCTGTAACAGGCTAAAAAGCTCTCATCACGTTACAGGACAATTGTTTACATTATTACAACATATAAACTTAAAATATGAAACTTTTCTTGTTAAAACATGATAAACTGTTAAAATGTTGCGTGCAACATAAGTTACCACATTATAACAAAAACAGTCTTTGTTATAAAACATACAACAACAATATATATGTTAATATAACAGTTTATTGTCATGAGATGTTTCCATTCTTACAACACACAAACTTATCATGTTATAAGTAACTTTTCTTGCTATAACATGATTACGTATACAGTACATGGAACAATATAATGTATCGCACTCTAATGTAACGACTATAACACTAACAAATATAAAGATATTGAGAAGCTTTGAAGGATAATATATTTTAAGTCATCATGTTCGTTATTCTAATGTCAGATTTGAATTTATATCTGGATTTTTTTTTTTTTTTTTTTACAAAATCTGCCAGTGAAGGTTATTTGACGGTTATAAATCAAGATTGTATAAACTTTTATCTATCATCACCCATCGCTTACTGTAACATCTTTGATGAACTCTGGTTGTTGTAATGTCAGATGGATGCATTGTATGTGTAAATACAAATTAATTATCAGCATAATGTAGCTGGAAAATTCTACAAAATGTGCTCTTGTGCTCAGAATTGATGGAAATTAATGAAGTATATTTACTCAAAAACATTATTTTCATCTTTTATTTCCAACTTTATTTTAAAATATTGAATTTGAAACAAACATTTTAGCACATTTTTTGTATGATTTTATTTTTTCCAACAAATAAATAAGATTAAAAAATAAAATAAAATTAAGTTAAATTAACTTAAAAAACTGAATTTCTGATTGTGGATTCCTGTCTTGTTCCTTCTGGCTTCCATCCTACGTATCACTACGTCTTGACGTCTTGACGTCGTCTCCCTGACGTCAGAGCGTTGAGGTGGATCAGAGGTAAACATGGCGCGCAGTGTGCTGTGCAGAGCTGTCGGTGTGTTTCAGCTCAGCAGGACTTCAGCTCCGCTCACATGGACCCGTTTCTACTCTCAGACCGAACCGGAACCGCTGACGCTGAGACAGCAAAGCAGCGGAATCAGGTAACGGCACATGTCCTCCGCCAGGTCAGGTGTTGTCAGGTAGAAAATCCAGATTTTAACAGCAGCAGCGCGTCACAGAGACACACACAGTGCTTCATTACAGAGGTGAAGGTCTGCAGGTGAACTGACGTGAAAATCACGTGAAAATCGTTGCCGTATTATAAAATGTCTACAGACAGTTTACAGACAGATCAATGTTTTTAAAGGAGAAACTACGGAACCCGGGAGATGTCAGAAAAACGCGATTTTATAAGTCGTGCTCATTAATGAACGATAGTGAATGATGATAAAATTATAAATATATATTAAAGTGGTGTACTGTAGTCAAATACGAGTTTGAGATGCTTTTCTTCTTCTTTACATCCATCTACATTCAAACTGTCCATCCTTTTATTTTTGCTATATTCACGCTGTTTACACTGTTTTTATTAGTATATTTACATTGTTAATGTCTTTTTATATTTGCCATATTTGTACAGTTTATATATTTTTATATTTGCTTACACTTGTATACACTTTTCTGTCTCTTTATTCTGTTTATTGCTTGTTTGCTTCTGGGATATGAGGGAAACAATATTTAAGTTCTCTGTAACTCCCTTTAGTAGAGTTTGGTCTCACATTGAAGGAAGTGGAACATCTCCGGTCAAACAGGTTACACAAGTTCGATGCTGAGATGATCACACTGTAATATTCCTCTGTAAGGATTCACTAATGTCTGCACGGCTGCTCATTCTTCTTTTTGTACAGTGTCGTAATATTAATACTGTTTATGTCTCTCCAGGAGAATAACACTGAACAATCCCAAGAAGAGGAACGCTCTGTCTTTGTCCATGCTGGAGTCTCTCAGAGAAAACATCCTGACTGACGTGGACAGTGATGATCTCAGAGTTATCATCATATCAGGTAGGTTTTTATTATGTGTGTGTGTGTGTGTGTGACAGAGAGAGAAAGATGCTGCTTTAACCTCGTAATGTGTGTGTGTGTCAGCTAAAGGTCCGGTGTTTTCGTCTGGACATGACCTGAAGGAGCTGACGTCAACTCAGGGCAGAGACTATCACACAAAGGTGTTTCACACCTGTGCAGAGGTCAGTTTCTCCATTTCACACACTGCATATGTCAGATAATTCAGCCTGATTCAGAACCCACAAATAGCTTCTTGTCTTTTCAGGTAATGACTCTGATACAAGACATACCTGTTCCGGTGATCGCCATGGTGAACGGTGTTGCCACGGCGGCCGGTTGCCAGCTCGTTGCCAGCTGTGATGTCGCTGTGGCGACGCAGAAGTCGACCTTTGCCACTCCGGGTGTCAACGTGGGTCTGTTCTGCTCGACGCCGGCGGTGGCCATTGGCAGAGCCGTGCCGAGGAAGGTGACTAATTTCTTTACGTTTGACCTGTGTTTTATAGTAATAAATAAATTAACCATTCAACAATTGACCATGATCCTTTGTCCCAGGTTGCCATGGAGATGCTATTCACGGGAACTCCCATCTCGGCCCACGATGCTTTGCTGCACGGCCTCATCAGTAAGGTGGTGCCAGAGGAGCGACTGGAGGAGGAGACGTTGGCCATCGCCCAGCGGGTGTGTCAGGCCAGCCGACCTGTCGTCGCCCTCGGCAAGGCCACGTTCCAAAGGTGAGTCCAGACGGACGTGTTCTCACCTTTTCTGAGCGTCATCAGTCCATGGAGGCTTGAGATTTCAAATAAAGACTGTGAGCCTCGATTATGTAAACTCTGAATTTTCTATAATAACCACACGTTGTGTTCTCCCCTCTTTTGTTTCCTCCAAAGACAAATGGCTCAAGGTCGAGATGCAGCGTATGCAACCGCCTCCAAGGTGATGGTTGACAACCTGGCTCTAAGAGACGGACAGGAGGGGATCCGAGCTTTTATAGAGAAACGCAAGCCAGTGTGGAGCCATAAAGTAGATAAAGCCCATGACTGATGGACGTTTATCACAGCAGTGATGTAGTGATTATCCTGACTGGTCACTGGTGTGGAGTAATTAACACCAGACTCAAGCCAATGAGCTACACTATGAGTAAAATGTACGCCCGAGGATTTCCTCCTTTACGCTGATACAAAGACGAGTATCTGAACCATTGTGTGCCTTTTTAAAAGCTGCAGTGTGGAGAAGAAATGGAAATGCGCTGTTACCACCCAGAGGACTCAAGATGCTTAATGAAATAAGAGACTCATAAAGCTAATGGAGAATGAATGCTGCTCTCTGTGTTTCTGTAATGTTAAATGCAATAAATGGGATTACAAATCAGCAGGAGTTATTTCAAACGTTCAGGGGTGGAAGCAAAAGTGCAGAGACGATGCTCGTCACGGTTTCATGGCTGAAAACAAACAGTGGATTCACCAGGTTTGTGTGCACGCACGAGGAATTCTCCAGTCATACTTTGCTCTCTTAGTACAAACATCAAACATGTGATGACACAGATACAGTTAAAAAACAGAACAGAGGACTTGACAGTTAAATGTAGACATAAACAAGAACAAGAGCAAAACTATGTACATATAAAAGGGTGAATATATTTACTGATTGCTGATGTGATGGAGCATAGTGCAGCAATAACATACCACAAAGCGCAAGAAATATTCACATATGTGCATGGATAATGACCAAAATTATTAATTAGGTGTTTTTAAAAAATGTTTTATTATTATATACATTCACCTAAATGGATGTTATTTCCCATTATTTTTATTTTATATTTTATTTATTTATATTTATATTTTATTTATTTATTTTTATTTTATTTTTATTATTTTAATTTTTTTGACCTTTTTGTCCGAATAGCTATATCACATCCGGCCGCCATCTTTATTTTGGGCTAACTTTGAACAAGTGAGCTGAACACTTAAACGGTTAAAGAGTAACTTTCGGATTTAAAAACATTAAAACAGACGAACAGAAAAGTTAGTGGGAGCTCCGGGAACACTTCATCGGTAAGTGTTTATGACCCTCTGAGTTTATTATAAAATACCGTTTTGATTTAGTTTTATTTAAAAGAAAGTAGCGCGCGCTCGACCGTTGGTTGTGCTAACGCTAGCTAGCTAGCTAACGACGAGTTTGTGCTGGCGACGGACCGCGGCAACTAAATGCAACTTTGTTGCCGGGTTTCCACTCGCTGTGCTGTTGACCAGAGATCCGAGCTAAGCACCTGCTGCTTGTGCTTACATGTTGTATGTTCTACGGTGTGTGTGTTTACTGGTGATGTGTCGGTCGCGAACGATCCGGTTCTAAGAGCCGGCTCTTTGAAGTGAACGACGGGAGCCGATCCTCGTTGGGAGCCGATTTAAGGAGCCGTTTTTTTTTCCACTTCGGTGCCTCACTGTCTCCTCTCCCTGACACTCTCCCTCGTGCCATGCCTGTTCTCACACGTCTTGACCAATCACGCTCGGCTTTCAATTAAAAAAGTGGAGGGAAAAAAAATAGCGGGAAAAACTTTTTTTTTCTCCACTTTTTTTCTGTGAAAGTCGCACGTAATTGGTCAAGATGTATAGCAGCATCCACGGCAGGGGTGACACACACACACACACACAGCGGTCGCGGAGGACAAACACGACAGGAGGGAGACGCTCTAGTGTTTAAAATAGTTAAAAGTTTGCCTCATTAGGTCTTTATTTTTATGCTTTATAATTTATTTTGTGGCATTTTTTCAAAGTTGAGTGTGTTTGTAAAATAGAGCCATAAAGGATAAACATTTGATGTCATGTATGTATTTTACATTAGTAATTAATTTTTTCAGGCAGTTTTGGATTATTTTGGGTGATAAATTAATTAAATAGTTAGTAAGTTTTATTTATATAGCACATTTTTACACAGCATGCACTGACCAAAGTGCTTTACAATGTCAAAATAAAATAAGATATAATAACATTTAAAAATATAAAATAATAATAATAACAACAATAATAACAGCAATAATAATAATAACAACAACAATACTACTACTACTACTACTACTGCTAATAATAATAATAATTAATAAAATCAATTAATAAAATGTGAGGAGCCGTTTGGGAGCCGAAAGAGCCGGCTCCTTGTAGTTGCAAGGAGTGATATTGACCAAATTCACTGTACATGCACCTGGTTTCCACTACTATTCATGCTGAAAAGACAGAGAATGTAACCCCTACCAATCCAGCGTTACGGGGTTCAATCAAGTTTTGGCAGGAAAAGTGACTGCCAAAAATTGATTGCACCCTATAACTCTAGATTGCAAGGAGTGATATTGACCAAATTCACTGTACACGCACCTGGTTTCCACTACTATTCATGCTGAAAAGACAGAGAATGTAACCCCTACCAATCCAGCGTTACAGGGTTCAATTTATATAAAAGAAAATACTTTATATATACAAACTGAAGCATCACTGGCATAGTCTGATGATAATTAGAGTTACATAAACAGCTTTCAGGGATAGAAGAAATCTTTTGTAACCATTTGTAATTATCTGCATGAATTAATCAGTTAATTAGGCACAATTCTTTAATAGTCTCTTAATTATTAGTCATTTATCAAGAAAATAAAAGCCACACAGTCACTAGTTCCACTTTGTGTGAGGATTTGCTGCTTTTCTTTGTTTTTTCCAGATTTCATAGACTAAGCTGTGTGAATGATGCTTTATTGTTTTATTTTTAATGAGTTGCTATAAAAAGGTGTGTTTATTAAATTTAAAGAAACATTTGACACATTTAAGTTTAAGTCCATCTCTTTGACTCTCATGTGTCAGGCTGTAGTTTTGCTGAGGCGCCACATGATGGTGTGATGGTGTTAATCTGAGGAGTGAACACCATCAACTGTTCAACACTGTAAACACTTTCAAAATAAAAGCCTAAAGAAATAGGAAGCTTTGTCAATGTAAACATTTAATTTTGAAGGCAAAGACACTCAGATCAGCGCAACTAAAAAAATATGATGTGGAAACTTTAGCGTTTTATTTCTATTTTTTTTTTTTATTTGTAGTTTATTACAGTTAGTTCTTCAGAGCTTTCCTCTCATATTTATCTTCTGTGGACCAACAGCATTTCATTTATTTCAGGATAACTCACTTTTTTTTTTTTTTTTTAATGATGTTTGATTGTAGTAAGGCTGCAACTCATTTATTTCTTGATGAATAATCTGCTCTGATAATACAAATTACACTCTTCAAAGAGTCCAAACTAAAGTTGGAAATCCTCACAGCTAGAATCAGGACATATTTTTACTAAATCCAAATAATAATATTTGTGTTGATCAACTAATCAATGAATCCACTGATTATTTCAGCTTTAGACTGTAATTTTTCAGTCAGTAGCTGATCTAAATATCACTTTGAGCTTTTCTAATCTGATGTCTTACTTTACTTATTAGTCAATGTCATTGTCAATTATTAGATTGTTTAGAATATAAAATGTCCAAAACTAAAATGATTAAATATACAGTGATGTGTAAAAAACAGAAGAGCAGCACGTTCTCACATTTAAGCTTGATAAATGACTTAAGTGACTTTTATATCATTAAATAATTGACTTAATGATTATTATCATTATTTTGACAATTAACTCTCATTATCTCAGCACAGGAGTAAGTTATATATATATATTAGAGCCGTGTGTGTGTGTGTGTGTGTGTGTGTGTGTGTGACAGGATGTCAGCTTGAGTCAAAGACGGAGTCACAGGTTGGTTTTCACCCCACCTCATTTTATTAAGCAAAGTATCAGAACGGTCTGCAGTTAGTCGTTTAACAGAAACCAGAGAAAACTCAGGGAATGTGATGAACAGTACGCTGATACTGTTTGAGATTAACTGTTTCAAAACCAACAACAACAATAATAATAATGATGATGATAACAGGGAATGTGACTTTAATGTTGACATGTAGTGTGTGTGTGTGTGTCTGTCTGTCTGTGTGTATATGTGTATATGTGTGTGCCAGTGGAAGTACCAGCAGCTGAACAGTAGTCGATATGACAGTGTTGAGAATAATAAGACGTGATGAAGTCTGTGGCTGCATCGACAGTACAGCGATAAAAAATAAACAGATGGTTACAGAGCAAACAGAAATATATTTATATATATATTATCAGCCCTCACAAATTAGCTCTATGTCTCGAAATCTCTAATCAGAATTGTGTGTGATCACTGGCCTCGAATACAAATGTACTGTACTTCATGTATGAGGGAGAAATTCATTGCACGTCAGTTAATCAGGAACTGAAACTACAAAATAAAACATCAAACCCTGCTCGGTCTAAGTGTCTATCATCGGACATGGGATTATTTCATCTGTGTGAGAAATAAACATTCACGAGCGTATAATCGAGTAAAGTCGACCTCTAATGTAAATATCTGGAAGTAACATATATATAAAAAAAATAAAGATGGAAAAATCAGTTCTGCTACTGATAACAGCATATTAACAAAAACAATCCACTGTACATGTCAGACTCTAAAAGATATATACTGTCACCTCTCGTTAACGATTTACATCCAAAAATAAAATAAAATCTTCAGTCAGTTTTTTGTCTTTGTTTTAAAGTGATCAGTAAAAACGTCGGAGGCTGGTGCGTCCTGCAACGTTACGATGCAGCGTGACAGTCAGAAGGTCAGTACTTCACACAGAACAACAACGAGGACGAGCGCTCGTCTTTACCACAGTGTCAGTGACTACGACCTCAGTTTGTATTTCTTAATTTTTTTACAGTGTCTTCCGATCACAGCAGCATGGACTCCTGCATGGCGAACGCCTCCTGTGCGTGCCTGTAGTGTGGTCCTCCGAACAGCTGGGGGAGCTGTTGCCTCATGACGGGCTGCTGCTCTTGGAACTGTGTCCTGTAGTGGAGCAGGCCGTCCGGGTTGGCCGGGAATGTGAACTCCTGAACCGGCGACATTTGGGCCCGCTGGAAGCTCGGCGAGCGGGGCACCCCGCCCGGGGACGGAGGAGGCAGCTCATCCTCTGGCGACCATGGGAGACTATCTACAGGCCGCCGAGACCCACCCTCTGGCGGGTAGTGCGAGGGGTTCGCCTCGCCTCTCCGGTGCCCTTCGAACCTGTAGTCCACCGGAGCGTACACCTGTGCGGTGGAGGTGAGCTGTTGCAGGTAGATGGGGGTGGAGCTGCCCTGTGTTTCCAGCTGCAGGGAGTGCTCCGGCGGAGGCCGGGCGTTGCGGGGGTTGTTGTGGGAGGTGGAACTAGGCGGCGGCTGCCTGCGGTAGGTGGTGAAGGAGTTGTTCATGAGAGCCTTCTCTGGGGAGAGTCTGCTGGGCTGCCGCTGGGTGGTGGCGTACGCTCGTTCCCCATACACCATGCTGGAGGGTGGAGTAAAACGGGAGGGCGGAGTGTAGAGTCTGTCCTCTCCTCTGTGGTCCAGGCTCACGGGGTAGGCGGGATGGAAGATGGGGACCTCCGTCGTGGTTCTGGCCGGGGAGTGCTGCTGCGGAGGGGTGTGGTACTGGCTGTGGTTGCCAGGGTAACCGGCCTGGACGCCCGCTGGACTGTTGTGGACAAAAGAAGGAGGAAGGGGGTGTTTGGCCATCCTGGGCCCTGACGAGACGGACACGGCGCTCCCAGCCAGACTGGGTCCATGGCTGGGGCTGCCTTGATGGAGGGACGATACACTGAACGGTGTCTCGCTACGAGGCGTCTTCATTCTGGACGGAGGTCTCTCCAGCTCCAGGATTTCGAAGTTCTGCTCCGGCAGCCCCGGCACGTTGTCGTACTGTGAGGCGTTGGAGCCTCGGTCGGTACCGGGGAGGAAACCCTTGGAGCGTGGCCGGCCGTGAGGCAGAGCGCTGTCATCTGGGCTGGAAGGAGCCGGCGACGGCCCTCGACTCAGCTGGACCTCCCGGGCCGCCGCCGCTTTGGCGGCTTCCAGCTTGGTCTCGGAGGGTTTGAACCAGCGGGGGGTGATCTCTCTGTGAGAGCTGGAGGCGGCGTTGGAGTTGTGGTTGGCGGTGGCGTGGCTCTGATGCTTCCTTCTGTCCGCAGTGCCGGGCTGTGGCGTGGGTGTCAGGCCTGCGGGTGGCGTCATTCGCCTCTCCGGTGTGGTGGAGGTGGACTGCCTTTGGTGCTCATTCGGGATCTCTCCTGACCCCCTGGAGCGGACATCCCTCCTTTCAGCCTTGTGGTGGCGGTGTGGCCTATCCAGCGAGTCCCGGCGTGCCCGGCTGGGGGGCCGACTGTCCCGCTGAGGGTCTTGCACAGGACTCGGGTCTGCAGGTGGCTCGGCTGGCTCGGCGTGGCTCTGGCCATTGGCCACGTGGTTCGCGCCCACCGCTGCCAGCTCAGGAGGAAGCTGCCCGAGAGGCTTCTTGGGAAACTCATCCTCTTTACCTGCAACAACCAGAACAGCAGAAAGACATCAGAACCAGAACTGCGAATCAGAACCGAGCTGTGATGGTGTGACACACTGTGTGGCGCTGATTCACATCGGATGAGGAGTCACGACAGGGACATGGATTCATGCAACACCACTGCCATAGAGAGGTCAAAATAAAGGAGAACGACACAGTCACAGAGCAAAGGACAGAAAAACATCAGGAGAAGTTTGATATCAGATCTGAGCTCCTTCGAGGGGCTCGATCAGGAGGCGGCACTCGATCGAGGTTGACTCTGTTTCATTAACCTGAACTGAGCTGCAGCCTCAGACTCGAAAGGTCACACACAAATACTTCTTGATTAATGAACCTCGTTAAATGTACTCAGACTTAAGTTACTATTCTACACCCAGTGAACGTGATGACAGCAACAGTTGACAGCAACGTAAACTGTAAGGGAAAGTGTTGATGAGCAGTCCGGAGGCAGCAGCTGGAGGAAGACGATCCAGGACGTGAACTTACAAACTAAAATGTCTAAACCATGACGAGTTCAACCCGAGCTACCTCATCTTCCTCATCCTGATCAGTTTGCGTGAAAAAAGTGAGAATCTTCAGGTAACAAAAAGTTTAACAGTTTTGTTTTTTTCTTTCAGGAACTCACCGCAGACTCCACTCCGTCCACGGTACAGGTGAGTAAACAAGCCACACCTCCGAATCTTTGAGTTTTAGTTCATTAAGGTGAAGTTTTAAATGTGTGAATGAAAAACTAAATCAGTGACTTAGTTTAAAAAAGTCAAACAAATATTTGTCTATAGGATCAAATAACATCATGAGTCCTGTAGTCTCTCACTTAAACCGCTGTATTAAGATATTACTGAGCTGAAGCTCAAGTTTCAGTCTTTGGATTTTTATTTTGAGCTCAGTGTCTGCAAATGATTTCAATTCACATTCTGGATGCTGCGACAATAATCTCACGTTCATTTTGGTCTGTCAACATCCGTCGTGTCTGCTTTGAGCCTCACGCATTTTATTGCGCCTCCACCTTCATGACTGAGCGGTTAAAGGTGGCTGCTGGCAGCTATTGTTTTATTTCACACAGCTGGAAAGAGGAAGCGGTGACGGAGAGTTTTATACTGTCAGTGCTGCAGTCTGTAAAACAAAGAAACCTGAATAACCTTAAAAAAGCCTCAAGGAGCCGTGTTCACACCGTGATCTTATAAAGAAGCTTTTTCATGATTTTAAAGGATCCGAGTGAGCCGTGTCGAACAAGCTTTTAAAGTTGTCTGTTTGCTCAGAGTACAAGGTCGTAGTTTGACGCTTTAGACAGCGTGCACCACCTTCACTTGACTTAAATAATAAACTGAACATCAGCAGGAATTAATCAGCTCTCTGTGGCCTTGAAGAAACTCTGCAGTCCTTCAGTGACACAAAAGAAGCGGCTGCTTACGTAGAGAAAAGAGCTTCATCCGGCAGAGTAAATTACACTATGGCGGTGACGGTGGTTAGAAAAAGAGGAGACCGTCTCTTAACTCAAACTCGGCCTGAAGTGAGGTTAAAAACCCACAGAACCATAAAACCACTGACGTTTCTCACAGCTCAGCTCGGATAAAAAAAAAAAAAATGCAGATGAAGAAATACTCGGCCTCTCTGCACAGCAGCAGCAGCAGATGGTTGTTAAAAAAGAAGTTAAACAAAAGCCTCCAGTGTTGGAAAAAAGTGGCTCATTATCTTGTCAGCGGGCAGAGAAACGAACAGGCAGCTACTGTTGGAGTTTGTGTGGGTTCTGGTTACAGCAGTAAACTGAAAAATACTTAAAAAACAGACTAAACACAGAAAGAAGACGACACACGAGAAGACTGAGGACAGGTGACGATCCGGGCTGTAGATTTAGACAAAGTGACGCCGTGATGTCTCTTATAGATGTAAAAGTCTTTAAACTTTAAACTCTGAGAAAAGTCGATTAAAAACTAAAAAAAACTCTTAACTATCAAACAAACTTACAACTTTAAAGATTTTAAATCAGCATCGTATAGCGGCTTTAGCCGGCCACCAGAGGGCACATTATGTCACCTGAAAGACGAGTAAAAGGTAAAAAAATAAATAAATAAGAGAAGAAGATAGAAAGACAAGAGGAGGACTCCACTGAAGCAATGCATCTCAACTTAGTTCAAACTCTTAAATATACACGAGGGATAAAAACTTGAATAAACCGGAGTGCTGTTTGGACAGACGGGTAAGACAGACAGGACGGACGGACGGACGGACGGATGGGGGACAGAGACATGGAGAGAGGGAAGACCAGTCAGGATAGCCCACCGGTTACTGTTGTAGGAGGGGATGTGGCCCCCGCTCACGGCCACAGATTTGTTGTTGTTGGCTAACGTGGTTCGAAAGAAAGAGGGAGAGATTAGAGGCAGATTAATGAGGAGAACAGAGCAAGATCACAAAGTGACACAACGTTTACTGCTGCTGCTAACGCGGCTACGAGCTAACGGGACAGCAGGAAGACACAGTGCGGAAGCTGCAACACCTGAAGGGACATTTAATTTCACTGTCACAGAGTGTTCGGTGTCTTTTTGAGAAGCAACATCAGCGTGGACGAGTTTATAAAATAGGAAAAAAAAAACTTTAAATTTCCTAAAAATAGGAAAAAAAACTCTAAATTTGTATTTTTTTACTTGATGTCAAATATAATTAGTTAGGGATATTAAAAACTTAAAAATAAGGAATAGATGCAAAAAAGTACTCATGCATGCGTAAAATAATACTTTCAGATTTGTAGTTCTGAGAAAAATGTCCCTTCCTGTATTATAGCTGATCATACTGTGTGTGTGTGTGTGTGTGTGTGTGTGTGTGTGTGTGTGTGCATTGTCGTAGCAGTACCTGGTGCGGGCAGCTCCAGCTTCACCTTCCTGAGCTCCGTCATGGACGCCTGCAGCTGCTCGATCACGAAGTCGTCCTCGAAGTAGAAATTTTTGGACAACGACGCCTGAAGAAACTCCACCAGCTCCTCCATGGACAGCTTCAACAGGTGCTCTGTTACATCACACACACACACACACACACACATAAGAGTTTTCTCAGTTTGAGAGGTGGACGCCGGCTGTTAGCACCGTGTGGACTGAGCCGTCTTACTCTTGTGCATTTTGAGGATGGTGTAGGACATCGCGGGCAGCAGTCTTTCCCCCTCCAAGATGTAGATGTCCCAGATCCTGAGGGTGAGCGTGAAGGGCGTCTACACACGAACACAACAGAAGGTCACCTTACCGTTTACCGTGTACGGTACGTATATACGTTTGGATATAAAGAACAACAATGCTGCCTGTAAATCAGCTTTTTTCCTAAAACCCAGCATGTGTTACTCCGTCTGTCAATACTTTGGCTCTCAGCCTCGAGCTGATTGGTCGGTAGATTTATTTTTTGACGAGGCAAACAGGAGGAAATATTAAATTTGTAGTGTGCAGTATGCTTTTATTTTTATGCAAAGTAGCTGGCCAGAGAATATTGTACTTCACTAAACATTAAAGGTCTCAGTGTTTTTTGATAACACCTTGTGTTTGTGATTTAAACTGGAGGGTAGACTACAATTCATGGCTGTCAGCCAGTCAGGAGAGAGGCTCGTTAATGAGAAAAAACACCCCAAGAGAAGACGTAAAACTAAAAAACTTCAAATAAAACACTGTAAAACTGTGAAGTGAGAAACATTTTAAGCGTCTGGCTCTGTAAAGTTTGAATAAATAAATGTTCCTGTCAGTGTGTTGATGCACTCACTCTGTCCAGGAAGCACTGGAAGAACCACTTCATGGTGTAGAGGCTGGTGAACACCTCCTGGTTATCCTGCAGCAACACAAACAAACAGAAAATCTATTGAGAGCGGGAACGTATTGCTGAGTGTGGACGTTAATCATGACGTGACAAAAACAGCTGCTGCTGCTGAGATATGGAGGGACTTGACCGCCGTTTACAGTAGCAGTACTGAGTAACCGCTATGAGCCAGTGTCAGCGTGTGTTCCAGTGAACATAGCCGGATCCAGGACTGAACACAGCTTCCACAACCAACGGTGTCCAGTCCACTGATGTTTTATCTCTGCTGTATTATTCAGCACTTGTTACATTATTAATCCACGGCAGCGTTTGGTGTCTCACCAGGTGCTGTTTCAGTTTGGGCATCATCTTCTTGAGGATGCGGTCGTGGTGCTCCTGGAAACGCATCAGCTTTGGGAAGCCGGGGACAAAAAACCCTAAAAGGTGAGGACAGAGAGGACGGTCGGGTTAACGGGGCTGACGTTATGATGTCAAACTGTTGAGCTTCATGACGGCAGCAGCTGTTAAGAGCTCACGTCTCCACTCTCAGGGCCGCTTGGTGATAATCTCTTACACCACGTACACGTGTGTGTTTATAGTCTATAAGTCATATTCCTGAGTGAGCTGCTCGTGATCTTACGGAGGTTTTAGCGTCAGCTGCTGGAGATTTACGAGCTCATTGACGATTTGTCCTCGTCGCTGAGGCCTTTCTGATCATTTCATTGCGTGCTTGACGAGATCAACCAGTAAAAGGCTGCGTTGGTACGACCCGATTACAGAGAAATTCAATAAAAACAGAACGCGTCAAATCCAGAATGAATAAGTTTGAACATTAAATATCTTTGCTCTGTATCATGTTGAATATTTGTCGTGTTACCGTGCATGGAGTGCTTCGGCCCGGACAGCAGTCTGACCAGAGCCCAGAAGGCGTCCTCTTCATTCATGTAGATCAGCAGCAGAGCGGTGATGTGACTCATGCCCTGACAGTAACCCACCTCCTGCAAACACACACACACACAGGGTAATGATGAGGATGAGCTGTGTGTCTATTTTATGTAAGAAACATGAACAAGCTCTGAAGTGTAGCTGCTGATTCTTCTCCTGTGTTGAAATCCAGTCAGACAAACGCTGCAGCCCACAAAGAGTGAACACAGAGTGACCTTTGAGCTGTGAATGACTCACCGTGTTGTACATGGAGTAAGCTGTGAGGACGTGGAACAGAGCCTGCTGCCTGAAAACACAAAACCACAGTCAGAGGCCGGAGCATCACTCATAGTTTTTGTTGTGTTTACAGAGAAGCTGCACGTCGAATGTGACGAACAATGAGCGTTTGAAAAGCTGAAGAAGAATCTTTAGTGACGCTACATCAGGTGGAGTTGATGTTCGAGAGCTGCAGCTGGCTTCAGATTCACCAGAAACTTCCTGACAAATTCAAAAACAAAGCAGAAGTCCAAACAGAAAAAGGATGTGACTCCTCTCACTTCATGTTGGGACGGCTTCACATTTTAAGAATCAGCTCCACACGTCACTGGCTGCCTCTTCAGTCTCGTTAACGTGATTAATCCTGCCTAGCAACAACATCTCGTTAAAGCTCCCCGGGGTCTGGAGTCGAGTTAGAAAAGTGTGATGCTAAGCACTTATTAATACATTCATATATGCTGCAGATTCTGTCTTTGCTGCAGTTTGAACGTCTGACAGACACAAAAAAAAACAGAATCAGTACAACAAATAAACTCTTTAAATAACCAGTAAAATCAGACGTCACCAGTCAGCTTCATTCATCTATCGCTTCACGTCCTATGAAGAGACTAATTTAACCAAATGAAGGTTTAATAAATGTGTTAATTGTTGCTACATTAGCATAAATTCCTGCAGAATTCTATGTGGACTGAGTGCAAACTTTTATTTTGAAGGCACGTCATGTGCTGCTGATGTATTTATGTGAGTAAACTCTCCGTGAATGTTTGCGCTTCCACTTTTTTTACTTTTCGTTCGGGGGTTTTTCTTGTGCAGTTGCAGCACCGTTTTGTTTTTTATTAGTCGTGATAGAAAGATGAGGTCCGTGTGTGCAGAACACGTTGGACCTGTCAGGGGTTTAAACAGTTTGCACTGGTTGTTGGCGGACCTACAGGAGCAGTGATGTTAAAGAAGCAGTTCCTTCCTGTCGAGCGTTTTCTGGAGAAACCTACTTGACATCGTAGCGATGCATGAACATGATGTGGTCCCTGTAGGTCCGGTTCACGTCCAGGTCGATCTGCCGGATGTCAGGCGAGAGTCCTCGGGCTCTGGCTTTTAGTTTCTGTAGACGGGACCAGAAGAAACGGACAAATAAAAACAGATCCATGAAGGAGGAGACCCCCCAAAAATCTGTACTTCTCAGAGATGAGAGTGTGCCTTGAAAAACGCTTTTACAACCAAATATTAGTCTGGAAACGTAGCAACACTCGACTGAGTCTGGAACAAAATGTTTACATGATGAAGACGTCTTCAGACTGACTGGATCTCTCGTTCGTGAAAAACGACTTTTTATTCAGAATGTATTTCAGCGAATAGTTCAGATGTAGACTGTTGAAGATTTATCCAAACTGGTTGAAGGCGGATTCAGTTTTATTTTATTTTGTAAACTTGAATGTACCCTCGCACATTTACGTGAACCTCACATGACCCCGTCGTGCTCGTGTGATGTGAATTTGAGCCTTTCATCAAAACTTCACATTCACAAAAGATGAAATGGATTTTTATGGACTTCCTGCTCGGAGAGACAATTTCTCTTCCTCACTGTGTTTGCTTCACTGTCTGTGCCCCCGACTCATAATTAGAATACTTTCCACAGCGAAGTATTGATCCTGCCAGCTAAACTTCCTAATGAGATCCAAAGTTTGCCTCGCTGCAGAACAGGAAAAAAAAAAAACAAGCTGTGCAGCTTTACACAAACACGATTAATCCTCCAAAGCCACATCTTGCCCACAATAATTCTGCAGCTTATTGAAATCAAATGAAGCCAAGGTGGCTCGCGTATGAATCTGTGCAAAGCTTCTTCTGCTGTAATAAAAGCCACTGTGCTGCGCTGAGTTTATAAACCAGTGTGTGGGAGAGAGTGGCGAGATCTCGGCTTCGTACCTCGTAAAAGTCTTTCTTCTCCTCCTTTATTTTGGGAACGTCGAGCAGCAGACACCACACCTCCCCTCGGAGCTGGAGGGGAATTCCCTTATAGATCCTCCTGACCAGCTGGAAGGAAACAAACAGCAGGAGGTCATTGTTAGAAAAAGGCCTTCAAAAGAGGAGCGAGCTTTGTTCACCTCAGAAACACCGTCGACATTTAGAGCAGAGTTTTTAGTCTGACAGACCCAACAAAGCGTCACCTGAGTTAACCCCAAAACCTCACCATGTTTTCATTACTTTAATATTAATAATTGTGACACCGTGCAGTCACGACATTTTCCTCATACAGTTATTGTATCGTGAAAATCTCACGAGAATTGTTTCAACCCAACAATCGACTGTAGAAAGCTGTGAAGGAAGTTTTTCCAATATTTCCTGACATTTATCGACTCGACCCAAAAACACAATCAATGATGAGAATAATCATCGGGTGCAGCCAGAATCTGCAAAGTGTGTTTAACAACTGAAGCCTGCAGTGAAAGACCTTCACCGTGACGGCAAAATAAAAGTTTAAATTAAAACTGAAATCCAATCATGATTTGGAGAATCGTGACAACCTTCCAAGGAACGGTTTGTCACGTAAACAAGAATACAGCTTAGTAATTAAATAAAATGAATAAAACTAACTAACTAAAAATTAATTATTGTTTTAAGTGGAAAGTAACAGAAAGTTGAAGTTTTGCTCAGTTTTCTGATTATAATGCCGCCATGATTTATCAATGAATTAACGATGTAGGACTCTTTGACCTTCGTCCAGGCTTTGAAGACTTGGATGAAGACTTGTTTTCTTGTGTTCAGCTTGTTGAATGTGGCTCCACTCACCCTGATTGTTAGTTAATAAATCACAGCATGTAGAACCTTTTAAAAACATATTACGGTGCACAAAAAGTTCAACAAATAAGTAAACGATATGATGAAACAAGCAAAGTGAAAAATTCGACGTGTTCAGAGGTTGTCAGAGATTCAGTCCGAGCCTCCGGCAAGTTACCGAAAATGATTCAGAAGAGAGAAACCCGTCAAGCAAACAGCGCTCATCCTGTCAAAGATACAAACCGTGTATGCATGACTGTACTCTGCACTCTCCCCGAGCTGAAGCAAAGGGCTTTGGAAGGTGAACCGCGACCATCTGGCTGGACGAGCTCCAGGAGAGATTGTGGGCAGAGAGTTAGAGCTAGAGAGAGACTGCTTTGCATGCAGAACAGTCCAAAGTAATTCAGTGTTCACAAAGAGATGGAAAATCAGTCGGACTCCGGGAGAGGAAGATTAAGTCTTAAAACCCCAAACTGCTGGAACAGCAAAGCTAATCGGAGCAGTGAATTCTCCGTCTACGGCTATTAAAAGCCAACCAGGCGGAACAGTCGTACAGTGGATATGTTGGAGGCGTTGTGACTGTAAATGTGTACAGGTGACTGACGGGAGGCCACAAAAGAAAAAAGGAGAGTCCTTCCTCGACCTGACGGGGCCGTGTTCATAAAACATCCCGCGGCTGGTGGAGGTGTGTCGGTGCGAACTTCAGGACTCAGAAATTCAGATTTCAGTAATCAAACTGGCTCCAACTTCCTGTGAGGAAGTCAGAGGAAGTCCGTTTATGTTTCAAGTGTTTTGAATCCAGATAAAATCCAGATGAGATTTAAGACACTTTCATTTACACTCAGGGTCAGCCCTGTTCCAGTCCTGAAGGAGGTGGCACCTGAAGTAGCTCCCAAAAACACCAGAAGAACTTAAAACCAGTTACAGTCGCTGTTTCCATTGACGCATTGTTATTGTGTCGTTTGATGGAAACAGGAAACTGGAAGAAAAAACAACTTTTTTGTCTTTTTCTAAAAGTTAAAGCTCTTAATGGACAATGTTCGATCAGCTGTTTCCTCGTGGCTCTCACGGCTCCGCACAGATCTGATGTAACTGATCGTATGTGTTTAAATATTCGCTTTGTCACATGTAGACTGTTGGACAAAACAGGATATTTGGAGACGTTACACTGGTGCGGAGTCATAAGTCACCTCCTCTCGTCTGTAAGCTCGGCTGCATGATGTATGCGCGTGGTCGCCGCGTTTCCTCTACTAAAAGGCAGAGCGAGCGTTTGTGTGCGTGTCATCTCAAAATGAACGACATTGTGTGAAGTATCCAAAGCCTGCACTCCATCAGCCTCTACCACCACACTCGGGACTCACTAGGTTCTAGTGCAGCAGCCTTGTAATTAGGCTCTGATGAGCGAGTCAATGAGAGCATCTGTTAGACTAATCATCCTCTGAGTGTCTGAGTGTGTACACTTAAACACGCGTCAGCATTTACATTCTTGTGAATCTGTGCAGTCCGAGTGCTTCGTTGTATTTGCTGTACACAAACAGCTCTTTGTTTGTTTAGTCGAACTAAAAGGTGATTTTTTAAACGTGCAGATGAAACTAGTTTTCACCTCAAACATAAAAATAGAGTCTCCTGCTGCAAGAACTTAGTTTCCCTAGCGTGGCTTAAAATCCTGAAGTCGAAACCTGAAATCTGGACAAACCACTTTTTAAGGTTTCCACCAACTTGCACAGATTTTTTTTTAGTCTTTTAACAGTCAGGAAACACATAACCCTGACAACTGAGCAAATACATCAGACAACACACTGAACCACTGCAGCTCTGCTGTGGTAGATGACACCACAAATCCTGCCAGAATGCCAACTGTTGCATGTTCCTGTACAAACGCCAACATGGACGACAACCAGCAGCTTGCACTGTTCATATGCAGCGTTTGTGCCGAAAAGGAGGAAAAAAAAGCTCAGAGCTGAGACGATGGACAGGTGGAGAACTGGTTAGTTTGGAAGCTAACTTAACGTCTTCCTTCGGAGTCAAACATTTTAAAGAAAAGCTTGCAGCTCTGTTGAATAAAAAGCAACACCCACAGAGCTTTTCTATTCATATCAATGTTACCGCAAACAACATTAACCACAACCAACATCAACCGCTAAAGAAAGCTGGTCTGGACTCAACAACAAGCACTGCCCCGCAATGTATAGTTAAACGCACAGTTTTGGTCTGGAGTTGGATGGTGGAAGTAGATAAGGAGTGAGTCATCTCTGTTGAGAGTTCCACATTTGTGAAAAGATGCCAACGAGTAACAACAATTTTCAAGAGAACATTTCCGTTAACCTGGAAACAAAAGTTTAGTCGGGTGGCGTTAAAGGGTGTGGGCAAAACTCCAAATATGTGTTGGGCAGTTTGAGGCAAGTTTGAGCAAGACGGATGGTTTTTCAAGGTGCGTCAAATTTCCTTGTCACGTCACTGATGTGACGTGACAAGGAAATTGGACAGAAACCTTCCTGCAGATTGTGCATTCTCATGCAGGTATCTGTTTACAGAGATTAGGTAACCCCTACTATATAAACCGCTAGTAAATAAAACATTTTGTAAAGGGGCGAGTAAAGATTGACTTTGAACCCTGTTTGTGAGGCGTCACCTCATCAACAAGCTTCCAGCGCCACAGGAACACAATTACTTTTGCTGTGCCACTTTCTGCCGTGACCTGGCAGTTATTATGAAGAATGGCACCGGGACACAGCTGTAGTCTTACTCCACAACCCCCCTTCAAGGTTTCAGATGGTACTATATCATCGCCGCTATGCTGAATGTTACAACCTAGACCTGAATTCATTGTGTGTGGCGAGAGGAAGGAGCTGATGGCGGATTCACATCTGCTCGGCTCTCTTGTACTTTCCTACTGCGGGCTAAATGTTCTGCAGCTGGCAGGAGAGGAAACAAAATGAGAGACGTATCAAGCGTGACCTGTTTCCTCGCTGAGCTGAAAGCAAGCCGCTGACTGACAAAGAGGAAAAGAAATATCCCTGAAGCTTGAAAGAAGAAGAGGGAGGAGGACGAGATAGAGAGTGATGTGATGGAGGGAAGCTGGAAGAACTCCTCGGTGTCCTTGGTGGTTACTCACCGTGAACGTTTCTTTGAAAACAACGCCAAAGAGCGAGCCTCTGTGTGCTCTCAGTGCCAGCCGTGAGTGGATTTCACATTTCAAAAGCCCAGACACAAACCAACACAGCAAATCCCAGCTGGAGCCCAAACGTACAAATGAAGGGCACGGAGAAGCGCTTCAGGCAACACCACAACTCAACCTGGACCAAAGAAGGCACTAATGAAGGCCGCAATAACTGATACCCGCCCTCCTCTAATGGTTCTTATGGGGGAGAGCGACAGTCCACTACATCTGCTGCTGCAAGGATGACCGCAGCAGAGGACACAAGAACACCGACATGAATAAGACTGATATGTTGGGTTGGACCATTAATATTCGGTTGGGTTAAGACCATTTTTGTTTGCATCATCCCAGTGATGTTTCCCAATTTGATTCTTGACGTACCGTCAGCCCAACTCAACAGAAGTTCAGACAGAGTGCTGAAGAAACACTGGGTACAAAAAGTGCAGAAAAAATATATATAAAAATATAATATATATGTAAAAAAATATATACGTGGATACTTATTCCTGTAGTCTTAACTATGGGAGTGCAAGTGTCTAAGACTTGAAACTGAAGACGCCAAATGAAAGGATATTATAGGCATAATGCTCTATGGAGTCTTTTAGCCTCTTTTAGCCAGCCAAAACAGACATTCTTCATATAAAATAATTGTTTAACGTATTTCTGTCAAAGATGCCAAACATTTATTGGATTTTTTTGTCTTACTGGAGATCTGAAGATGTCATCTTGGGTTGTGGTAAATTACAGACGTGTTGGTTGCAGCCCAACGCGTGTCACAAAAACAGTTTCGTTACGTTGTTTTGCTGACCCCAAGTGGCCAAAAAGATTAAAAAATGCAGCTTTAAACACTCAAAAATACTCACCTTATCACTGTTCTTGTATTTGTCCCAGCTCTTCAGCATCTTCAGCCACTTGCTGGTCCTCTCCACTTCCGTGTGTTTTTGCTGCATGGGAAAAAAAAAGAAAAAAAGGGGAAGCGACACATGAATAACTTCCTTTCTCTCTCTGCGGCTGCGTTCACGTCTGATGGGAATCGCAGTCACGGTTTGACAGTTAAAAAGATCGAGTGATCGTACGTTCAAAGACGTGCGGAGCCATCAAGCTGCTCTAGATAAAACCGTCTGTAGATGTTTATCCGCTTTTCCACATTTTATGAACATTAACAAACTGATTTCATTTGTAAATTAAAGTATTTAAATAGCAGGTACAGGAGTGTAAAAGCTCATATTTCCTATGGTGCATAAATGCAACATTTGATTGGTTTTGACACATCATTTTACAACCTGTCAAAAACATCAAATCAAAACAGACATTTTGAAAATAACGAATCTGCGACTATTTTTAGTCATCAGCCGAAACAAGAATCCAAAGAGTTCCTGAACATACGTGAGAACTATTTTTAAAGTTGTAATCACGTTGAGTTCTCGGAATAAAAACTAATCTTAGAAGACCTTCAATTAGTTTATCCTGGAAAGCCTCTGAGGAACACTGAGCAGTGACAGTTATATTTCTGTCAGTAACGGTCGTGTGTTTAAATCAGTTTTTCTTTTTAACCACAGGAACTTTTTTCTTTATTTTCTAAATTAAATTTAAAGTTTGTCTAAATTAAACTTCTGTGCCTAGAATATCTGCTCTGGAAGTTTTTCAAAGGGTTGAGTGATGTGATTTTAAAAACTGAAATCTCAACACGGTCCTAAAAATACTCAGACGGCAGCAGTATATATGGTATACAAAAAGGTGACAAGATAACGTCACTGTAGAGTTTGTGAAGGCTTTTTATTTGTTTGTACCATGTGATGATTAAATTAGTCGACTAGTTAAAGGAAAAAATCCCGCCCCAGAAATTGGTTTGTGGCAGAAAATCTACCACTATATATCACACTGTACATCAATATGATATGCCGGTGATAGATCCATGTTGTTTAATCCGTTGAGGATCGTTGAGGCTCTGGAGGTCTTCTTTCAAACATCCGCTCAAACATCAGAGTCATGTTACAGATCACAATACGTCCTTCTGTCGAGGCCGTCTATTTTTAATTCTGTTCACAGTCTGATTGATTTAATCTTCACAGGAGAAATGCGAACAGGAAATGTGCCAAATAGGGAAGTTCAGTTCATGGAGCTGTTTGGTTAAAAAAAAAGGCCACAAACCTCAAAGAATGCAGACGTTAAAGAGACGTAATGAACTCACCTTCTCCTCCACTGAGTCGTAGGATGGAAGTTCTTTCTCACTGAGGAGAGAACAAGAAACAGAAGAATGAAGATGACTGATCTCTTAACCTCCAGTTTATTTTTGGCCTCGCTGTCATACATTCATAGTTTAGTCAACCCTGATGAAACAGCTGAGTGATATCCGGGGTCAGCGCTCGCCTCGCTCTCCCTGACAGGAACGTCAAGCATGTCAGCGGTCACACAAACGGGAAATAACAGATTAGACATTCCTCAATTTCAGCCCCGCTTATCTGACTTTCAGAGTCCCTGCTGGGTTTTTATTTTTTATTTTCTTTGAGACAAAATCTGACTGTTCTGAGTTCACTCAGCGCTCGTCGACATTTAGCAGAACAAACAGTAAACAGAGAACGCACAACTGAAAATCTTCACTTCCTTCTTGGCTTTGACGCATCAACACGACCTGAAATCAACCTGAAAAAACTCAAAGCTGAGACGTCGATTTCCATCTTTGATCGATCCAACGTGAAAGATCTTTTAGTATTTTAGGATCACTGCAAATAAAAGAAACATGGAAAAGAAAAAATATTCCCATATGTGGCTTTTAAATCTGATTAAATATTCAGTTGGGTTTAAAACTTTGATACCACAAAAGTTGATACACTGAAACAAATTAAGGACCTGAAATCTCGGCCTTGAGGACAAACCTTTCATACCCAATCACGAGAAACACTTTTGTTGAGTGTATATTCACAAAAAACAATAAAGTTCATCAGTTTGAACATTAAATATCGTCTTTGTGCTGGAGTGTTGGCTGAAAAGGATTTGCAGATCTTTGCATGCTGGTTTTGTTTCCTTCCAGGAAATAAATGAAGTTCTGTCAGAGGAAACATCCTGATTTTATAAAAATAGATCAAGATGTTGAGTACTGTACATGACCACCATTTTGTGGCTGACACGCTTGAATAAACTCTTTAACTTCACGTCTGTTCTTCGCTCTTCCAGTCTAAATATAACATGGAGATCACGGGGTGTCTGCCGTCAGTCCGCCCCAGTCTACAGCATCATTCCTGGGCTTCATATTCTCCTTCTTCAGCCTAGTCGCTGACCTTCACCTCGGGCTACTTCTGTCGCTGTCTTCAACAATCACATATCCCAGATGTTTGTTTTTTCCTCCTCCTCCTCCTCCCACGATCTTACAATCTCTGCCTCCATCTCACACCGCCTATGGTCTGGATTGTACCACTCTATGCTAACACTGATGCCCTGTGATTGTGGCTAACCAGGCTGTTTCCTGCCTCCATGTGCCAGCCTATATATAACGCTGCTGCAGCACGGCGCTGTTTAAGAGCCTCGCAGCCTCCCGACCGGCCCGAGCGAACCCACAGACACGCTCTCTGCCTTCAGCAGCACTGCAGCCTCTCATTTTCTCTCTTGTCCCCTTCATCGTGGTGCTGCAGTTCAAACTCTGCCGAGGTTATAAGAATAATTATACAGGTTGGATGTTTTTCTTACTGGAGGAAGCCAAAGCGGTCGATGACTTTGTACAGGTGGAAGTTGGTGTCCTCCCACGGCTCCACGGTGGCCTCTTTTCCCTGGAAACAAGAAGACAGACGGAGACACCATGAAGACTGCAAACATATGTGCACTTTGAGAAGTGACCCGTAAATATCAAATAAACAACAACTCTGAATTTGGTTTCAGAGTCTATGAAAACCAGAATGAGTGGCTCTGACCATCACCATTGTGAATGGTTGCACCTGGTTGCACAAACAAGCCACCTGTAACAGCACCCACCTGTCAATCAAAGCGTCCACGCTCTTAATCCTGCATAACTTTAAGCCTTAATATAATGTGAACAGGTGAGTTGTATATAAATTCACCCTCAGTACAGTTGTCATGAACGGGGAAATTAGCTATAGAGACCAAAACTGTTTTTTGTACCAGGCTGTAAACATGTTTATTTCTGCTGTGAAGTTGGACATTTGAACATGGGGACTTATGGAGACTGACTCACTTCTGGAGCCAGCCTCAAGTGGACGTTTGAGGAACTGCAGTTCAAATTTAATTGAAGGCAGAGAAAGATCGGCACCTCCCGTATTCTGCGAGGTAAAATTAAGTATTTTTGTCAATGACGACTTTGGAGAGGGCGACGACGAGGTGATGAAAACAGTAAATATAACGTACACGTAGACCGGCGTTGATTTTTATGAGTTTACCCCATTTTAGATGGCTGAGGAGATGCTGTCAAATACTGAAAATATCCTGAAATATCTGTACGTTTACGTACAGTAAAGCCCCTCTATAGTTTCTCTGCTGTGTGTGTGTGTGTGTGTGCTGTATTCATGTGGATGCTTCCTGAATGACACCTCTATTTCACAGCCCGGCGGTATCAGTCAGACCAGCCCAACACGCTCGGTTTGTAAATTAGTCTTTTTAATTTAGTCCAGCAGGCTGCATAATCAAGCTGCCTCATTAAGAGCGAAGAGACCATGGAGAGAGGAGATGATGGAGGCGGCTGTGTGTGTGTGTGTGTGGCCAAGCAGAATGAGACACAATCAGAGCTAAATCAATGTCATCGGCGCTGTCGGGGATGGGAGGAGTTTAATGGAGTCGGTTATCAGGGCGGCCACACGCGGTCACAGCTCGTCGTTTCTCATCAGCCGGCGTTCGTTTGCAGGATGTTCAAATTATTTCTTGTTTTTTGCAGAAACGAAGAGTTTCCACTGAAGGTCTGACTGAAGCTGATATTTGTCGATCGACGCCGCTGATTGTAGAAGATTTGACCACGACATCTTCATCACAAACGTCACATCTGAAGTTCAGATCTTCTCAGACACACTGCACACTACACAAAGACGTACAGCTTCGTATGACGCGGTCAGAAGGTTGGGCTCGCTGATTTATCGTTATGAATCTGTTAATAAACTGTAGAAATCCTGAGCGGTGGCTCTGAAATAAAACAAATCTCGCGTGGCCGAGCGCCGCAGTCGATCAGCGCTGCGGTGACAGACGATCACAGAAGCGCTGAGCGGTCAGAGTCCGGCTTTAATTTTACCTTGAAATTGATTTTAAGCAGCGAGAGAGATGATGAAGGTGTCAGCGATGATGATGCAGTGTTCACACACACATACACACACGCACACCCTGTGTGTGCGGCAGCGTGTGTGTGTGAGGAAGGAGATGAATGTAGAAGTATTACATCTGAACATCTGGACGTCAGAGCGACCCGTGGAACCACAGACGGGCCTGCTGCCTGTCTGAGTATTTTTAGGACGTGTTGAGAGCGACAGCAAGGTCGGGCAGCAGACGGGTTGGAGGTTTATCGATTGTTTCTGTGGCGTGTTCAAAGAGCTCAGGTAACGTCAGGTGAAGCCTTCTTCACATCCATATTTCAGTCACCTTTGTGCCGGTGCAGTTTCCACTATTTATGTCCGGTTTCTGTATGAAGTTCTGAAGGTTCTGCTCGACTGTGGCTCCTGTCGCCTCGATCGTTTGGTGTAAGTTGGGTTCAATCTTGGAGACTTAAAAACTTTTCTTCGGCGCGTTTGCTCGACGATCGGCTCATAATTTGATCAACGGAATACACAAACAGCGGCGATGCCCTCCGTCCGTAACGACTAATTGTTCAGCACAATGAGGCGTGAAGTCGCCGCCTAATTAGACGGCGAGTAAAAATAACCAAGACGGAGCTGACGGGCATCGAGCGTGTGTCGTTGACGTTTTATTGATGAAATGATGAATCAGCTGATCAGAAAAGTGCACCATCATCATCATCATCATCATCATCATCTGCAGCTCCACAGACTTCATGCCAGCCACGTTCCTCGAGGGCAGAGAATCATGTTTTGATTGGCTGCTAGATTACGAGGACAGCCTCGACTCCGGCGCCCTTGGGGAAGGTGTGTCGACGCGAGTGTGTGTGTTTATGAGACACAGAGAAACTCTGTGTGTGTGTGTGTGTGTGTGTGTGTGTGTGAAGCGATTAACAGGTGTGAAATGAACAGCCAGACGCCCACCTGCGTCACCGTCTGACTCCAGGCCTCCAAAAAAAAAAAAAAAAACCTGGTTGTAGTTAATTCACCGTCGTGCACCAGTGAAATAGAAAACCCACAATGAAAAGAGAGAGTGTGAGGACGGATTATGTAGAGAGGAGAGCGCCGGGAGAGAATATCAAAGTGTGAGAGAGAGAACAGAGGACAGAAAGTTGAAGAAGGAGTCGATAAATCTCTCGCAGTAACTTGTTACAATGAAAAATGTCAGTGAAGTTCTCAAAGTGATGCAAACACGAGCTGCAGTTTGAAGAAGGATTTCTTCTTTCTTTTCATCTCGTCGTTATCCTTTAAGACTCGACTCAGATCACAAAAAAGTCTTTACACGACCGAGAGTAACCAGGATACTCCCGACCTGTTGTCTGCCAACAAGGTGAAGTGATGAACATACTCTGAATGTATCGTAAACTTTAAGGTTTTCTCGTTTATGTGGCTAAAATATATTTGTGACTGTCGTCTGATACAAAGACTCTAAAATACAAGACATATTTTAACCACATGAATTAAAGGCCACCTAAAAGATTCAATATCAGAAGTTCACTCTACATTTATCATTTAACCTTGTCATCAGACAGCTCCATCCACGTTTCTATCGATCTATGCTTCTTCAGAAAAGTCAAAAGATGTAACTTTATCTGCAGAACCGAGTCAGAACCATTTAAACTTAATTTACATGTTCAGTTTTACTGGTTGGTTTAAAGTACAGAGTGTTTAACGGGCCGTGATGAATCACAGCAGTGATTTACAGACGTTTGGTGGCGTCTCAGCGAGAATGAGTGACTCTAATTCAACTGTGGATGACCACAAGAAGAAAAAACAAACTGTTGTTCTGAGCTTCGTTTCCGGCTCTCTCCGGCTCTCACCTTGTCATATTTGGCGACGATCTCAGCCCGTTCCTGGTCAAGTTTCACCGCCGCATCATGCTCGGTATCAGACGCTGCAGAGCAAACACAGAGAGAGACGAGATAAAATATGAATGACACAACAAGAGAACAATGAGGTGTGTGAAAGCTCCTGTCAACACACTGTGAGTGTGTGTGTGTGTGCGTGGCACAAATTCATCAGCAAAAATATTTTTTTTGTTGATTATTTTGGTTCCACTTAAATTACAGGTGAGCTGCACGTCATGCCGATGAGTGATTTTCATTTTAATCAGCAGTTTCACTCAATAAACTAAAAATGTTCTCACAGGCTCACAGGAGACAAACAAGCAGCGTGATGAAAGTTTGAGAGCTTCAGTTGAAACCAGCATCGTGTTTTTCCACTCGTCTTTAGTCATGTGAGTTTATTTTTTTAAACTTTTAAAACGTGGATTTATCTTCAGGCTGATCTCGACTCGCAGACACTTAATGTTGAATATTTGCAGCGTTTGTCAGAAAATCTGAACTTTTCTGATAAAAATCATCCTGAAGTGTTAAAACTTGTTGCTGCTTCACGTCTTTGTCATCACAGACATGCTTTGTGTTACGCTCTCCCCTCAGTGTACCAGAGCCAAGAGCTGACGTGGACACACACACACACACACACACACACACACACGCTTGGCGAGGCCAACAGGAACACTTCACTGCAGCTCGGCCTGGCTCGGCGTATCAGCCTGACCTCAGCCTTCGAGAATAATGTGAGTCTATATGAAGCCTTTAACGGACAGCTGAGAGGCGTCACGGCGTGAGTGTGAATGTGATAACACACACACACACACCTCAGTATGCGCTGTAAAATCAGCATTCACCACCAGCAGTTCCCATCGTGTGTTTATTAGCCGATAAGATCTGTCACACCGCACACACAAACACACACACACTTCTGATTCAGCCAACCATGAGAGGCTCCAAACATCGGATGTGTGTGTTAACAAAGCTGGCACACACTCCATTAAGTGGGGTCATGTTGTGTTTATGTTGAATATCGTGCGCGCAGTAACGGAGGCGTGTAATGAATCATACCTACGAACGCCGACAGGAAAACCTGAGAGACACTACAACATCGTAATAAACATGTTTGTTGACGTCCCGCCTCATTTTAACACTTCTGGATCTTATTTTTGTGTCCATGTGTAACGTTTTAGGCTCCATCTGTCTGTTAAATTCAGATATTTATGATTTTAACACAAACTTTATTACTGTGAGTTTTTTTAACGTCTTTGGGAAAAACAGACGAACTCTTGAATGAACTCTTGTTTGGTTTTGTGCATCAGAGATGAAACATTTATTACAGCGCGACACAAAACATGTTTTTAATTTCCCTCTGTGCATGTTAAAACATGTAAAACAGTCAAATTAGTTTGTTTCTGTTTCTGCACTGTTAGACTTCACCGTAGTGTTTCTGTGATTACTTTGGCGTGAACAATCAACACAAATACAGCAAAAAAAACTGCATAAACAGGTTGTAATAAACCACAATTATCCCTTTATGGAACGCTTCCAGACACAAATTGTGGTTAAATGTGTCAAACGAGAATCTACATGAAGGCAGAGCTCCCAGTCGAGGGCCTGAGCTTTGGGTGGGGACCAAAAAAATGAGATTGCGGATACAAGGGGACGAAATGATCTGAAGTTAAGGAGGGAGCTTGGAGCAGAGCTGCTGCTCTTGCGCGTCAAAAAGAAGCCAGCTGAGGTGGTTCAACATCTGATCAGGATGCCTCCTGGGTGCCTTCCTTTGGAGGTTGTCCAGGTTCAACCAACTGGGAGGAGAACCAGAACTTGCTGGAGGGACTGTACAGCCCGTCTAACCTGGGAACAGCTCGGGATCCCGGACAAATAAGAAAACTCAGCTTGTGATTGCGCTTTAAGAAAAGAAATAATGACTTAAGTTATCACGGTTCATCCTCAGGGGAACACGATGACCAAATTTCATCAGTTTCAGTCTGGAACAAAGTGATGAACCAGCCGACTTATAGTTGGTTGGTTCTACTTCAAGTTTATGACTTAAAAAACTTCAAAACTTTCAAACGTACTGTACTGCAAACTAAGTATGATGAAGAACATGGCTTCTCCTGAAAGTTGTTCAAAAACTACAAAAACTGTCGTGACTGGAAGAATTTCACTAACAAATCAGGGCGAATGTCTCGATTTAAAGACTTTAACTTCGCCTCGTCTCGGCCTCTCATGATTTGAATCCCTGCCGTTATGTAACACTCAGAATTTGTTTCTCTTTGACAGTTTTTCAGCCTTTCACAGGAAGTATTTGACTCCAGTCATTCTCCGACTTCCTCTCCGGGTCTCCGGGGGTTTGACAGGAGGAGAAAAAAAAAAAAAAAAAAAAAAAAGACTTCACTGGAATTCCAAAACGCTCCGAAACAAACACACTCCTTATTGAGCCGGCTGGCATTTTTATGACAGGATGGTGTGTGTCAGTGAAAGGCACATCGCTGTGGGCTGCCGAGAGCACACAGAGGGGGGTCCGTACGCAACAAGGCGAACCGTCTGGGGGCAAACAAACAAATACAGTAAAGCCTTTTTCTGCTGGGAGTTCCACCCCAGGAGGCCCCGTGGTTCCCATAGTGAGAGCGAGAGGAATCTTTTCCTTAATGCCGAGCCCCTTACAGCCATATTAGTATTCCACAGTGGACTGACTTAAGCTAAATGCAATTAGACCCCCTTTTTCATGCTTCGAGGATCACACTGGCATCCGTAACGGAGATTGCCGTGTGTGTGTGTATGTTTTTATTTGTTGCCCGAGGAGCTCTCGCAGGACTCGTGGAGAGTTCAGGAGTTTACAGCAGACGGTACAAGACTTAAAGTTTACAGGATGTTTTATCTGAGCGGGTCTGAAATGTGTTAAACATCATGTGAACCCAAAGAGGACTCGACTGTACTGGACACGAGAGGTTAAAAAAAACATAAAGGGAAAACTTTCCGGTAAATTTCAGGGGAATCAAATGTTAACTAGTAGTAGACTTTGAGAAGAGACTGCCTCACATCCGTTCTTTGTTAGTTTTGTTGTTGAAATTAAATCAGTTCTTCACTTTTTTACCCATCCTAGCAGTGCCGGTATCGGCTTCTTGTTCATTCATGGTATCCAGAGGATGAACCCCCCAATGATCCACAAACTGCAGTTCCTCTTGTCGTCCACTCGAGGTGGTTTCAGTGCAAATGTATTAAAATATTTCAGCCGAATCCAGACAAAGTTTTCATTGTTGACCTGTCAGGATTTAAGAGGAAGTCCTGTCGACTTTTGTTCCTGATTGATGAGCTGAATGTCAAATTATTTCCAACTAGAACCTCAAAATAAAAAAGCAGAATGAAGTGAAACACTTTGACGTCACTTGAAGTAGACTAAACCGTCTGAACAAACATGGATTAACCAATAAAACTAATCTGGATCTCAGCTCTCTCTTCTTCCCGTTTAACCTTCATTACAAGGCTGGAAACCCTCCATCACCACCACCACCACCGAGCTGACCTTCCACCTCCTCCGCTCAGAGCTGCCAGTCAGTCCCCAGCGGTGAGGCTAACTGTCCCCGTCCTGCTGTGATTAAAATGTCCCTGCCAGTCACAGTTGGACGTTACCCCGTCCTCCTCCTCGTCGTCGTCCCCCCCCCCTGCCTCCAAACTCTGCCCTTCACCTCCTGCTGCATTCAGGTCACGTGGGAAGAAGCGGCGCTGCATGACAACTCATGTGAAAGCATCGTGATAAATCAACAATACAGGAAGTTAGGAGCAACTTCCTCTGACGGGGTTTACCGCTCAAACAGGTGACATGGACGCTGTTGAACATTATGTTTAAGTATCGTATAACGAGGGTGTGTCATGGCTGTGGATGCTGTTATCTTGACGTGCGTCATTGGACCAGTTTAATTTTAAATGTCCCCGAAAACTCTGACGTCACGAATGGAAAAACTAATAGAAAACCTTCCAGATTCAGGGTTTGTAATTATGAAGCTCGAGATGGTTTTTATATTTTAAAGCAGAGAGAGTGCAGCCTGCAGGGTTACACACCAATGGACGCAATGGACCATCAATATCACCACTAATGATAAGGATAAAACTGTGTCCTGGAAAGTAAAAGTGAACTGCTGAAGACGTTTTTCAAGTATAAGTTACTGTCACTTTATAACACTATCTATTGATCCTGGTCCGGTTCTGTCTGCATGATCCCCCCTTCACAAATAAAATCTGTGATATCGTCCTTCAGTCTCAAACAGCTCAGCGGCGTCCTTCCTAACTCTTTCATCCTCGTCTTCCCACTTTGACCGAAGCCTCCGGTTAAACTCCACGAGACGCTTCACAGGAAAATCTAACTCTTCTGGCAGCACGGCGCGGGGTCACGTGACAGGAAGCTCTGCAGAGTATATTTGTGTGTTTGTTCCTCATTATCACCGCTGTTAACGACCAGCCGCTGACAATGAGCAACATGACAGGCGTAATCACAGCCTTCCTCTGAAGACCTCTCTGGCTGCTGTAATGAGCCCTCTTTGTTCTGCGTGTTAAGGAGTCCACGCTTGTTACAGCTCTTCGCTCCCCTGCAAACATTTTTCATGCGCACACAAAGAAAATAATAAGAGAGGAGGGAGAAGGCTTCAGCTGTACGGCCACACACGCACAATTAATCCTCCGCAAATACACCAAAAATCAAGAAAAGCAACACGTGATGCCGCAGTCACACAAAGGCCGAATGATGTCACCACAGCAAACAGCTGATGAGGCAGCTGCACACACACCGTCGTGTGTTATTATCCCGCGCTCCCAAAACAGTCATCTGTCTCCGCCCGTCTGCGTTTCCAACCTGAACTCGACCGCACGTGAACGTGACGCGACGCCGATGACCAGCCGAGACTTCAGCATCACTTCTTCATCCATGAATGTGGCCCGAAGACGAATAATTAACCTCCACGGCGTCTGTGCAACAACAGCAACAGCAACAACAGCAACAGCAACAGCAGCAACAGCAACAATAGCAACAACAACAACAGCAACAGCAACAACAACAACAGCAACAACAGCAACAGCAACAACAGCAACAGCAACAGCAACAGCAACAACAACAACAACAGCAACAACAACAACAACAACAACAACAGCAACAACAACAACAACAACAACAGCAACAGCAACAACAACAACAACAACAGCAACAGCAACAACAACAGCAACAACAACAGCCCGGCCCGTATCAAACTGAACAGCAGCTGTGAACATTTCACACTCGCCCGTGTTAGCGTCTAACGTTAGCATTCTAATATGAGCTCGTTATATTTGGAGTGTTAGCGCGTCATCATAGTTTGCTGCTCAGTGACATCATGTGTGAAGAGTTACAACAGCCTGTGCAACAATACACACACTCACATCTGATTTACCCACATATGTGTTATCAGGATTTATCCTTAAACATCAAATTCAAGGACTTTCAAGGCCCAATTCTTGCCTTGTTTAACTCATTAAATAAACCAGTTAAAACTATGTTTTAAGGACTTTCCAGGCCGACTTTTCTCAAATTCAAGGACCTAGAATAGCATTGTTTGAGACATGATCAAGGTAGAGTTTTTATTAAAGCAAACAAAAAAACATGAAGTCGACCAACAAGCGCTTCCAATGATCCATGTCTATGTCTAAAAACTTTCAAGGGTTCCAAGGCTTGACTTCTTTCAAGGATTTCAAGGTCTCATTCTAACCAAACTACAAACTATTGTACCAAATTTGCACTTAAACTTGTTTAAATCTAATCAACACATACAACACAAAACATCAAATCAAGGATTTTTCAATGACTTTTCCAGGCCGGATTCTTTCAAATTCAAGGACCCAACAAATGATAGTTTGAGACATGGAGATTATTTAACTGAACACTAGAGGAACGAAACATTCTTTAAAATAAATAAATAAAATATCAAAAGAAATTCAAGCACTTTCAATGACCTATTGATGTCTGTTGATGTCCAAAAACCTTCAAGGACTTGATTTTTTTCAAGGAGATTTCAAGGAGGATGGTAACCATTTTTATGCATATTAGGAGCTATATACGTTGACAAACTACAAACTATTGTACCAGTATTTCATAAATTTACACTTAAATCTCAAACCAGTTAACACCAGACAAAACATCAAATTCAAGGACTTTTCCAGGCCCCGTTCTGTCAAATTCAAGGACCAATCAAGGTACAGTTTGAGACGTGAACAAACACAAACAAACGTCTTCATCTTTTACCTCTTTTCAAGGGATCCGCTGGAACGTCCGAGCGAGTCAGAGCTTTAGTCCGCATCGGTCACACTTCAGCCGGGTCCAACAAACCACGAGACAACCTGAACTACCTCATCCCATCGCTGTCACTACGCACTGACACACACTGACACACACACACAGGAAAAATGAGCGAGAGGCGAGAAGAGAAGTGAGATCAGAGAGTTCACAAAGCTGCCGTTTGTGACTGTAACCACAGACAGACAGACTTCACGACGAGTCAGTCCCACTCACAACATTCTCCTCCCAAACGCAACAACAACACAACAACAAGCTCTATTCAGCCGCTCGGAGAGAGGCAGAGCGACGCAGCACAGAGAGGCCGACTGTTTCCAGCCGGCCGACGAGAGGAAACTTTTCCAAATGTCACAAAATTAAAAATCAGAGTTTCGTAAACTTTCATCGAGATGCAGAAATGTGATTATTTATGTAACCAATTAAACCGTTTCCCAACCGTCCAGTCTTTGAAGTGACGAATATAAACGAGAGAAAGTTGGGAAACTCGACAGTGACAGTTAGATGATGAACAGTTTCCATTAAAACTTCATTATGAAGTGGACGTGATGTACCATGAAGGGTCTTTGTGATGTGGCGTATCAGAGACAAGAGGGAGGCCGAGGGCGAGGCGCGTCATCTCGGCGCTCTATCTGCCGGCTCCATCGGTACAGGAAGTATCTGTGCTTACGAGGGGAGAGAGCCGGCGGATGGGACTGAAGTGCTGTTATCACTTCTGAATGCTCCGGGGTCGGAGCGAGGAGGAGGAGGAGGAAGAGGAAGAGGAGGAGGTTTACTGGTTTCAGACGTCATCTCAACTTTCTGGAAGTCTGTTTAACCACGTCTGTATTAGTGGCTCTGATTCCTGAACCAAACATTCACAGAGATGAACGAGAAACTCAACAGGAAGTGTCCACATTGACCTGAATATAAGTCATATTTACAAACTGTTTTAAAGCTGCCTGGGTTGTTTTTAATTGGTCACAGCACAGACTGTATAAAACATGGACGTAGTCTCTGAGACAGTTTCTAAAGTGCCGCTGTGAAGCTAGTCTGAAAATAAGCAAAGACGTGGACCTGAGGCTAAACTGTGTTTTTAACTTCAGCTCTGTGTCAGATACAGAAAGAAGAATCAAATCAGTCAAATAAAACGTCGGATGAATCAGAGGTTGAGCAGCAGACGTAAAGATTTAAACATATTCTGACATTAACGTTTACTCTCCGGTCTGCTTCCTGTCTTCAGTTCTGTCTGTTTGGTGAGTGGGCGGGCATGAAAAACAAAAAAAAAAAGGGAGAAAGGCACAGAAAGAAAGGCACACCTCTGACCTGAATAAATTAAACACACGAAAGCTGAAGGCGAAACGCAGAGAGCGGTCAACAGGTCTGTGAGACAACACAGGATTTACACGTGAAAGAAGATGAGTCAAACAAGCTTTCTGAGGAAAATACGTCGAATAATCATCCAGATGAACTTGTTTGGATAGAAATAAAATCAGAGCTGATCGGTGCCCTAAATGTGTCAAATTGCTGGAGTGTGCTGTCTTTCTTCATCAACCCTAAAGCTTCTTTAGGCGGGAAAAACATCTCACAAGAAACAAACCGAGGACAGACGATGTAATATTAGAAGAGAGATGAGCGTACACATTCCCACAAGGCAAATATTAATCAATATCAAAGTGTCTGTCGGCGGGCTGGAAGATAATTAGATGCAGCGGTGTCGCTCGAAGATTCAGGTACATCGATTCACCCAGGAGAGACGTAACATCACGTCAGTCTCTGTCTAAAACCTGCTGTTATTACTCCAGCAGGTGGCTGAGGATGGAGGATGGCTCGGCTCAGAAAGTGAAAAACAAAAAAAAAGTCGCTGTTCCTCAAAAGTCAAACTTCCTCTCTGGCTGCGGTTTGAAGTCATTTCCTCGTTTTTTTTTTTTTTTTTTTTTCTGCTACTGTGTGAATAAATGTCAAAATAAAAAGACCCGAACGTTCAGATGAACAACGTGCAACAGAAAACACACTCATGCACAGGCAGCAACGATTAAAGCTCCAAACGGAGACTTCAGTCCAGAGAGAACAAGTTTGATCAAAAAGAAAAAAGGCAGCGGGTCGCCCTGACAACCCGCCGACGTCACAACCGCTTTGTCATTAACAAGACGGGACAAGTCGAGGCGGGTGGCACCGGAAAAACAGACCTGACTGAAACACAGCAGAGAGAGCAGTCAGGTCAGCTGACTGACTGTTTGTCTGAACTTTTCTCTGTTAAATCCTCTCCATGCCACGCTGACTGGCACTCAGGTGAACTCTGGGCTCCAGGTACGATCACCTACGAGAAGCAACCCAAGAACACTCAAAACTATTTGATGAATCCAACGAAGAATTCAGATTTATCAGGATTCGGCAGGTTTCTCCTCAGATTTTATGTTTTACAACAAAAACAACAAAGTAGTTCATCCAGAATGTGCCTGAACGCTCGCCTACCTGACGTCCGTCAACCATTAAATCACCATTTTTCGCTTCTTTGCAGGTTTTTCTGGAGCTTCAGTCGATCTCGTCAGTTAACCAGCAGCCTGAACTCAGTAATGATGTTTGAGCAGCTACAGAGTCGTTTGATACATAATTTAATAAGACTAGGTGTGAAGCAGCGAGCGGGGATCAGTACGATCTGCGAAAGCCGACACAAGCGAGTGAAGAATCTAAAACCAGGCTCAGATGTTGTATATAAATATATATATAAAGAAAGCTGCAGCGTTCGGAGGTGAAACTCAAACAGCAGCGTATGAGGACAGACAGGCAATTATCCCGTCTGCTACAGTGTGGATGTCAGCAGGCGGCTCCAGACCAACACCCGCCGGGCCTGGACTGTCTGCCGGCCAGCCGGCCCCTCCTCAACCAACACCCGACCCGGCATGAGGCTTTCCCTTCAAGCTCCGGTCCACACATAAACAAACATAAAACACACACACATCATGTCGACAGTTGGTTCACGCGTCGGCATGCAAAACACAAAAAGGTGTTTTTGTTTGAAGCTGCCGGCGCAGGATTTGAATGTGCGAGCCTCTGGGTGAGCGTTATGAACCACAGGAGGCATCAGGGCTGCTGAATAATGCAGTGAGATACCGAGCTGGCGTGCTGACCAGGAGGAGGCTGCAGTGTTTCACGTTGGAGGCTGAGGTGGATTCCTTGTTTTGTTTCTGTGCTACTTCCTTTTCCTTCAGGTCTGAGTTTTATCGAAGCTGCAGCTGAAATTATTAATGAGCGCTTCGATAGTTTCTGGGATACAAATTGAGGCTCATCATGCCCCGCTGTGTTTCGGCTGTAATCCCCAGATCGTTGTGAAACTCTGGTTTTGTTTGTCCTGTACGGATGACTTGCACAAAACACGGACACACGGGGCGATTTCCTAAACCGTAATGAGGTCCCGAGGTAATTCAACTGTGGCGTGAACTGAGCTTTAAATGAGAGCCGAGGTCAAGGCCTCGGGGCTCCTGCAGGCTGGTGGAGCTGAGCCACGAGTCAATAAGCTGTCGGATGTTTCTTTAACTAACAAGACGATGATGCACGTTTTCCAAAAATCCTTCACGATCGTACCGTGACTTGTTTTCTATGGTCACCACTGCAGGTATGGACCTGCTCAAAAGGTCTTCTCGTGTTTTCTACGGATTTGAACCATCAACCTTCTGCTGATGAGCCAAATTTATAATAAAAATGCCCTAAAAGTTTAACAGGAGATGAACCAACCACCAACCATGAGATTTTTGTGACCACAAGGGCCCCTAATACCACCTTAAACCACCTTAAACCTCCATGTTATTGAAGAGACATTCTCCAGCTGGAGGTCCGGACTCCTCCGAAGGAAGTCAAGATAAATCTGATGAGTCACGAGACAAATAACAGCATAAAAATGTTTTTTTGTCACATTCTGGAACACTTGGCTTATCCTCGAGCTGAGGCGATTAGTTTAATACCTGATTGGTCTTCTCTTTTGTCTCACGTGGACGTTAACTTCCATCTTTTGCAATTTGCTGTGCGCAAGAAAGAAAGTGTAGTGGCCATCGCAAACAATCAGCTATTCGAGAAGATAATCAGCAGATGAATCGATAATGGGAAACATTTGCAGACTTAACGGCTTCATTTAAAGCGCTGACGAGAAAAAGGGTTGGGAACGACTCCCATAGGCATCACCGTGGAACATAAAACAGCCGCACTGTTGAACGTAACGCGACGACAGACGTCATGGGAAAAATAACTTCAGAGTACGGTAGTTTTCTGTTTTTTTAAACTTGCATACCAAACTCTGTAAAATTACGGACATTATCTGTAAATTATTAATAAATTAATTATCAAGTATTATGGCAATAATGACCAATTACAGTTATTTCTCAGCTTCATACAGAAATATTGTGTTTTTTCTATGTTCTTAAATTACACACAAATGTATGTGAAATGACAAAAATGATTAAATATCTCGCTTAAAGTACACAAGACTGTAAAATAACAGTATTTCTCTGTGGAGCTACTGTTACTGTCACTTTATTGAAGGTGTTTGATCGTAATAAATCAGAAACATCATAAAATAACAGTATTTCTCTGCCAAACTGACTGAAATGTTCAGTAGTTTTATAGTTTTTTGACATTTATTTGAATCTTGATATTTAGCTTTAATGTTACAGGTTTTGTTTGACCTTTTTTTTTTTTACAGTGTTACGAGATAAATTCGTTAATAATAATAATAATCCTGTTTTACGCCTGACGTGTCGGCATCTTCCTCTTTTTCTTTCATATTACTCATTCTCATCTCCACCCTTCATTCTGGGACTCAACAACATGTGCTAGCACATCGCACTCAGGTCATCACACCTCAGCACAGCACTGCAGTGAGTGTGTGAATTTATGCATGCCTCTATGTGTGTGTGTGTGTGTGTGTGTGTTGTATCAGTCGGAGGCCATCTCTAAATCTGCCTGCATTGATCCGAGCTGAAAGAAGAAGCCAAGGTGAATTCCTCTGCAGGGCTGATGGACGGAGATAAAGACGACAGCCAAATGGAAAGTGCGAATTGTTCCCGGGCAGTCGATAAAGCCGCTGAAACCTCTGAAACACTCTCTCTGTTTAAGTGTCTGCGCCTTTAGAGTTGATTACACACACTTACCTGCCTAACAATAACTTTCACACACTTGTCATCAAGTCTAACACGCACTCAGAACAGCATCTGACAGCGCTGAGAGCAGCTGGAGGTTAGTCCTGTTAAAGCCTTCATCTTTTCCAAACTGTAGTTGTCAAACCTTAATTTGAGTTGTATATAAATTCACCCTCAGTACAGTTGTCATGAACGGGGAAATTAGCTATAGAGACCAAAACTGTTTTTTGTACCAGGCTGTAAACATGTTTATTTCTGCTGTGAAGCTGGACAACATGGGGACTTATGGAGACTGACTCACTTCTGGAGCCAGCCTCAAGTGGACGTTAGAGGAGTCCGAGGTCAGAGAAACAAAACAGAAACATCCTGATGCTCTGAGACAACGCGCAGAAGAAGAAGTCCTAAACATTCAAAAATAACTCATGACTCCAAACTGAGTTTCCTCCTCCTCAGCGTAGCGCTGCACTGAATTCATTCACAAAGCAACAATGCAACTGAAAAAAAACCCAATTTATTCCAACTCGGTCACATCACGGCGCTGATAATTCAATTTTCTCGACTCTTATTAAAAACCCAGCGTCTCAGGCCGGAGTGTCGGTGAATCCATTAACATGATCGCAGAGCCGTCTGCACGTCAGTTCAGAGGTTGAGTTATAACATGGAGGTCCTTTGATCGCCCCCCGGCGTGAAGATCTGAAGAACATCTGACCTTGTTCACTTCTTCACATAATGATCACTTCACTGTCCCCCGAAATAAAACCTGAACGCCTGAATGTAACATCTGCCTCCATCGATCATTCACGCGCACTTCTTCAGGACAAAAACTGATTTCTGTGGTTTAACTGCTCCTCCATGAGTGCACTGGTTGGTTAGCTGATAAATTAAAGCTGTTATCAAAGCCAGCTGGCAGGAGACAACAAGCGTTTTCTACCTGGACAGAAGCCTTCAGACGTGGACACAGAGGGCTGAGATTGATTTATTATGATAACAGAACTGCTTTACGGCACAAATCAGGAACAAACCGGGACCGATAGCCTTACTTGGCTTTGCTGCTAAAGTAGCTAAGTGATAACTGCTACTGTAGCTGCTGTTAGCTTGTCAGAGAGGCAGCAGGAGCAAGACTGGGACAGTTTACTGCAGAAAAATATATTTTTTGTTCATATTCTGTAAAGCTAGTCAACCATACACATCCTGTGCAAATTTAGGCACATCCAGACTGTGATACGACTGAGAACGATGCTGCTTTACATAAATTATCATCGATGTCCTCATTACAACATATTTTAGGAGAAATCAGCAAGAAAGCACCAATCTACCTGCCCATCAACCCCTCTGGAAACACGGAGCACTGAAGCAAGAAGTCAACAAGCTCCGGCTTACTTCCTCCTGCAGAGGCTAAAAAAAAAAGTCTGGATAAACTCGAGCGTGCGACAATAAAAACAACGACAGAGGACGAGGATCGAGGCTATCTCTATACAAGCTGATCCAATCAGGAGACGGGACCAGCTGGTCAAGGGTCACAGAGTTTTCCATTACCCCGGGCACCGTGTTTCATTATTCATTGCACACCAGAGAAATGCAGCTGCAGGACACACACACACACACACACACACACACACACACACTTTATACACTCGTGTCCCACAGCAACAAAGCTATTACAGTGGTGACTCGAGGGGACCGCCCCTCCCGTTCAGATAAAAACGCCATACGGGCACAGCGAGAAGTTTAACCTCGACCACAGTGACTTTGAGAACTGAATAATTAGCTTCATTATTAAAACAGAGAGCCAAAAAAAGATCTTCAAGGATCTCAAGTGTCGCTTGCAACGTTGACGGACTGAGAGAGCTTTTGAAAAAGTTCTCGTGTCCTTTGACTTTAGAAATATGGAAGCTGGAACTGGAAGATTTGTGGATGTGTGAAGCATCAGATGAAACATCTGTCGTGGACAGTTTGTTGCTGCTGCCACTTCAAACTCTCAAATGAGCTACAGGTTGATTCCCTCTTGCAGGCAATGACACTGATTGTTGTTGTCGTCATTGTATGTTGTCCAAAGACAGTCCAAAGCGTCGGTAAAAAAGATCGTTTAATGTAACGGCAGGAAACACCAGCAATATGTTGAAACATCGTTCGACAGAACTCGGGTTTAAATTCAAGGATTGCCACGTATTTCTACTCACGACCATCACCGAGCACATCTGTTACCGCCTATTTTATAATAACATTAGCACAACGCAGACAGGCTCCAAAGAACTTTAAGAAAACCTGAATAAAGATTCATCCATTTTAAAAGGTTGGCAGGTCAACAGTGGAGCTCCAGAGTCACACAAGATAAAAACAGTCACACTGACGCTACAAAAAATGTGTAGGCTAACTTTTTGCACACACAAAATTGATCAGGAATCAATAAGACAATCAATAAAGAATCAGACTGATGAGCAGCATCAATCAATGACAGCGGTATCAATAAAATCTCATCAGTTCCCGTCTCTTGGACAATCCAACAAGCTCACAAACTTACAGCAGCGAATGGCCGAGCGTGTCAAGGTGATGAAGCATCAAACTCTCCACACGCCTTTGGTCTACGGCAGCAGGTTGTCTGCGCACTTTGTACGCACTACGTTGATGCAAGAGCAAACTCAGACTTTCCTAATTCTAGTCGACTAAATCTTCGGGAAGACCCTCGGATGCAGAATTTTAGACCCTCGCGGGACACTAACGCTCTCCGCTGAAATCTACATTAAACTAATGAAGATGTTGTTGGTTAACAGCTCCTGACAGCGAGCTGAAGTAGCTTTCATTCTTGTTTTAACAGACATGATGCTCATGAACAACAGCAGAGCTCCGCTGTGTCAGGAGACTACCAATAACCGGGTTTAATAACAGGCTTTAACCCGACAGCAAACATTCACAGGGCTCATAAATCCTTTGGACTGCTGCCCTCAAAAATTTTGAGCCGGATCACGGTAAAGCAGATGTTTGGTGTATCTTGTAATAATCAAATGCGATGCATGCACACACCTCCAAATCTGGCCGCTGCCCTGCGTCTGGACGGCGACACCAGCTCCTTGACGATCTGTAGGACCTGCATGCTCACGGGGAGGCAGCGTTGGAGGTGGAGGTGGAGGCATCCGGACGCGCCACAGGGCAGCAGGGGCAGCCCTTTCTTGCCCTCTCGCCCACCACAACAACCTCATCCCTCCCTGGCGCCTCTTCGGGATTCATCCCCTTAATCCACATCGCAACTCTGATTTTTTAGCATTCCCGAAATCGTGAACACGGCGCTCGTTTCTGGGCGCTCCAACGTCCTCAGATGCTCTTTGCCGTCCACACGCCACCTGATAAGAGCTTCACCTGCTTCGATTGTTCGCCTCCGGTCCGCATGAATCTCAACAACTCAACAAGCGGCAGGTGCTGAAAGTAGCAGAGGATGCTCGCCGGCAACGCCGACACTCCACAAACTGAATGTGTTCATCTCGCGTGAGAGATGTGTGTGTGTTGTGTCGCTCAGCTGGAGGTGCTTTCACACACTCTTCATTCGTCACAGAGCTCTTCTTTCCTTTTCTTCTCCACCTGGCTGTTGTGGATCAGCGCACTCACAGTTGGCCGGTGAACTCCTCTCCTCTTCTCATCCGCCCTCTCCTGCTGCCTCACTCCTCCAAACGCTGGCTGCTCTGCTCGCCGTCCTCTCCTCACATCCTTTAAATTCGTATTAATGATCGCTTCCACTCACTCACCCACAGCATCTCCTCCCTTCCTCTCTCTCTCTCCTCTCTCTCCTCCCTCTCCTCCCTCTCATTGTGTCGTTTGCTGTCTCGGTCACCCACTGCCTTTTCTTTTTTCCCTCCCTCTCATGTACATTTACAGGCGAGGCTGAGAACATGCGCTGAATGTAAAGGGGGTAACGTTTAAGGCAGGATGATTTGTACCCAGCAGCAGCATCGCCGTCGTCCTCGGGTTACGCCCTCTCACATCTTTGTCACAACCTTCACTCCCTCTGTCACCACAATGAAGATGTTTTTAAATTACTCTTCAAGACAAAGCTCGGATGTAATTAAATGATTTACTCTTGATAAAGGCACGATTGTACTTCTTCTTCTGGACCTTCTGGCCTTTGATACTGAACAACACACTCTGAATTAATTGCCTTCACAGTGTGGTTGGTATTCATGCCACAGCTTTACAATGATTTAACATTTAAAGGTTTTACTTTAGGTAATTTATCATCGTCTACAGCTGCTAACTCCTGTGGAGTTCCTCAGGGATCCATCCTGGGTCCTGCTAACTTTTCTCTACACACTACAGCAGCAGTGTTTCTTAAACTTTTTAAACCTTGTACCACCTCAGAAAATATTCATCTCTCCCCGTACCACCATCGTGACAGATGTTAAAATACAGCAGCTGCAGGTGGTTCATGCTGGATTAAGGCGGAGTAAGGCATTTAAGGGAATAAACTGGGTATTTACAAAAGTGAAGGTTGGCCCTTAACAAGGAACTTCGTTGGGAAAAAATATTTTAGCATAATTTTAACTAAAGCAACCAGATTTGATGCAAGTATACTTGAGTTTGATGATATTATGGAGTAAATATATTTGATGTATTAATGTTTAGCTTACATAGCATATCTTACGGTCACATTTTAGCTTGTAACAAATCATGTATGCACGCTATGTGCTTACCTGAATTTTTTAAATCTGTTTCAGGATTTTCCAACTTCAGAAGTGACTCTGAGCTGTTTTTGAGTCCAAAAGTTTCCAAGTGAGTTAAATCTGCCAAAGCACTGACTCTGTTCCAAATCAAACATTAATAAAAAGGTATGATGAGAAACAATATCAAATCTTTGCTGCATTCATGACCTAGATCGTATAATTAATTCACAATATCGAGGTCACTGCGATGCCATTATGTGACTGACTCATCACAGCAGACGGAGGTCACCCGTAGCAACCACAGCCATCAGATAAAGCTGGATGACACGGACACGTAACCTTTTAAACAAATAAAAACATCCCATGTTGAACGCACCACCTTATTTCATCCTTCCACACATCGTACAGCACGTCATAATGTTTGATAACTCTCTCATTAGCTGCATGTTCATCTTTCTTTTGTCTCAATCGGTCGCCGCCCTCGTCCATTACTCCGTCTCTAGTCAGTCCACATCCAGCCTCCCCTCTAACTGCATCATCCAGCTATAATCAGTCCATTTATGTTTCTGATTGGTGATCCATCCTCCGAGCTGCAATTTCAACGTCAGCTTTCCAGATTCATCATGCGGACGTTGACCTTTAAGTTAAGACGACACCCGGCTGGTGACGAGGACGAGGACGGGCGTTCAACGGAAAATATGACTCCGAATATGAGAATAACGGAAACTTTTAATGTTCATCACAGAGATTTGCATGTTTCCTGTTGTGTGATGAATTATCAGCACTACTACTGAAATTTGAAAGTCAAAACATTGAGAAGAAAGTTGTTAGATAATAGATGTCATAATTTTAAACAAGTATGAAAAGAAAAGGATTATTTCTGTCAATAAAGTCAAAAATTTAGCAAATAAAGCAAAAAAAATTAATATTTTAACAATTAAAGTCTAAATATTTTGTTATTAATGTCAAAAACTGTCAAGAAAACAATGAATCAATCAATATTCTGAGTTTAAAGTTGTAATATTTTGGAAATAAAGTCAAAGAAAATGAGAAATTTTGTGATGTTTCGAGAAAAAAAAATCAAAATTTAAGAGAAGAAATATTTTTATCATTGAAGTACATGCACATATGTACATATTATATAAATATAGCTGCTGTAATTGGGTATAAATGTGTATTATACTTTACACTCCTATATCTGTACGTGAGCCGGTCAGAAGACGGGACCTGGAAGATGAAGTGACCTTGAGCAGCGACACTTCACACACCTTCAAGGCACATGAACACATCATGTGCTGGCTGCCGTGTTGAACGGGGACATACGAACACATGCACATACATGTACACACACTCACACACACACACTGAATCTACCCAAGGACAGTGCAGCATGCGGAGAGCAGCAGCAGTAAAACCAGCAGCCAGCTTCATTTTTTACACTAATGGAGTCACTATAAAACACTGCTCAGATACACCGCATGCTTCTGAGCAGCACACGTGTCCGTGTGATGAAATGTGCCTGGACTTGTTAGCGTGTCGATCCTCCGGCGCTGACTCTTAAGGTCCAATTACCGCGTTGCTGCTGGACTGCTTGTTGCTATGCCTCAGACCGGCTGTTGCTAGGCTGTGACCCCTCTACACGAGGTGAGAGCGTGGCCTTTCACAAAACACAATGGTGGTCGGCTCTCAGTGGCTACAACCTTTTTTTAAACACACACGTCTGATAAAAACACTCCAAACAGAGCGGCGGCGCCCGACATGCTTCAAAACAACCGTTTTCTGTGTGAGGTCACACAGCGTGCAGTTAAAGCCACATATTTGTCATTGTTGCTGCAGGTCGACGATGACACACTCCGACCCTTTTCTGTGTGTCACCGCTCATGACAATAACTACAAGACTAAAGCAGCTAAAGGATTATTTAACAGAGTTTATGATGGACAGTGAAGTAAACTGCTGCCAACTGTAGCTGCTGCTAGCTCATGTTAGCTCCATTTGTTAGATGATGTTAGCTGAGCTTGTTAGCTGGGCTGGTAGCTCAGAGTTTAGTGTTAGTGTTTGTACCACATGAGTTTTGGACCACCAGGAAGAAGAAGAAGAGGATTACAGGTCTGGAGCATGGGGAATGCTGACAATGTCGTGCCAGAACCAGAGCCAGGCAATATATAAGTTAGCATCACAGATCACGTTAGCTGCTAAGCTAATTTGGAAAGCTATAAGTAACCCATCCACTCACAGTGTTCTGCCAGAGATAGCGTTAGCAACCTTACCTCATGGACTGGATCTTGGCGAGCGAGCAAAGCCGCTGGACAAGAGTAAATCTGGGGCTGACTTTTAGTCGCTGGCGAGCCGGTGAGCTAGTTTTTGACCATAAATAACGTAATCATAAGAAATACTCGAGTACAGCTGTCCATATCTACCACCTCACCTTCAAACCTTCCCCAGAGATCAACCCTTTATCTTTGAAAACTTTCCCGTTATGAATCTCAAGAGGGATTATCAAAGGAGTCGCACATGTGAGGGAAAGAGTAAGTAAGGTGAGCAGAGCTGAGATATGGATTGACCTGAAGATATCGACGGAGCCTCCGTCTCCTGGTCCTGTCATACAGGGTCTCCTCTCACAAACAGCAGATCGATAGGCCCCTCCACGAGCTCGCCTTAACGCCCACTTTATAGAGAAGAGACAGATACTGTAAGTCCAGTCGAGTGGCTGATGCATCGTCTCTTTAATCTACAGCACCGATAAGAGCTCGGCTCCTGGTGGCAGCCCGCTTCACTCAAACTGGCAACCAGAGACGACGTCGATGCTGCAGCCGGGCGTTCGATCGTAGGTGACGGAGAGAGGAGACGCCTCTCCCGTAACGCTCTGCACACAGGTTGAAACAACACAGCAAGGGACGGCGCAGGTCGATACTGGTATTGTTGGGCTGTTAATTAGAGCTCACGATTGTTTCCATCTGCCGATTGTTTGGATTGTTTCGTCTATAAAACGCTGTGGTAAAACAGCAATCACGGTTTCTCAGAGCTCAGAGCCGCGTCTTCGATTTCTGTGTTTAGTCTGACGAACAGTCCAAAAGCCAAATATTTTTAATATGCCGTCAAATATGACAAAGAAAAATCCTCAAATCTGAGAACCAAAAAACTGAATATTTTTCATTTTCTTGCTTTTGACAATCTTGTCGGTTATTTAAATCCAAAAATGGTTTTCTGGGAAATTTACTTGTCCAACTCCATTTCGCTGACGCCTACAGGGCTGCTGCAAGCCTCAGGCTTCAGTCTTTTTTGAATTTAAGCTGCTGAAGGACAGTTTTTGTGTTTACATTCCAAGTCTTTAAAGATGTCCGCTCCGTCTTTTGTCCAGAGTTATATTATTTTGCAGAGCGAGCCTGTGAAACAACCCCGATGATCCTAGCTGCTCTTTAAATGGATGATAATGGTTCAGGAAGTAAGTCAGAGTTTTGTCAGGTCACGTGGAAGAACGAGTGTCAGAAATAAAGACTCTGATAGGAAACGGAGACGCTTTTAAACCCTTTTTGTCACCGCCGCTCAGAATTAGTCACGAACTGTCTCCAGTTATCACAACATGAATGAATGAACGTCTCTGCTGGCTGCCAGGAAACACTGCGAAGGCTTTTTTTCTGCCACTTCTTTGTCTCCACTTCAACTCCCTCCACAGAAAACGACAACACCAACCTCGCTGTCATCTCTCTAACCTCGGGAAAAGTGGCAACACTAATTTTACACAGCGCTCCTCTCCATGATGCTCTTTATCTGCTGCTTCTTCCCGCTTTGTTTCGGCGGCAGCGGAAAGGACTCAGCACAAATCACGCAGACGTAACAGCGGTGTGAACACACACTCCTCTGTTGTCCTAATGGCAGCGTTCTGTTGGAGGGGTGATTGAATTAGGCTGGCCGCTGATTGCTCGGCACATTGATTAATGCTGCCTGCTGCGCTTCAGTGCGTCGTGGCACTTGAGAGTCTCGCCGCTGAATGCCAATGAGACGCCGAGCACGAGAACAATGTGAACAACTCGACACGCTGAAGTGGATGCACGTCAGCTCGTGATTTAGATATGGGTAAAGTTGCAGTGTAAGAGAGGAGACCAAGAGTCTCTAATGGAGCTAATACTGATGATCTAGTCAAGCTACACAGTCATGATCCCCAGAGGATGAACCCTGATTTTATCTACCGCCAACAACAGGTCAACTTTTCCACCTGTCCAACTCTTTAACTTCATTTTATGATAGATTATCTTTAAAAATGTGCAGATTTTTCCTATATGCTAGGAAGGAGAGGGTGAGGGGAGGTGGTTTCAATCAGCTACCACACACCGCTCCTTAAAAACTAACCACAAATTAGCATCGACTCCAGTTGTTTTGTTAGATTAATGCTAATGTAGCACGTGCCAAAAGCTACAGTTCCTCAAACGTCCACTTGAGGCTGGCTCCAGAAGTGAGTCAGTCTCCATAAGTCCCCATGTTCAAATGTCCTTCACAGCAGAAATAAACAGTTTTAGGCTTAAAGTTATGCAGAATTAAGAGTGTGGACGCTGAGCAACCAGGCGTCATTCAGCCGGCTTTAGCTCCACCAACGGTAGCTCAGTCCATAGAGAGTCGGCTTGGGAAACAACCTCACAAGGCGTCACTACACACTTTTAGCATGCTTAACTGACTTTCCTGCAAGTTTCTGGATGATTGTCCAATTAACAAAAGTTAAATAATTAAAGTTAATTAAATCTTTGATGGCCTGTTTGGTCACTTGAAAGCTGATTGACTCCAAAACAAAACGACAGACTCACTCAGACGTATTAGCATATTATGAAGTGAATAGCAGAGAGTTTCCTACTTACACCAACAGATATGCAGCAACATTATCCCATTGGAAGCATGTTTCTGTAAGAAGTCCAGTCGCAGAGAGCTGAAGTGTCACATGCTGTTTGACAATGAAACATCTGTCAACGACTGGCAGCGCGAGAAAGAATTCAAACCCTCACACACTCCTCAGAGTTTTGAGTCAGCACTTTGAGAGGTTCAGTTTAATGTGGTGGGGGTGAGGAGGGGTGAGGAGGAGACAGGAGGGGGGGATTCCCCAGAATGCCCTCCTCCTCCCTCTGACTCCCTCACTCCCTTTTCCTCTCTCCTTCCTCTCTCGGCCTGGCGTCGTGCCACGCCGAGTGAGGGAATGGGAACGGGGACGGGAAAGAAAACATGCTGGAACAACAGTGCCGCTCTGCCTCACACTTCCTGTTTGCCCTCCCCGTGTCACTTCCTGTTTGAAGTGTGCAGAAGCTTTGACCAATCAGATTTCGGCCAGAGTTCCAGTGTCCTTCATGGCTAGTTTCATGGCGTGTTATGAAATGTTCCAGCAGCACCTGTCACTGCTTTATTCAGGTCAGTGGCTCTAAACTCACTCAAGACTTTACGCCAAATATTAACAATCTACCTCCTCCTTTCACACATCATCCTTCTTTTTAATAATCTTTTAATTCTGCACATGAAATCAAATCAGAACTTTGAATTCCCAAACCTTTATTCAGGTAAAAGCCCTGCTAACAACAACAACAACAACAACAACTGCAACGAAACAATGAATCAATGTCCGTTCACCATGAGCCGGGTTTTCCATGCCACTGTCGCCAACTGTTCGCTCATGGTGGGAACGGTTGAGTCTCTGTAAATAATATTTTAAAGAGTAGACCTGCTTATTGTGGAAAGAGTCATGAGATAACGACTGTTTTATTACTATTTGGCACTTACTTAAATATACAGTAGCTAAAGGGTGAGCCATCTCACTTCCACCTCACGTTGAGAGTTGCACATTCTTAATAATTCTGATCTCGGGCCATCGTGAGAAAGCGGTGGTGGGTTGAGACAAAGTTTATGAGCTGAAGAGATCTAGACGTGATTCACGCTGGAAAACAAGTTTAGCTGGGTGCCATGCTGGGTATGCCTCTGTGAAGTCATGGTGGTTCAGGTCTTTTCCAGGAGTGCTGCCTGCTAAACGTTCTGAGTCTGCATGGGGTGTTTTATTTTGAAAATTGACTGATTTATGTTGTTTCTGTGTGTAACTGGGCGGATTGATGCAGCGTCCGTACGCTTCTGCTGGAACCGTAAACATCATTCGCATTGCAGCCGTGCCCGTTGGAATTCAGGTGTTAGAGGACGTGAACGAAACTCCAAGTATGTAATGCTACGTAGATTTTTGTCAAGTTTGAGAGCGAGGTGGATAAAACTGGGTCGTTTTTTTCAAAGAAATATCAAGTTTCCGTTGCTGGAGTGCAAAAACGAGCTGACAGCGCCTTTTTACATGGCACCTAAAAGTCTTTAACCACTAATAGACAAACCGATAATAAATAAAACAATGTGTATGAAGAGAAGTAAACATTTACTTTGGGTAGGTTCATTTCTGACCAACTCGTCCAACTGGTAAAGTGGACACATCCCATTAACGTTGAACTCCATCTGACCGTCGTGTGTTTTGATGGTTTCAGTTTAATTTGTTGCATTTTTGTATGTGGTTTGTTTTTGGTTTGCAACGCTCCATAAAACACAAACCAGGATCTGCAAACACGAGTCGATGACTCAGAAGTGGTTAGAGACAGACCACAGCCATAATGGAGTTGGAGCTCTTTGTCATAGCTCACCATTTGTACTTTACTTTGACCTGAGGTTGTCGTTCAGTACACATTTATTACATGTCTGTCCATCTCCCTGAGCTTTGTCCCCCTCTTGGAGCTTTTTCTCCTGAATCTTGGCTTTAGGGACAGACTGTAAAAGCCTCTGAGACAAATTTGTGATTTTAGGTTGTGTAAATAAAACTGACTCGACCTGGAGCGCTGCTGTGGCCGAGCGATTCGATTCAAGTTCAAGTCAGCCTGAGGATCTTTGCATGTCATTCCCATTATCTATCTCCCCTCATTTCCTGTCATGTCTCTACTGTTGACTTTCTAATGAAGTCCTAAAATGACCCCAAAACCGACAACTTGTCTCATCCTACCAGTTAAAAACACACTGGCTGAATAAAGACTATAGACATAATGGCAGAGGAGAAGAGAGTGAAGAGGACGATGACAGAGGAAGTAAGCATGAAGCTGCTGGACAAGAGTAAATCTGGGACTGACTTTTAGCCTTTGGCGAGAAAAGCAGATACAAACTGCTGAAGAGGGTTCACCAGGGAGGTGACAAAAAAAAAAATGTTAGCAGGCGTTTAGGACTACCGGCAAGGTTTTCAGATGGGTGAATGCTGCCAGGAGCGGAGCATTTGCCCACTCCGGAGCACAGTGTTGTGCCAGAACAGGAGCTGAGCAAGCAGGCAATGTTACCGGGCTCAGCAGCTTCTATGGACATAATGGCAGAGGAGAAGAGAGTGAAGAGGACGCTGACGGAGGAAGCTAAGAAGAGAAAAGGAGAGAGTGAGCGAGCAAGAAGCCGCCGGACAAGAGTAAATCTGGGACTGACTTTTAGTGGTTGGTGAGAGCTTGGTGAAATAAAAAGCTGAAAGACAGACGCCGAGCTGGGCTGACTGCTGCTGGACTAGTCAGTAATATTAGCTGGCTGCTATGAACGGCTTGATAAACATAAAATAAATAAAGGAGTAAAAGTAAAACACTCCAAACATAGCCTGAACCGAAAGCTAATATATCACCCGACCAATAAATCAGTCCAACTGCGCCTGTGACTCCACATTAAGGAGCAGGCCTCCCTCAGAGATAACCTCTCCCAGGCCTACGTGACCCAGCCTTGCAGTAAACAGCCATGATGTTTATCACAAAGGTGGGAGATTCAATAGAGAGAGAGAGTGTGTGTGTGTGAGAGAGTGTGTGTGTGTGTGCAGTATTGTTTACAAGGCGACGGTAAAATAAACAGCTGGTAAAGCAGCAGAGGACCGAGCGGCGGTGGGAGGAGGGTTTGATGTACGGAGACGCAGACAGCAGAAGATCTACGACGACCGGTGACTGCGGCACCAGTGTGGGAGTCAACAAATATTACCCACAATGCTCCATGCTCGCCCTGATTGTCTCAATCTCTCTCTCTCTCTCTTTCTCACACACACACACAGACACACACAAACACACACAAACACGTGCATTCATACATCACACAGTCGATCAGGTGTATCCTGCTTGACATTGGTCGATAAGGTGTGTGTCGTTTATCACAGGTTGACGGGCGGTGAGATGTTTGTCACTGGCTGCTCAGTGTGTGTGTGTGTGTGTGTGTGTGTGTGTGTGTGTGTGTGTGTGTGTGTGGTTTCTCTTTAGTCACTAGTTTACAGTAAGGAATCCTGTCAGTCATTAACACCTGATCTGAAGCTGGCACGATACGTCATGTTTTTATTGGACGACCTGTTTTCTGTCACGTGTGTGTGTGTGTGTGTGCGTTGCTGCTCAGTGCGTGATATTTGGTTTGAACATTCGGTACGCCCCGTGAACCAAATGTTATAATTACAGTGTATGTCTTGGCACTTGTGTGACACACAGGAAGAACATAACAGGTTTAAAAACAAGCACAGCACACCTGAGGAAGTCTTTTTTTCCAGTGAGCTGCAGTGTGACCACTTCACGGTAAAAAACTGTCAGCTGTGGTCGCTAGAATTTTACTGTAATAAACTTGTCCTAATATTACGGTAAAAGGATATTAGCACTGTTGATTTCATGGTTAATTATGCTGTTTTAGTCCATATTTTACAGTGTAAATAAACATTTTTTAGTCCAAAGAAACGCTGTATAATTGACATAAAAATAAAACAAAGGTTAACAGTGTTTTACTGTATAATTAACAGTCATTTAAAATATTACTTTATTCCGCATAAATGCTGGTCATTATTATTATTTAGCATTAACAAGGAAACTACCATTACTTTGTTTGCTTTACTTTAAACACATCAACTTGTGACCCCAAAACATCCAGTGATTTGGATGATTTTGCATAATCTTGCTCTTCTAGCGTACCACAATAACTTGAACTTATTTGCTCTCGTTGTTGTAAATATTAAATATATCTGGATATCTGTGTGACGGATCAAAGCAGAGAGCATCAAAGCTTTCTTCACTGGACGAGATCCGATCCGTCTGAAGTCCGGACGTTAAGTATTGATGGACTAAACTTTCGGAGCAGGAACCGTCGGCTCGTATCGGCTCACCGCGGCAACGACATACAAGATACAGCCTTGAAAAGATGGCAACGAGGCGATGTTATAATATCTGTGTGAGAGAGAGAGAGAGCAAAAGAGAAAGAGAGACGTCTGTGTGGGCTGGTATCAACACTTCATGGTGCAATTATCTCGTTTAAGATAATATTTTACAGTTTTTATCTGCAGAGTTCGTCTGCAGAGGTGGAGTTTGAAGTCAGCTCAGAGCAGCTTCATTCTTTATAAAACTGTACTTCTTGGGTGAAGAAAGTTTAAATCAAATGCAAGAGGCTGAATATTTCAGACACAGTTCAGTTGCAGTGACCCAAAGCTGCAGGAAACCGCAGATCTCTGCATCCTATCCTATTATTTTATGGCTTGATAATGTCGTTTACTCTCCTCTGCTTCTCTTATCTGTGCCAGTGTTGTCAAGTCAAAGAAAACAAACTTATATCTGGTGGTCTGGCTGGTATTTGGTCAACAACTCCAGAAAGAAAGAGCAAATATATATACGCCACGCCGGCCCGATATAAATCCCAAGGTTCACTCTGAGCCGTATAATGTGGCTGCAAACCCGATAAAGGTGAAGCAGCCTGGCAGCAGTGAAGTGCAAAGGTGTCAGAAGTGCTCCTCCATGCTGCACTCATCCAGAGAAATCCATCCATCCGATAGAAAATCAATTACTGAGTCAGTTTGAAAGGATTATTCCGAACTATTAAAAATCAGGAGGTGCGTCTTTACCGTCTTCACGAGCTGTACTTCTTGTTGAAACAGGATTTGTTCACTGCTATGACTAATTACTGGAAGTAAACTCTGGCTGTGTTCGAGTAGCTGTATCTAATCCACGTTTCAGGTACTTTGAGACGCTGCCAGCCGCGTCGTAAATCGTGATTCGGTTGAGCAGATGTGTCGTCACGTCACGATGGAGGGTAACTACAACAAACACAGTTTTATGACCGCATCAGACGGGACGAGCACTTTGAGACGGAGATCAGTGTTGGACAAGGCGAGGTGTCCCGGCGCTCATTAATATAATGCCGTTAGAGGTCGTTCATGGCAGCTGGAGTCTGCGGATGTACACAAAAAAAGGTGAATCAAAAGGTTTAGATGGGAGACATTCAAAGCTGAAGCACATGAAATAGAGTGAAAACACCAGAGTGGACCAGTTAACCCATTATTTGAGTTGCCAAAGTTTATCGTTCCTGCTTCTTAAGTGAGAATATTTGCTGGTTTTCTTCGTCCTTGATGACAGTAAATTGAATACTTTGGGGTGTTGGACAGATATTTGGAGACGTTGCCATGGGAACTGGGAAACTCATCAACTAATTGGTAAAATATGAAAAACAAGAAGAAGATTTACTTTATTAATCCCTTGATAAGGAAACGATGATTTTACTTAAGAATGAAGGCAGCAATGTAACCGCTGTGAAACAATCAGGGGAAAAAACTTTTTATTTCTCTGATTAACGACTTTATCGAGGCACTCGCTCATCCTCATTCACTGTCTAAGTCGCTCAACCACCGCAGCAAATCAGATTAAACTTCTTTGTGTTTCTATTTTGCAGCGTAAATTTCAGTCAGACTCAGATTTAAAAGCTGCTTCAAAAAATAAACAAAATCAGAACACAACAGGTCGAGCCTCAGAGTTTAGATCTCCACTCAAATAATCTACAGATGAACTGTTGATTAAAATAATGACAAACTGTGTCAGCTCAGGTTATGGGAGGCTGCAGGCTGACAGGTTGGTGAATTCCTGCACTGAGTTCACACCTACTCGTGCAGGATGAGGTCACCATTCAAGGATTTGCAGTTTTCCAGGAAGTGGCACCACATTCCATATGTTCAAACACAGAAACCAGGTCAGATTTGTGTCTTAGATCTTAAATATTCACCACAAACGCTGAGAAAACGTCCTATCGTGGTCGAATCCTTCAAACCGGAACGCTCACTGGACACGTCTAGCTGTGGAAAACCTGACAAATATGTATGTTATGTTAAGTACGTTACGGTGCAGGTGAGGATGTGTTCAGGTATGTGATCTTCAGGGAGTGTGTGCGTAACATTATATTACTCATTAAACCTCTCAGTGGTGGTTTCAGTGTGTCGACGCTGATGCCCCGAGGACCGGGGCTGAGGATCCATTTCCTACTGCTGCCCTGTTTACCCAGAGATGTAATCATATTCCAGCAAGACTTCCTTCCTGTAAGCCCCCAGCACCAGCACCACCAGCAGCAGCACCACCTCCTCCACCTCCCCCTGCCTCCCTGTCCCCACAAACATGACATCCAAGCATCATTCACCACCACAAGGGAAGGACAGAAAACGCTGAGAGGGAGGGAGGGAGGAAGGACCGCATTCCAACACACAACTGGCATCACATCACACACACTACACACGCACACACACACACAGTTACTAACCTTCAAACGTCATGGAACACACACCGGCAAGAATCAAAACAGAGAGGTGGAAACGTGGCGGAAAAGGAGGACGAGTGTGGACTCAGAGACGAGCAGAAAACTGAAGTTTGGTTCTTTAAACGTGGAACTGTTTGTCTGTAGGTGTGAAAAATGTGTCGATCAAAGTTCAACATGGACGAGTCGTGTCCTGATTTCAGATCTGACGCTGGTTTTGTACAAATTACAAGTCTGAAAGCAGATTCATCACTCTTGAAGTTCATCTTGTAGCTAAGTGGGCCTGCGGTGACATTATTGTGAACCAACAATGAACTTTCAGTCTTGAGTTTTGAGCCGACGTGGACAAGAACTCCAAGGCTCGACAGTGACTGTTGCCAGGCAACCATTTTGAGAAATTGGCAACCAACTTTTTAAATGTATAAAACATGAACCTCTAAATAAATAAATGTGTAGCATTAGTGACGTTTAAATATTGATGTTACATGTAACAGAACCAGACGTAGCAAGGCATCTGTTTTAGAGACAATGAAGCAAATGAAGTTGTTGAACTTGACACGTCACTACGAGGAGGAGGACTGAGCATCCACGCTCTTAATCCTGCATAACTTTAAGCCTTAATATAATGTGAACAGGTGAGTTGTATATAAATTCACCCTCAGTACAGTTGTCATGAACGGGGAAATTAGCTATAGAGACCAAAACTGTTTTTTGTACCAGGCTGTAAACATGTTTATTTCTGCTGTCTAACATGGGGACTTATGGAGACTGACTCACTTCTGGAGCCAGCCTCAAGTGGACGTTTGAGGAACTGCAGCTTTTAGGCTTCACTTCACAGCCACAGAGGTTGAAGCTCAATTTTATGTACAAAATTCTGTTCCTGGGATGCATGTTTACATTAAAGGTCCTACATAAATAAATAAAAGTTTAAGTTTTAAATGAAGTTTTAGCGAACCTTGCAGTGAGACTGTTTTTTGTCAACATGCTGCAAAGTGTCGACTGTATTTTCCAAGCAGCCATTGTTTCTGGTTGTTTTCACTCAACAAGATAAGACTGTTGAAATCTGAAGCCAGTGTGTAAACAGACTAAAGTGTGAAATAAAGGAGTATTTCAGCTGTCATGTAGCTTTAAAGCAAACGTAGACGGAGAAGTCGGAGTAAAAATCCCACTAAGTAGCGTTCTGGGAGGAAACATCACAGACTTGATGATCGTTCTGCTGCAGCAGTGAACACACAGTGTTTATAAAGTCTCTGGTTTTAATGTCACACTGGAGGCAGCCTTCGCCACAAAGCCCGCTTCACTTCCTTCCTGCGGGAGACTTCAGATGTGGATCCGACGCTGTGGCCTTTATGAACACAGCACGTCGTCTGGCATAAAATCTGCACTGATTGTTAATCCTTAATCTCCATTCAAGTTCAGATTCACAGCGTGCTCCTTGAAGCGGAGGAGGCCAATAAAAAAACCCACCCGACCGGTGGAACGACAACAAACTGAAACGTTCCTCTTCCCTCAGGTGCTTTCCGAACAAATACCAATCTTTCTAGTAATTAGCCCTGAGTCATTCTGTGGGCACAGAGAGACTTTAACTATCTGCAGCCTGTGTGAAGTAAGAAGACACACCAGGAGATGTGTCATCATCACTTCAGGGCTTCAGGGGTTTAAAAAAAACAACACCACCACCAACAAATGCTGCCGTCAGAAATCAGCAAACGCAGCAGCAAAAAAACGGAGCGAAGCTGAAAGTCCCGTGACAGCACAGATGTTCAGAGGCTTCCCAGAACGACGACAACGGGCTGCTTTAGTGCCAAGTTATACTTTTATTAGTGCGTTACATTATTTGGTACCTCAACTGTAACAAAACCTCTGAGAAACTTGATGGATTTAAAGGAATAGTTCAACATGTTGGGAACTCTAAAAAGAATCTACATCACGTCCTCCTTCAGTGAAACTGCTGTAAGCTCAGAATAAAGTGCGTTTTATTTATCTTGGAATCACACATCAACCCTCCCTCACCGACTGGGTGGTATTGGAAGGGACGCACTTCCACCGAAGCGGCTCTTGAACACGGTGCTATTTTCGGTCCGAACACCCGCGAAGGTCTATTTAGAAACAGCGGCGTCTTGGGCGGAGAGACTGACGTGCGCTGCAGGGAGACATTAGCAACCATTAGCTGTCACCCACCCTCTGTGATTGCGGGTATCGTTCGCTTACACGGCGCGTCCACAAGAATCCAAGGCCTGGAAAGCGTGGCTGAGTTAATAACACTCTTCAGAGGTGTCTCAGACGTTCAGACAACCCTTCCCAAAAGAAGCCCACTGTGGCTAACTATAGAAGGGGTGTGTTTGCTTTGAGCAGCCTCCAGGTGTGAGTGTGTGCGACTGTGTGGTTGTAAACCAGGTTGTGGCTGGATAAAGAACCTGCACGCTCAGCCGACTTTTAATAGATACTGCAGATCTTACAGGATAATAAAGCATGAAGACCTTTGTTGTGTGCTCTGTGGCTAAGCTAACTATTGCTAAGAGTCCAGCAGATGGAGGCCAGATGAGGCTTTGAAGAGGAGATAATTATCCCGCACCACACCCAGACACTGTGCCCAGCAGGCCACCCAGTGACATCAGTCTTCCTCTGACAGATGAGATGAAGGAGGTGTGTGTGTGTGTGTGTGTGTGTGTGTGTGTGTGTGTGTGTGTGTGTGTGTGTGTGTGAAGGACAGGTGAACAGATTGGATGCATGCTTGCACCGTCATGCTGCTCTAAAGTGCGAGTTCAGAGGTCATGAAGTCTGGCTTGGGTCACAGTTTGACACTTTTTTGAAAGAATAATAAGAAATAGAGCCGATAAAAAGGTCATTTATAGACAGATTGGTAGATGTTGTTCTTATTTTGAAACTTTTCAGGTAGACGAGCTAATTTCCCACCTTCTGGGGCTGATCTTCCGTGTTTAATTCAAACAACAATGTAAGCAGAAGAAATGCATGACTGCTAACTGAAACAGGTAACTCGCTGCATTGTGACACATGCTCATTAAAGGTGCTTTATCACTCATTTCTTGTTATACAGGTAAAACTATCCTCCTTTAACTAACCAGTAAAACTTCGCTAGGCTTTGTGTGTGTCTCTTCCTCATTTGTCATCAGTCTTTCTTTCTTATCACTGCGCTCTGAATCTATTTCTTATAACAGCGCTGGTCTGCAGGGAACAAGCCGGGGGTCCTTGTGCTTACAGACAGAGTATTATTAGCCGTCAGGACGACTCGCGCTGCTTCTATTCACAGATAATATCATCTGTCACGTCAAGCCTGAAGGGACGGGGGTATGTTTGGATTGGACGGAGCGGAAGATCACAGGCGTCAGATAAAGTTTAGCCTGAGACGCCCGTATGAAAGGTTTTATTTATTTATGGTACTGAAGCCAATGAAGGAAGTGCCAAAAACTGCAGTTCCTCAAACGTCCACTTGAGGCTGGCTCCAGAAGTGAGTCAGGTGGGTGTTGTTTCAGATGGCAAGTTTCATTCAGCTCGCCAATGACTGGATACGGATTCCGATTCTGATTCTGAAGTCGAATAAAATGCTCTAAATCTAGACGTAAATTCATGTCCTAAAGGGCCCCTGAGGGACCCCGGACCTTACTTTGAGAACCCCTTTAAGCAGCACATAACCTGCAGTGGAGCTCCTTTAAATGACGACAACATGAAGTGACTCTGAGCAGCACGAAGATGAGCCCAAATCTTTTATCTGCTTTAAATTCAGACCATCCGGAGTAAGACATCCATCCTCGTTAAGAGCCTCGTTAGAGGAAGCTGACCCCACCCTGCCCCGGGGCTGGGTCAGGATGACAGCTGTGTGTGTGTGTTTGTGTGTGTGTTGTCGGGGGTAATTAAAGTAATTAGCTCAGGATATCAACATCGTCAACCATCTCCAGGCGTGCAAGAGTGAGTCTGTCAAAGGTTGAGATAAATAATGAATCGCCTTTTCTCCCAGAGCGCTGCCTGCTTACGAAGCGTGTTTAGGTCACATTAAGACAACAACAAGTTTGTTAAGCTGTTGTGTTTTCTCTCTTTGGTTATTTTAAGGTCACACTGAAGCTGTTTATGAGGAGATTAGGCTGGCGGAGACATTACTGTAACACTTTTTAGGGACTCTTTCACTTGTTATGTTCGATTCTATGCAGACAATGTTTGATTTTATCTGCAGGTTTTGCAAAAATTAAATATTTTCCCCTTTTTTAGCCATTTCTTTGACCGTACAGTCTATTCAAAGCACCAAGACTCTTTGCGGACACACACACCCCTCGGAAGAGAGCGACAGCTAGCGTATAAACCACCACCGAGCTCGCCGGTGGGCTTTTCCCCGCTGTTACACGACTCGGCTCATCAATCACGCTTTCCTCCATTTTCATCACTCGCAATCAATCAGATCAACCACTGCCACCTAACCTCCCCTGACTGACACACACACACACACACACACACACCTGTTTGTGTATGTGTACGTCTGGCGTGAGTGTGCAAAGGAAAAGGCAGTAATCGGGTTAAACCTCTCAGCGCTCCCCTTCGGCAGCGCCAGCTTAATCCAATCGCCTTCCAGTGAACGCCTCACATGCGCTGGGTTGCCCTGGTAACCCAGTCCCAAGCCCTCTGGTACACAAGATCTACAGGCTTGTGGCGCAGAGTGAGTTAAACGCTGCTTGGCAGGAGGAGGAAATGCTGGCTCTGGTTCAGTCCTTATCTGTGAAGTGAGCTAAACGGCGAGGACGATCTGAGAGGGTGGGGCTGTGAAATATCAAAGAGCAAAGTAATCTTCCTGTTTCACGTGTTGAGCTTAACGGACGGCAGTTAATTAATAAAACATTCAATAAAATGTCTAATAATAAAAATGATTTGGTATGTTTGAGAAGATTTACAATCTTCTGAGCTTGTTTGACTGTTCGATCATCATATTCACGTTACAAATGGACGTTAAAGTGTTTCCTAAAGCACCAACAGTGATTCCAATGATTCCACAGCAGACGTAACAAAACAACACAAGACAAAACAAAAAAGATAAGATCATCCCGCTCGACTCTAAAGCAACATCTGCAGGCAGCACCACGGACATTTAGTTTTTTAGATTCTGTAGTGGTCCTCGTCTATGAATGGTCTCTCGATTGATTTTCACATTTATCACACAGGTTTATATCGCAGGGCTCGACAATAAAGATTTCCTCGATCGCCCCGGGGCGAGTAGAACGCCACGTCGGGCTAGTAAATCTGGAAAATGTTTTTCCTCAGAGCTGATGATGGAGAAAGCAACCATTTAAAGTATTCTGGAAACAGTCGGTCAGTCAGTTTAGTCGGTTGTAGGAAAGTCACGTCTGGTTCATGAAAACTTTGCGGCTGTAAAGAATCCATGTGGTTGTATTTCGGCTCTGTACGTCAAGGACCTAATAGACCAGCCGTTAATGTTTGTTTTGTGCAAGTAAAAAGTTGAATAAAATACGTCAGTGTGCAGTTTCACATGCTGGTTTCACGTCTGAAAAACCCCCAAAAGTCACTTTTACTGAAAAGTCATGACCTCAAAAAGGTTGGATTTAACTTTTAGGGATGTTCTGATCCGGTATGTTTGATTGGTGTCTTATTACACTGATCAGGTATTGGTCACCACGTGGTGGATCCACAACCGAACATTCAATGTTTTTACTGTAAGGTCACAATCTTTGAGTTCAATATAAGGTTTTAAATCAGGATACAGACTATGACTAGACTGAGCACAGACTACAAGAGGAGGAACTGGAAACGATATCAGAAGAGAAACAGCTGGATTTATGCATGTTTGTTAACACACAACAGCAGCACAAAGATGAATTTAAACACACTCATCACTCAGTCATCTTTTATTTTCCACAAAGAAAATGCCACAAACGAGCCAAATGTAGTCGTCGAGCAGATTGTTCTCACACAAGATGAGTTGATAAAAAACGATTTGTCTCTGCTCGCCTCCCGAGCTTATGTTCATTAATTAAAGCTTCAACGGGGAAAATAAGATTAAAAATCCATATTTAATGCGGCCCGCGAGAGAACAGACGACTCTTTCATGTCGTGACGTGAGCGGCGTCAATCTCTCTGCTCGTCTGAATGAAAAAATAACGACTGAACGGACACGAAGCCAAAAATATCAATGTTTGATGTTTAAGAATAGACTTCACATCGACCCACGGGAGAAGATTTTATCATGATAGCTCTAATTCAACTAAAGCTTGAAATTAATCCAGTATTATCGTTTGCAGAAATAAGTTTATAAATTGTGATTAAAACTCTCTGATGATCTTGCGTGTATTCGTATCAGGACATATTTAATACTCCAGATGTACATCCACATCAGCCAGTATCATGTTCAGGAGGACACAGGACACACCCCTTGTTCTGCTGCAGTGTGTGTGTGTGTGTGTGTGTGTGACGTTACACACATGTATGAACGTACGAGACATTTACAGAATATACTGCAGTCTGGCCTCGACTGGATGACTCACACTGAGCCGACATGTGAGGGCCGTGCCATTACAGTCACGCTGACATACAGCCGTGCAGCAGCGCACACACACACACACATATACATGTGTGTGCTGTAGATGGAGCTGATGGAGTGCACATCCCGCTACATTTGCCCTCCCATCATGCTTTGCGGTGTGATTGATGAGTGATGAGGTGGTGAGGGTTGCAGCACTCGCTGCGCCGTGCCATATGTTCCCGCCATTGGGGGGGAAGAAGGTTGAAGGTGCAAAGATCCGTCGTATTCATGCGTGCTTAAACACTTATGATACTTCACGGGGATAATACACACGGTTTCTCTAAGATCAGACCAAAATCTGCAACTCAGTCTTCAACCCTCACATGGTTGAGCTCTCTGTGCTCCCTCATTCATTCTCTTTGTTGCTTAACCACTTCTCTCTTTTAAAATATCAGACGCAAACTAAAGGAAACTCACATTTTGCAGCATAAACTGGAAGAAAAACAGACTTAGGAGATAAACAAGTCAGAACACAACAGGAACACATTAAGGACAGGATAGTGGTCGGTTTCAGTAACATTTCAGGCGAACTGTGTCACCGCAGCGTGACATCAGGTTGCATTTCTCCAAAAGTTGACTCTAGCTCAACAAACACAGCCAGAACATTGTAACCCCGTTCAAATGAATGGAAAAATTCATAAGTTTTGGTGGCAGCACTTGATTTGCAACAGAAAATCCCTGGATTAGGGTTAAAATTACGGTTACCTCCAACACCAGAAAGCAATCCAGCATTTTAAAAGTCAAACACCACCGTTTATTTCAACGGTTACATGTTGAAGTAACTGAAAAAAGAAAATGTCTCAAGCTGCAGTTCCCCTAATGAATCCAAAAACCAACCCCAAACATCTGTTGGGTTCAGATTTTAATGTGTCAGATTCAAATGCAAATGGAAATCCACTAGAAATGCTGTGAAACAAACATGCAGGGGGTTTGTTCTCCACCCAGAATCCATCTTCTTTGCACAAACATCGATCTTCATGGTTCCACAAACCCAACAAAAGCTTCAGAAACCTCCAGGCGGCATCGCATGTCTCATATAAAGACAACTAAATCACACCTTTTCCTGCAGCCACAGCACATACAGTGTAACACAGATCAGGAACTTACTCATGGTGGGAGTCCAGGGGTGGGGGGCAGGTCGAGGCCCAGGTAGGGCGGGGCTTTGGACAGGTGAGGTTATTCTCCACTGGGTCTTTCCTCGAGGCACTCATGACCTGAAACAAATAAAAACATGACATCACTTCTGAACATCGACGTTTGGAGGCTTTGGAACGACTTCAGAGAATGAATCACTTGGACGACTACCAAGAATTCACCAAACAAAGAAAAAAGGCCAAACATTGAGGGACTCCGGCTTCGAAAATTTGTGGATTTGCTGCTTTTTGCTCTTTTATCAATGTAAACTGAAAAGTTTTGGATTTCAGGGAGGTGACTGAACAAAAAAAGACATCTGAAGTGATAATCTGTCTCTTCCTCCACTCTGCGTCCTGTATTTCACTGATTTTGGTGAAACTGGGTCATATTTTATGAGTTTCCTGATCGACAGTGAAGTAAACTGCTCACAACTGTAGCACAGCGGGATTACGCTCTGAAACTGGAGACAACAAATCACAAAAATACAAATTTCCACACAATGTTGCTTTAACAGACAAAATTCTGACTTTAATCAGGAGAGAAGTTCGGCTTTATTTCTTCACAGACGTATTGAGACGCCACTAAAATGGACAAAAACACACAGCCGATTGAGGATGCTGGATAGAGGTGTGTGTGTGTGTGTGTGCAAATGAGCATTCAAATGAGCCCAGTCGTTGGACTAAATAACCGTAATCTGATGATAGTATGCGGTAATAACGGGTAATTTGATCACTCTGCAGATGGAGGGAGGGGTTGGCGGAGGGATGGGTGGTGGCGGTGGGGGAAATGATGCAGGTGATGTAGAAATTAAGCACCCCCCTCCTCCTCCTCCTCCTCGTCCTCCCCTCCTCCACCCTCTGCACCCTCCTTTATGTTGCCATGAGCACGACAACTGCAGATGCTGGAAGGATCCGATATCCCGGAGAAAAGCAGCACAGGTCAGCAGAATGCTTCGGCGGCAAGAGGGAATGACAAATAAGCAGCAGAGCGAGAGATCTGTGGCGAGATTCATTCACACTGAAGGTGGAGGGAGAGCTGATACCGCCTCACAGGCGTAGTTATCTCCATCGCTATCATCAACACCGAGTTTACAGCCGATGTTTGTGCAGTTTGAAAACTATTTAGCAGAGTTAGAGTTCGATTGTGGGCGCAGACGTCTGATGTTTAACACATCAGTACAGTCGCAAACAGAGACGAGTCGCTACCGATCATCGATGTGTCTTTATCATCTTTCAGAATAATGTGTTTGTTATTTACTCTGACAAAGACAAAGTCGATCACTTATTTCACAAACTGACGTCTTCAAATGACTCGTTTTGTCCAACAGAAATCCGATTTACAGTCAAACAGATGCTCACATTTAAAAAGCCGGAGCTGGAAAATATTGTAATTTTTGCTTGCTAATAAACAAACAATGAATCAAAATGTCCCGTTCAGAGAAATGCTGATAGGGAGGCTTTAAAGCACTTGGTTACAAATATTTCTCTCTAAATTAAAGAGCTGTGAATTAAAAAAGCAACAATTAAACGTTACAGTTAATAAAACAAAACCCCCCTTAGACACAGAGATGAGCTCCTCCTCATCAGGACTGTTTGGAGGGAGCAGTGGAAGCAAAAATAGAAGCAACCAACCCGACAGCTGTCATCAGATTCTCATTTTTGTGGTTTGGTTTTAATTGAGTAAAAACAGCTTCGTGTTTGGTTTCATCGTGTTTTTACAAAGAGCCTCAAACAGCCAACAAGTGTTTGTGGAAACGGCTGAATTTTTAAGTCCGCCCATGGAAAAAACAAAACCCTATTAGCTCTGAGGCGGCGACCTGGGATTAGATCCGCCATATGTCCACCTCTGCCCCGAGCCGGGACTCCGGCCAGTCAGCAAGCCTGAAACTAACAGAGCTGCTCTGCACACACACATTTATCTATGAGGTCTGCAGACAGACGGGACACTTAGTTAGACACTGTGATGCTGAGCGATGTTATTATTTGAATAAAACGTAGAAACAGTCATCGGCAGCTTCAATCCTAAACAGAAAAAAAAAAAAAAACAGTCTCCATATCTGTCAAACCGCACCGCTACTCGAGCAAACAAGACCTCTTTTGTTCTGTTGTAACCTCAGCAGGCCGGCAGCTGTGAGGGACGCGTAACCGCTGTTATGTTGTGTTAAAGAGTCACCATGTAACCTCAGACTGGTCAGAGTCTCTCTGAAGCGCGTTAACTACCCACTGACACACCAGGAAGCAGGCAGCTGGTAGCACTCTCATCCAGAATCCTCTGTATCGGCCTTCATAAACGCGTACCGGCCAAGCGGCGGTGTGTGTTTGTTGGCCGTGAGGTGAAGTCAAATGTTGATGCAGGGGGGGAGTCATGAGCCAAAGCGGCTCTATTTCTCTCTAACAAACAGAAACACAGACAGGCCAGAGGGCGGCTCAGCATCTGCTGGTGTTGTTGGTGTGCTGCTGCTGCTGCTGCTGCTGCTGCTGCTGCTGCTGCTCTGAAGCCGGGCATTAAAAGAGAGAGCGGTGCGCTGAGCCAGCGGGGATCAGCAGCCAATAAAGACGGGAGGCAGCAGCAGCATCTCGGTGCCAAGGCCTGGACGGGAGTGAGGGAATGTGGAAGCCCTGTGAGTGTGTGTGTGTGTGTGTGTGTGTGTTGGTAGACTACATCTGGTATGTGGGTGGGCTGCCTGCCTTGAGAAGTCAGCCGAATTCTGCTGCACTGTGCTGAAATCCTTCTGCAGGATCCTGCAGAGCAACATGTGAGACGTTAACAGCTTTTTTAAAGGAGTAATTCAACATTTCTAGAATTACAATCTTTAGTTTTCTTGCTGAAACTTAAGATAAAACCATTGAAACCACCGCTACACTACAGCTCCTTCTTGGTTCCTAACACCTAACATCCTAACAGCTCAAAATCTGCGGCTCTGGCCTCCACCATCTTTGTAGTCCTGCATCACCATGGTGCTCTAGCAAGCCATCTGTAACAACATCCACCTGTCAATCAAAGCCAGTGTTGCAAAATTCCAGGAATTTTCAAAATTGGAAACTTTTCATGGGAATTAACAGGAATGTATGGGAACAAACAGGAATAAACCTGCAATTTACTAGACTGAAGGTTAGCTTGACTAAATCAACCAGATTTCATGCAGGTACACTTGAATATCTGCTGTTCCTCAATCATATGCACACAGCACAGGGCCACTGAGGCCATGCCCCCTACCTGCACAGGTGATTTCTGTACCTGGACCACACTTTAGAGCCCAGAGCACACAGAGACTGTTGAAGCCACACATTTGAGCTTTCCCCCCACAATTTCCAGTTAATTCCCATTAATTTCCATAATTCCCATGGAGTTTCTGATTTGGAATATTCCTAAAATTCCTTTCCTTCCTTTGCAACCCTAATCAAAGCATCCACCCTCTTAATTCTGCATAACTTTAAGCCTTAATATAATGTGAACAGGTGAGTTTAAGGTTTAAAGTTGAATCGGAAACAGGCAAATCTCGGGTGTAACTGGTAGTTATCAGGATAACGGACATCTAATCTCTAAAACAGATTGCTGCACATGAATGCAGATACATATAAAGAGCTGACAGGTTCCGAGATAGCATTTCAGCCACCTCTTTTGTTCTCCTTTTGTTTACCTGCGTGCAACCAAAACCCGCTCAAACGTGATTGGTCAATACAACTTAAACTCCAAACAGAAACCAGGATCTCGTCCCTCGGCCTGCATAGTCTGTGTTCATGTGCAGATATCTGCAGACACAGATGAAGAAAACCAAACCAAGTAATGAGCCTCAAAATGTCAAAGCTTTTTCAGAGACTGCAGGTGTGATCACACCTCCAGACTTTAAGGTACAAAACTGGAAGAACAGCGACTGCGTGAAGCTCACAGCCAGACAGAGACCCGGTAAAGTCTCTGTTGCTACGTTACAAACATCCAGTCAGACAAAAACCTGCTTTAGAGTTTGGGAAGCCACCTGACGCCGTGCAGCCTGGCAAATAAACTGCTCTTCAACAACACACACACACACACACACACACACACACACTCTGTCTCTGTCTCTCTCTCTTTCACACACACTGATTCATTCAATTGTTTCTGGAGAGGCTCTGCAGATGCTGTAACGCAGATAGAAAGGGAACAGAAAAGGAGGATGAACTAATTTGTGGTTGTTGACCCTGACGGCGGCGGCGGGGTTTTTCCATTTCCTCTCTGTCACTGAGCCACGAATCCAACAGCAGCATCCGACTCATCGCCGGGGGACGTCAGACATTTTATGCTCTTCTTTACCCAATTTGGTCAGGATGACTCGATTAATATATTAATAAAGGGAAGTCTTATGTTTTCTGTAGGCCAGATGCAAGAAGGCAGATTCAGTTATGGGATATTTCCTGTTGCTTCTAGCTAAAATTAGTTTAGGAGATATAATCCTGTGTGTTTATACTTGATGTAGCTATAAAGGTTATTTTTGACAAGTTATATGTCGAAATGCTTTAGCTGAACCAATTCTAATGGCGCTTTTGGCTGAAACAGAGGATTCATCGATTAGTCAAACATTTGCTAGTTCCTGCTTGTCAATTGTGAATATTTGCTGCTCGTTTTAATCTTGCCTTACGGACTCAAACTAAGACAAACAAAACTCAGTGGGGAAATGCGTAGGTAGCCGTGGTTAACTATTATCAGCAGGGTGCAAATGGGCCTCGCATTCTCTCGGCCTCTAAAATGCCACACTGTGCAGCGACTATGTATGAAAGTCAGCGGGGGGGGGTTGTGTGTAAAAAGGTCAGGCATTGACAGTGGCGTACCGGCAGCAGCGTAGCATGACGGCTAATCAGACCTTTAACTTCGGAGGTGATCTTTAGTCCTGCTGCAGTGTTCATGAGCAACCGAGGCCCGACCTGCTCCTGTAGGTGATGCCCTGATAGTTTTTACAGTTAAGGGTCAACTCGTGTTAAAGGAGGAACAAACTTTTTGTGCTCTGATTGTTTGCAACAATCCTGAAGTGATGCTAGAACAGGATGTTACCGATCGGTACCTCAAACTTTGTCAGATCTCAGCTGAACAAAATGTACAGCAGCAGGTCAGCGCAGGCCTAAAGGAAATCAATATTTTACCCCAAAGATCTCAACTCTCCAATGCCAAACTGACAGTTTTTAACCAACGTTTGCTTCAACTACATCTACTGAGACAATAAAACTTTTGACACATTCTAAAATGTACTTTCTGTACTACGAGTGTTGTAGAAATGTCTTTAAATCAAAGTTAACAGAGAAGAAGCACAAACGGATCTACAAACGAGTCCAGTTGCCTCAGAATTGATCTTCATTGAAGAAAGATGACCTGGATGACTGAGAACCTTCACAGACTTCAAGAAACACAAAGATTAGAGTATCTGAAAAACAAGCAGAGAGTCCTGATGTTCTGCAAACTCAGCAACACATCAAGACAGAAACTATGCCAAAGACTACACTCCTACACAATGTTTAAACCAAACAGACGTATGGCTCGACAGATCAGGACTAGATTCTGCTGTTTTCCTACACCTTAGGGACAAGGGACCAGACATTTAAAGAGTGAAGGTGTAAAAGCGTAAACCATCTCTAAGACATCCTCAAACACCACCTCTCCTCCACCTACAATTGGTCTTTGGAGGTTCTCAGTCGTCCAGGTCATCTTTCTTCAAGAAGGGTTCAATCTGGGGCAACTGGACTTGGTTGTAGATCCGTCAGGATGTTTCATCTCTCATCAATAAAGGCTTCTTCAGTTCTGACTGACTTGGTGGGGAGATCCCAGTGTTTAGCCTAAGCGGGATCATAGACCCGGCCATAGTTTCAATCAATCCTTCCATCCTGCCTCGGTAAATACTCGGATCTCCCCACCAAGAAAGCCTCTTAGGTGAGAGGTGAAACGTCTTCACGGATCTACATCCAAGATGCACCAGATTGAACCCTTCTTGAAGAAAGACTACCTGGACAACCAAGATAAGACATATTAAAAGACTATCAGAGAAATTCTGCAACTTTCTAAGCTTTTTGTTGAACTCTTTGTTTCAGGCTCAAATCTAAATGACCACTAGTGTCTATGTTTTCTGTTTATATCATTTCTTTCTAAGTAATACTCGTGGTCGTGTGACAGGACTTGCCTTTTCCAGGAATGCTGCTCCTCCTTAGCTTTCTATCTCTATTTTACATCAGAGCTGGGGAAAGGGCTGATCCCAGAACAGCGACTCAGCACAGCAGAGCAGCAGTGACACAATGGCTCCAAATAAAAGCTGATAAAGCGAATAGTCTGACCCTGACACATCCTGACATGCTGCTCATTTCATCGCAGCCTGACACTGAGCAGAGGTGCAGCTCTGTGGAGGAAGGAACCAACCCAAAATCAGTCAGACTTTTTATGAGGACCGTGGGAGGAAAAAATACTTTTCTGATGAAAGCAATAAATTGTTTCTCAGTTTGCGGTTGTTTTGTTTGATAGTGGGAGCCAAACGTTACCCTCCACTTGATTTAACACCACAGTCCTGCAGGTGGAGGACATATTGTTTTTTGGCATCTTAAAACCTCCTTACAATCACTGTGCTGCACACTACTACACACACACACGCCTTGTGTTTTCAAAGAGTAAAGCCCAGGACTGCGATAAGCCGCATTATCCTGAAGTGGGATAGGAAGGATTGAAAGACACACACCATTGTAAAGTCTGCAACATTATAACATATGTTTGTCTGGCACAGTTTTCAAAATAAAAGCACACTTTTCTTTATACGGACTTCTACGCCTGCTATGAACTGATACAAGCTTCTATGTATTTAACACAGCAGTCAATTTATGAAATATGTGTGAATATATCTATTCAGATATACTGAATACTATGATCAAGCCTTAAGGCACACTTATGAGGCATGCAAACTTCATGATGTTTATGTAAAATATTTGTTGAATTTGCTTTTACAGTGTAGTTTCTCTTTGTTTATTTTTTTTTCTTTATGTACGCTTATATAATAACAAAGCTGTTATATTTATTCTATAGCGTCTATACATAAAACTGACACGTTTCACGCTTTTATTTTGAAAATTATTCGCCTTACATCCGATTTAACCGTCGTTCTGTTTTACTTAACGCACCTTGCTACAAAGGTAACTCTATCCCGTCTCTCGCGAGCCAGAAACTGACGCACAATGCTCAACTTTATTAAACACAATCAGTAGAAACACCGCACACCTGCGTCCCGCTTCATACCCGCATATTTTTTAAAAAAAAACTGAGCTCGCGAGTCATTTAAAACGCTACTTAATGCAGCCGCAGCAGCTCGCGAGCTCATCAAAGTGAGTGACAGGCCGCCACAGCCAATCAGGAGCCTCGGAGCTCGCGGCTACAGCTAAATGGGAGGCTGTGATTGGTTGTTGCCCTGGTCGCGTTGATTCAGTTGCGGTAGGCAGCCGCGTGAAGTTTTAAACAATGAGCCACAACACGACCGGAACTAGAGCGGCTTGACATTCAAAATAAAAGTCTGTAGCTACAAAATCGCCAAGTATGGACAAAAACGACACTTTAAAAGACAGCTTTTTGGTATTATCTCATTTTTAAAGCCATTTCCTCTTTTCCCTTTTAACTTTACGTGCACACTTTTGCAAATGTAAGACACTTAAAACTAACACTTCTTCAAAATAATATAACTTGTGCTGCCAGTACTACTAGTTTATACGTATGAAGCATGAATAGAACATATATTTGGGGGTTAATCGATCAAAAATCGAAGGTAACCACGATAGCGAGCTACTTCAGCCCCTTAAAGACGTCCGTTACTAACTTGTAAATAAGACTTTTATTTTGTTTGACGATACCGGAAGCCGCCTTGTCCTACTATGCTAGCTCAACACTGGTGGGTTTGGCTAGGTAGGCCTCGGTGAATACAAATAAGCACAAAGTTTACAATAATAAAACACAATATTTCATCTTTAATGAACGTAAAACAACATTAATAATTTATCACGGGCGGCCAATAAAGTCCAAAAACCTCCGACGCGATGTTTCATTTCACTTTGAAAAGCTACCGTTGATGGGCTACCGTCATTCAAGCCCCCGCTAGTGAGACGCTACCGTGTCCGCTGACAGATGCGTTTCACCGGGCAGCTCGACAAGTTCCTCCCCGCTCAACAACACCGGAGCTAACAAACTCACCTTGCTCTCAACTCGACGGGGTTCCTCTCGGTTTTTACATCGCTGCAGGTATTTCCCCGGTCAAACTGGAGCGGAGAGCGTCCCCATGGTCCCCCCCGTACCAGGAAGTCCAGAGCACACACACACACTCACACACACACTTCTCAAACTCTAGTGTTGGAAAAAGCCGAGCAGGATCTCAGCCAGGTAGCAATGCGCCGCCCGCCGGGCTGATCTGACCTCACCGGGAGGTGGATGCTGCTGCTGCTGCTCAGTGCTGCCTGCGACATTCCTCACACACACTTCACATTTCACTAAACTGGAGCCACATTTAGTGTTTGTTTTTTTACTATTAAATAATGATAAATATGAATATTCAAACATGAGTCCTCATCATAACATGTAAGACATTTTCATAATTATAATCATTAAAAAAAACATTAAAAACAACTTGAAAAACTTTTTTGTGTTAACTGAAATTATTTAAGTAGCCTGTATGTATTTAACAAGAGAGAGACCTGCCAATTAAATTAAATAATTAACATGAAAATACACAAAAAATACTACATACAGCGACCATACAGGTTATAAAATGTATCTATCTATAACATGTTAAATAATACCTAAAAAAACAGGTTAAAAAGGTCAAGAGCGCATTATATTAATATGAATCAGTTTAGGACTACTTATAATAGTATCATGTATCCAATAAGAGTTTGTGTAAGCCTTGAAATTGTCTATGAATGATTAAATAAATGAATAACCAGTCAGAAGAGGGATAAAAAGGGCTAAGTTGAATGTCAAGTAACCTGGAAAGAATACCCAAATCTATCTCCATAGATAATGACTGAAAACAAACTGTGAAAGGATGCACAACAAATGTAAAAATTTAGATATTTTATGTTTTTTTCCGACTTCTAAAGCCACATAACTCACACCAGTTTGATACCAGTTAACGTATATGTCATGAAAAGTTAGTTTAAGACCCAGAAGTTATGGATATAATCTCAAATCTTCTGTTAAAATATCACACATGTGATCAGATCACATTTTTTCAGCAAGAATAACAACTGAAAACAAATGTCAAATTGAAACAGACAACTAAATAATCCAGTCAAACTGATGCTGAACTGTGCAAACAAAGGTCTGTGTGATCTCACTCAACCTGTTCATGTGGCTTCCTCTTTCATTTGCATTCTGACCTCCTCATCGTCACACACTTCACACGCTAACCTCACAGAGGACTCTGTTATCTGTTTACATGTCAACAGCACAGAGGGATTCACTGATAAACTGAACACATCATAGCATGATGCAGTTACTCTGTTTAATACATCTGCTCTCCGGTAGCATAAACATGTAATCTAACGCGTCATGTGACCTCAGCTTTCACTTGTAAATGACATATTACATCACCGCAGCATGTGCATCTGTCAGAAGGCTGCGGGATGTGAGTCTGATTCTTTGAGTTCATACTGACCTCTGCAGGCGGGAAATGTGAGCTGGAGCTTCACAGTGTGGCTGCTGGAGAAACAAGAGGGAGGGCAGACACAGACAGAGAGTGTGTTCACCGAAGGTCTGACAACTTTATGCAAGTTAGACATGAGAGGGGAGGGAACGTGGAAGGAAAGAAGATGTGCGGCAACCACAATCATCAATCGTGAGAAGATCTTACAAGTGACTTCTCACACACGAGAGAGAAAGCAAAGCAGGACGACCAGGACAGACTGCAGACAAGTCCTGAAAAAGTCTTACATTTTTTACCCTCTGCAGTTTTCTTGGACCCAGAAAGGTCTGAAATCTGTCTCTGCACATCCTGCAGGTTTCCCGGCTTTTCCTCTGCGGCACCAAGCTGCAGAGCGGCATGTTGAATTTGCTCGGCGCAGTGCAGCTCCGTTCAGCTGCTGTTTTGTGTTTTCACTGCTGTTACAGCAGGCCTGGGAGGCCCTGGAGGAGCCTTAAACACACACACCGAGAGTGCATAATGAGGGCTGGGTATAGGGCTGCACTATTTACATTAGAGAGCATACTGTTTATAGAGAGGAGCTGTTGAACCGCCCCCCTGGCAGGCCACGTTATTGACTGCAGTGTGCTGACTGGTGACTGGGACTACACCTGATGCTCTCAAATGCAACACGGAGGTAAATAAAAGAGGGCAGGGTTAACTGTGACCTCCAGTCTGGGATCAAACAGCAGCAGAGATAATATTTTCACGTGTACAGGCTTCCTCTTTCCGCCTGACAACATCCAGCTCTTGTTTTTTTTATGCACTCAGTGGCGTCCTCTGGAGGTTTCATGCAGACAAAGTCGTATTAACATTCAGCGTTACTCACCAGAGTGCACTGTGTGTCCTTCAGGCCTCATGAAACTTTTGAAAACCTGCATTGTTCACGTCCATGTTTGCTAGTTTACAATCTCCTTCCTTGCTTTTGTTGCCACATAACTACATTTCTTATGTTACTGCTCAGCAGAATAGCACAAAACCAGCGGCAGTGATGTCTGTCAGTGTGCCTCAGTTTGTTAGCAGGGGAGTGTTTGCGTTTGTACTAAACATGATTTGGAGGTTTTGGCGTGGGGCGACAGAGATCGGAGCCGGCGTCGTGCCAGAACAGGAGCTGGGTGAGCGGACAATGCAATGACAACAGATGAGAGTAAATCTGGGACTGACTATTCAATTAACTCTCCTACTTCCCAACATGAAACTTAAGAGATCTTTCCAGGGCCAGCAATCATTTTCTTGAAGTTTAACTTTGCAAAAATGTAATTATTATTATTTTTCAAATTTAATATACTAGTGTGAAGTGAAGAACCTTCCAAAGATTTGTGTTACCTTAAAAAGGTGACCAAAGTCTGGTTTACATTCAAGGTAATACACAGAACAGACACATCTGTTAACCTTCACAGGTGCACACACACCTGTGTGAGCTTTTGAGTGTCTCTGGCCCTAAAAAACTGGAAATGTTCATTAGGATATCCGAGAACAAAGAAGTCAGACAGACCTCTAACACAGCTCATAAATTGAATTAAGTTTGGTTCAGCAACATCGGCGTACCTGATGTATTCCACGACTGAGTATCGACTTCCTCCAACGATGCTGGAGTCGATCCGAGTCAGGCGATTGATTTATTCATTTGCAGCATGTTGCGTTCATTTATTGGACACGTCCGTCAGTTGTCAAGGACGCACGTTCCCATGAATCACAAGAGCAAACAAACAAGCAACCAGTTTGGATGGACGTGTGGTCTGATCAATGAGTACATCTGTTGTTGGTTTACAGCTCACACAGCCAGCAGCTAATCAGGCGCCAGCGATGCAATATGTTTTATAGTCCGGTGTGTGACAGTGCTGCAGACCTGTACCACTTACCTTGTTAGTGCCAGGCGTTACGGCCTATTTGTTATCCTAATGCGTCATGTGACCATGTTAAGGGGGCAACAAGAGGGACACGGTTCTGGCTTCGGCCCGATGTGAGTGTTGATTTCACGGCCTATTAAGCCGGTGATTGTGGCGCCGCTGTCTGCGACAAATTCTACATCAGTTCCACCTACGAGCGCTCAACGCAACCCGCACACCGTGGCGACACTTAGAGAAACACACAAAGAGGAAGGTGAGCGCTCTGTGATCAGAGAGGCTCCTCGAAGGAAGCCGCGAGGTCAAAGATGGCTGGGACGCTGGGAGTTATGTACAAGAGATACAGAGAACACCCAGGGTGAAGAAGTGTTCAGACGCTTTACTTAAAGGTCCAGTGTGTCAGATTTATGAGTGTGATCACCTGAAAATAAGAATAATTATGTTTTTAACTCAGAATGAAGCGCACGTACTTTGTTGCTGTCATTCACTAGAAATAAGAAACTTCTCACACCGACTGGGTCATCTGTTTTTGGTGAAACTGGATCATATTTTATGGAGAAAATGTTTTCTGGTTTTCCCTCTGATGTCCTCCGGCTGCTCCGCCTCATCTCTCTGTGATTTACAGAGTTTATGATGGACAGTGAAGTAAATTGCTGACAGCTGTAGCTGCTGTTAGTTTTTAGCTGATGGCAGAGGTGAAAAAGGGCCGAAGAGGACGCTGACGGAGGAAGCTAAGAAGAGAAAAGGAGAGAGTGAGCGAACGAGAAGACTCTGAAGTCACAGCGTCACGTTTAACTCTCCTCTGTCGGCACAAGATGGCAGCATCGTATCGTTGAACCGACGCAGCCCTCCGGCAGCTGTGTTTTAGATATTTCTCCGGTTCTTCTGCGTTCTGCCAACGAGCTTAAGCATTACATAAGCATAACAATTCAGTGGATATTTTGTCTTAACAAAGGGGAATGAGTCACTTCAGTTCTTCAAAGGAATGCATAAGAAATTGTGGGAAAATGTGGAAGAAAAAAAAAGACACACAAAAAAAGGCAAACCTCTCCCAGGCCTTCCTTTGATCAACACTATAATTTAATTACCTGCATACCAAAGAGAGCCTTCATTTGGATTTTTCAGTCTCACTCTTTTTTTTTGCTCCACGGATTCAAAGAGACGGTTCAATGGTGAAAAATGTTTTGTTCTCACTTCTTCAAAGTTGAAAGAGATGTTAATGATAACGTAATCGGCTCTATATATGACACGTGAACATAAAGAGAACAGTGCACAGTGAACGCACTCAAACAAAGTGAACTGTCTTTATTCAAATGTTGAACTGTTCATATTAAATGGTGCATGTCATTTATCTGTGACATTTATTGTTTTCTAAAAATGAAGGTGAAATGTTGTCACATTATGACTGCTGTTAAAATAATGTCATTTTATTCATTTCATTCAACTGAAATGCAAATATTATGTTAAGATGTGAACTTTTCTTTTTAGTATGAATAGATAGAGGATATGTACACTCAAAAAAATGAAATGTTGGCTTTAATTACATTTATTCTGTCAACAGGTTCCACGTTATATTAAGTTATTTAAACTTGTTTTGTCAGGGGTTCAACTAAACAATATTTTTGACTTTAAATAACTTAATGTTCTTGCTAAAATAATGTATTTCCATTCATTTCATTCAACTAAACTGTTGCAAATTAAATATAAATATTAAGTAAAATGTAAAATTTTGCTCACTATGAATAAACAGGAAATAAAGTGGTTTGGATGCATCTTCTTAAAAAACATTCATTAAATTCAGTGTTATGGTTTCATTCAATGCTCAATTCACAGTTTTATTTTTTTATTTAATTATTTGAATTAATAAACATGCATTTGCTTCAAATTTGACGACATTTTCCAGCAACCTTAACTTAGCTGAGAGGCTGGAAACAAAGCGGAGAGCCAACCTCAACCTACATGTGTAAATCTAACAAAATAAGCCACCATCAGCTCACTAATTAACACTTTGTATATATATATATATATATATCTCTAACGCATGAATTCAACCTCAGTAACAAGCTGTCTTGATTGTTCTGACCTTTGAGGGAAGGCGAGCCGGAGAACTCATCAGCTCTTGTTAAAATAATGTAATTATATTAATTTCATTCAACTAAAAGGGTTCAAATTAAATGTAAATATTAAGATGTAAACGTTTGGATAGTTTGCATCTTGCTTTTCATTTTGTGTTCACTCACTGTACTGTGGCTTCAATATTTTGATGGTTCTGCTGCTGTAGTTTATAGTTTTGCTTTTAATCTTTAATTCTGTATTTAATATAAAGGTACAGCACAGAAATTCTATAGAAACTGACATAAATAAACATGCATGTACTTCAAAATTTGACGACATTTTCCTGCTTCATCTGTTTTATATTTACCTGCTCAGACGTCAACCAAACCCTAACTTGCTTATTTTTGTTGTTTAACTTGTGCTTCTCTTATATTTCTATAGATTTGATAGAAAATATAAGAACATGCTTTCACCATGTTCTCCCCTCCTGAATGAAGCGTGTCCTTGTTGTATAAAAAGTGGAATCAGACATGAAGGAGTACACGCTCATGACCTCGCTGGCCTCAGACGGCGTCACAGCCTTGAGGTTGTTGTGACCAGAAGAAACTTTCCTGCAGTACTTTCTCTTCTTCCTGAACTCTATCCTGTAAAAAAAATAAAATGCTGCTTTGAAACTCTTTAATTTGTGCAGAAAAACTCCTTTGACCTTTAACCCCGTCTCTATGACGATGACATCGGGGGGGATGCTCTGGTTTCCTGCTCGGCGCTCTGGCAGAGCTGCAGCCTCTGCTGGGCTGGCAGTTAATCTTCATTAGCTCAAATCAAACAGTTCGCTTCCCCTCATCCTCTCTCTCTCTCTTACAATCCGACCAATTTCCTGTCCTCCAGCTCGCTCCACCGGCTTCTCTTTGGCGTCGGCGAGCGCTGAGCATCTCGTCTAGTCCCTCACAGGAAGGAAGCTTCCGTCGGTTTTCCGCCGGGAATGTGACGGATTGAAGACTGATGCGCGTGTGTGTTCTCGGGCCCCTGCAGCAAATCTTGTTTCTACCTCTTGTGAAGGCGTGAATAATAGACTAGCTGTGTGGTTTGGTGGTTTAAGAGCTGCTTGTATCTTCAAAAACATTTCACAGGGTGGTAACAAACAGCCCGCTGATCTCCACTGCATAATGCATTAATCTGCTATATTTTACCTGCATCCAAACAGGCGCACGATACGACTCGAATTGCTTACAGTGCTCTCACGCCGCGCTCCGAAAAAACATCACCATTGTTCTGATGTTTCATTGAGCGTGACTCCTCTATTTTCATCTGCAAACAATGTCTTTGTGTTCGGCGGCATCGATCCGGTATCACCGCCGTCTACTCACTATAAATAGGCTCGTATTGATTGCGGGATTTATTCATGTGTTATTCATTCTACACGGCCGAAAGGCTTCAACGATGGGTGTTTTTTTTTTTCAGCTCAGAGAAATCAGAAGCATCAAAAAGAACAACTTTATCAAGGTTGCCTGGACACAGTTAACTAATATTAAACTTAGACTTGCTTATTAAACCTTCAGTAAGTCTAAGTTTCTTTTGTCGTGTATCGTTCGCTGGAGTTTTCATGTGAAAAGCAGGGTTGTGGTGTCGCATCGGCTTAAATGCTTTTTTTCAAGGGTCAAACGAATCCTTGAAAATCTCCTGGACTTCAAATAATCAGCCGTATTGAAAGAAATGAAGTGTCGCTAGTGGCCTTCAGATACCCACACTCACTTTATGTAGAATATTGTGTCTCGACCTTACCTTGAATCACGGCGCATCCTGGGCGACAGCTGATGCGGCGGTCATCCTCAGACACTTGAATGACGACCACATATTTTAAGGCTACTGACTGTGTGTGTGTGTGTGTGTGTGTGTGTGAGTGCAACCATCATTTCAATTTCTCTTGCAAACACACGTCGGCTTGTAGCGTTCCCTTTCTGCTGCTTTAACGTTTTAAAAGTGTTTCTATATAAAAAAAAAACCCAAAGAGCAAAAACTAAAAGAGAGAAAAACATCTTGGAAAATAAAAAAAATTAAACCCTGAGCTGCAGACATGTTCTTGAATTACAGGCCACACGTCGACAGTAATAGAGGTGTAATATTATCTATCCATGAGTTGGATCCACAGGCTGAGGGCAGTTTATTGTATGCCTTGCCTGAACCTCACAATCAATATTTAATAACAGACTTGGTGGACTGGTGCAGTGATGAAAGGAGAAGATGCCACAGTGTGCCAGAGAGCACGTAACACACAGCAACGTGGATATTTTGTAGCATGAAGTTATAAAGATTTAAATCACTGCGAGGTTACAGCTTCGGCTCGTTTTTAAGTGAAGGAATCTGCAGATTGTCTGATTTATTAAACCGACATTGAATGTTTTCTTTCTTTCCAAAAAAAAAAAAGAGAAGAAGCAGCCAGCGTTGTCCAACGGACGTCTTTGCTTCTACTACAACCGTTTCTCTGAGGTAACCTTCAGTGCGTCGAACAAAAGCACCACGTTTTATTCAAACACACGTCGAACCCTCTTTGTTATATCTGTGAATGAAAAAAGGTGAAAACTTTGACCTTTGACTTCTCTTTCCTCTCTCTCTCTCTCTCTCTCTACTGGGGATGCAGTTGTGACGGTGAGACAGTACGGGAGTGGATCGGACACAAAGTGGACACACAGTGGACAGGCCTCGCCCAGGACAGCGGACAGCACAGGAAAGAAGGACGGCCCTCTTAAGCACCAGCCAATTCCAGTGTGAGCTATTTTTTGGAGGGGGAAATACGCTAATTCGCTTTCTTGCCGAGAGTTAGACGAGAAGAACGATACTACTCTCACGTCTGTACGACAAACATGAAGCCACGGCCGGCAGCCAGTTAGCTTAGCTTAGCACAAAGGCTGGAAACAAAGGGAAACAGCTAGCCTGGCCCTGTAAAACTTCTTGTCACATTAACAACCAAGCTCAATAGTTAGCAAACAAGCTAGCTGGGAAAGCTAAACAGCCCAACACAGCAAAAATAGAAAGAGAGCTATCGTGACTGACTAGTCCTAGCATGCTCCTTACTAGCAGTTAGCTAACCAGCTACAATAACACATATTTGGTGAAAGTGCGCAGGATGTGCAACATTCTTGTACGCTCAGCTATTAAATCTCGGTAAGAATGCGAGTAAACGTATTTCCCAAAGTGTCAAACTATTCTTTCAAGCTACGAAAAAAATGTCCAGCTAACATGCCCAGATGCTGGTGCTCTTAAGACACAATTTAGCATCTCTTAGCTGATTTAAACAAGAGGCTTTTTAGGGGGGGAAATACGTTAATTTGCTTTCTTGCCAAGAGTTAGATGAGAGGACAAATATGGAGCCGAACCAGCAGCCGGTTAGCTTAGCTTAGCACAAAGGCTGGAAACAAAGAGAAACAGCTAACCTGGCCCTGTAAAACGTCCTGTCACATTAACAACCAAGCTCAATGGTTAGCAAACACGCTAGCTTGGAGAGCTAAGCAGGCCAGCTACTGTGACTGACTAGTTTAGCCCCTAGCTAGTTAGCCCGCCAGCTATAAGTAGCCTCAACATCACCAGGATTTAATAATACATATTCTTGTTTGCCCAGCTCTTAAATCTCGTAGGAACGTGAATAAACGTATTTCCCAAAATGTCAAACTATTATTTCAAGCTAAGAAAAAAATGCAATCAGCGTTTTCCACACCCGGCTAATGTGCTTCTTGTCACCACTTGAATTTTGGTTGAGATCTCGACTGTCACGCCTCGACTTGGGCTACACAGTAATATACATACAAACAGGTCGATGTATATTTACTATGTTTAGTGAGAACAGCATAGTGAGTTGTCACTGAGGGAATGGAGTCAACTTTACTAAAACAACAAAAAATAAACAAAAATGTGAACACGACGGAGGGGAAAAGATAGAACAAGAGAGAGACTATGAAAGAAAAGAGAGAAAAAGACGAGAGAGAATGGCAGGGAGAGGTTGTGAAACAGTACAACATCAGACAGGCACTGGAACATAACAACACAGAGAGAGACAAGTATTAGGAAAAATGGTTTAATATAGGAGACAGAAGCAAAAAACTGCATCACACAAGAACATACGTTTACAAAAATAATTCTGACTGCTTCAGCTACACAGTTAGTTCACAGAGAAGGACAGAGAAACCGGAAAAATCTAAACAGCTAAAAGCAAAAAATTTCTAATTAGTTGATCTCTTTATTAAACTAATACATTAATCCACTGAAGGTGACTAAATATTTCTATTCCTTCTTTTTCTATAATTGTCTTATCGTGTAGACGGCACAATACAGAAGTCAAATGAAACTTACCGCTGTTGTATAGACAAACTTGCTAGAACTATTTTAAAAAAGCAAAAATAAAATAAAATCTGACGCTCACCTACTCTCTGATTTCGGAAAACAAACAAACAAACCAAAAAAAAAAAAAAAAGAACGAAAGAAAGAAAGGTAGAAAGAAAGAACAACACTCAAGTGAGGAAAAAGAAGTGAAAGAAATAAAGCCAAAGATCTTCTAGAAAATCTTATATCAAAAGCCAACTTTCTTGATGCCAGCTAGAAATCATACTCGGGGACCAGTCACGGTCGGGCCACACCACCAGGCCAGACAGCTTTTTTTTTCTAAGATTTTTTTTGTTGTATCCTTTAATCTCCAGTATAAAAAATTCCACTGGTACAAAATGCATAAGTACAATCAGTTGTAGAAATAGGAAAGCCTGCATTTTTTGTACTTTTTAAATCCCATCCAGTGACAGATTTTTCGAAGTGTTGTCAAACAAACATACATCACGCTTACAGGATCCACTGAAATGCATTGACTTTGGCTTCTCTCAAGACAATAACTTTAAAACTACTTAAAATTTTTGAGAATTAAAAGGAACAAAAAAACCCAAGAACAAAACAAAAATAATTTGGATAATTTCTACAGACAACAAGCTCTTTTTTTTTTTTATACGGCACGGAAAGAGAGAACACACAAAACATTTTTCCTCCAAAAAACTTGACATAAGCCATAAATGCAAAGAAACGACAAGTTCAAAAAAGTTTTTTTTTTCTTTTTTTGTCCTTTCAGATTTCATTGTTGTTTGATAAATAGCACTTAAGATAATTAAGAAAGAAAGGAGAACAGAGAAGTGAACAGTGACAAGATAGAAAGATTACAACGAGCATCGGCGATGACAGCCCCTGAGGCGAGCCGCTCGACAGAAACTCCACGTTTCCACGACCCTCTTGTGCTTCGACATTGAAACAAAGACGAGATGCTTGACACCAGACTGTGCAAACCGTGAGACTGTTGGTTCTTTAAGTTAGCGTCGACTCGAGACAGCACAGGATTACGTAGCCTCCACACTTAACGGATAATTGTGCGAGAGTGAGGTGACGATGTTGAAATGTGCAATCGTAGCTCTCGGGTGTTAACATCTGCACGCGCTGGTTTTAGTAAAAACCGGTCCGTTAAACACTGATTGGACCGCGGGGGGGACGGACTCCTCTCGTCCAGCTTTCACACAGGTAGTTATGGCTGTTTGTGGCACTGCTCATGTGTATATATACTGCATTATTTAAGAAAAAAAGTCTGCTCGCCTCCGTCTCCATGAGATCAGATAAAAAGTTTGGTATTGGGTTTGGTCTTTGAGACGATAATGAAAGCTGTCTTGGCTTCATCTCAGGCTGCGGCTGTTTGTTTTCGCCTTGCGCGGACCTGTGGACGTGACCCCCTTTCCTCTCTCCAAGCCGACGAGCGTTTTTTATTTCCCCTGTCGCTATTCCAATAAGACGTCTCTCCACATAGCCCTGTTTCTAATAACCCCGGTTAGCCTGGGAGACAACAACAAACCGAGAGAGCGGCAAACGGCTCGCGAGGACGTTAACGGCCATTTCAGCGTCTCCTCACCGCTCCGCTCTGCCGGCCGATCGGATGAAATGGCGGAAACCCAGACTTTGACGAGTGGGAGGTTAACTGCACACGAAGGTGAACCTAGACTTGGCACACATCACTGACTCGACTTGACAACATCTTCTACTCTTATAATACTGGTACGACGCTCCCTGGTTAAGGCGACTGGTGAGCTTCTGTAGAAAATAATGCTGCCTTTTTTTGTAGTTTTTTTTTTGTAGTTTTTTTTGCAGAGCGTAAACTAGGCTTTCAGGGAGGGGTATCGGGGGCAGTTGAATAGACTTGACAACACTGTGCCCATGTAAACGGCTTGACTATGAGAGTGTCAATAACACACTTTGGCATCTAAACATGATTTTGGCCCATTACACCACAAAGACTCACGTATGGAGAAGTCTTACAACCACTTAAAATAAAATAATTCAATCAAACGAGTTAAAAACTTGCTCCGGACCGTCCCGCCTTCCTCTTTTTCGACTTACCGGAGGAGGACGGCGGCAGCAGCAGCATTGGCGGCGGCGGCGGCGTGTGCTTTTTCCTCAAAAGATCGAGGCTCGTTTGTGAATGAGCGAGAGTCTTGCCTTGTGCTTACATCATGAAAGCAAACGCAGCTCGTCCGAGGTGATACACGAAAGTAATGATGAGACGAACGGCACCGGCTACAACCAGACAAAAAAAAAAAAGAGGATTTGGAGGAAAATAAGGCTTTGCGTATGACTCTCACCTCAATTTTTTTTAAAATATATATATATATATTTCAACGGCGTGCGAAGAAAAACAATCAGAACAATACACACTGGAGTCTGACGTCTTGTGTGTGTGTGTGTGAGGAGTGCAAAGATTTGTGGTAAGGCTTTTGATGGATAAAACGGCTGCTGTACAATGGCTAAAAATATCAGTGCGTGAATTCTTGCGCGTTGCGTGTTGCGGGGGCGGTAGCTGGTCGCTGTAGAGGCGTTCACGCTCAGGGGCTCTCATTGCACAACAAGAAAAAGTAAAAGTGTGAGGTCTGCACGAGAATGTGTGTGTTTACGTGTCCGTGTGTGCGTGTATATAGATATATATATATATGACACATGGGCACTTTTTTTTTTGTTCATTTGTATGTTTTTTTTTGTTTGTTTTTTTTTTTTTACATCTTTACAAAGAAAAAAAGCAAACATGACATTTTCAGGCAACAAGACCACAGAATAGCAAGTTAACAAACTCTTTTTTAAATCTATATTTTAAATATGAGGGATCCATACAAAACACTTATAATAAAATACCCATGTTATCAAATAATTTCACAAGAAATACACTGACGCGCTAGGCAGGAAGTACCTTCAGAATTTGGCACTAAACTCCACTGATCTTGTCTTTTTTTTTCGTTATAAGACATTTTGCTGAACAACAAAACACATCTAAATATTGTTTCCCACGAGAGAAATAAAATAATAATGACATTGATGCTTCACAAGCTGACATTATATATATATAGATATATTTATATTTATATATATTTTTAGGAATTTTATATAGCTAATTAACCAACAAGAAATTTAGCAAATAGGGACTCCTTAAAAAAAAAGAAGAAAAATAAAGAAAATAACCCAACAAAGTAACTATTATAGTAATATGAAAGGCTTTGTCTATTGTTCAAGTAAACTGATTTTTTAGTCTTCTCTTGAAAAACATGAGAACATTTAAGACCATTAGACTTTGTGATGAAACCACAACTAAACTCACGAGAAGCACCGACGTTAACGCAGGTTACAGGTAAATCTTAGTACGTTTTTTGTCTGTTTTTTTTTCCTCTATACATTTAAACAGTAGAAAATATAGGTCATTTCATCATGTGCATTTAAACCACGGATTGTCTATCTGTGAGTCAGTTCAGCAAAAGGTGACACAAGTAGGTAGCATTTCTCCCACCCAAACAGGGCAAATGTCTTTTTTATTTTTACCTTTAAACTACTCTAGAAAAAAGTGGTTCTATATATAGACTTTGAATGAGAAACAGAGCCACTTAAAATGGCCTTATCAAAAAACTTTACACTGCCTGAAAAATGTAAAAACCATTGGAGAGCTCTGAGAGAGTCTAATATTGATCAGACAGTTTTTACTCAAAACTGTTTGGAAGTAGTCTTATTTCTTCAGAGAAACTGGCGCTTCCGACTGCTTCTGGCCCGCGTTTCATACTTTTTTATGTGTTTTATCGGCGCCAGAAGCAAGATGACGCGCCAATTCCTGTGGTGAACTTTCAAGTTTACTTTAAATGAAGAAGAAAAGGAAAGAAAACTGACATAAAGAAGAAGAAGAAGAAGAAACCCAAATAAAAACAAAAAAGAAAAATGCAAGAAAACATTTTGAATGGAAATCACTTTGCCACAGGTTGTTGTGTTTTTTTTATATCTCCAAAAAAAAAAAACATTTGTTTATTTCCATAAAAATCTCAGTCTCTTTGTGTTTTTTGTCTGTTTTTCATATGAATGCAGCTTTTATATATCTTTTTCACATTGATTCATTTTTCTTAACACCCACCACCCTCCACTCCCTTTCGTCGCCTCGCTCCCTCCCTGAAAACCCCTCCCCGGAAAAAAAATAGATCCAAATGAGGTCACATGCAAAAAAACAAAAAAACAAAAAGAAAAGAAAAAAAAATTAAATAAAAATAAAGTCCAAAAAGTTCAAAGTTCAAAAGGTCAGTAGGCGGCGGTGGAGGAGGAGGAGGAGAACCAGGTTATGATCAGGTGAGCTCGGAAAAGACATCAGAAAAACAATGACGGGAGGGACGAGGAGGAGGACGATGACACTTTTTTTTTGTTTGTTTGCTCGGCGGGGATTTTTGTTTCATTTAAAAGTTTGTTTGATTTTGGACGGGGTGGTACGGGGACGAAGGGGGAGGGAGGGACGCCACGGAGACATGCTAGGCAAACGATGAGCTAACAGGCATGGAGATGGTTTGTTTCTAAAAGGGGGAAAGAAAAAACGGGAGAGGAGAGAGTTACACACAGAGAGCCAGAGCCGAACACCACAGCAAGTCTTCTTTTTTTGTAAAATCAGAAACAACAACAACAAACAACAACAAACGAGCAACAACAACAATGCAAACCGGCAGAACAGCAACACCACTCACTGACTTCATTGGCAATTTTTAGCTTTGATTTTATGCTTTTTTTTTTTTAATGATATTAATGTTATAGGTTTATATACTAACAGGCAACAACACACACTTATACATTCGCACACACACACACACACACACACACACACATACATACATACACAAAAAACAGAGAACACCCAAAGCTTTAATCCATCAGATCCCGGATGGATGTTGTCATTTGGGAGATAATAAGTCGTATTTTTTGGAGGCGGGGGAAGTGAGGGTGGGGTCTTTAATATGCTTTTACTTTGAAAGGGTGGAGGAAAGGGGGAAGGACGGGGCGCTACGGACAAATAAAACAAAAACAAAAAACACAAATTAAAGTAATTAACAAAATTATAATAATAAACGCGAGGGGGGGAGAAAAAAAAGGTTCGACAAGTGAAGAAGAAGAAGTCCCACTACGGATGGAGAGAGGGGGAGAGTGGTAAAAAGAGAGAGAGGTGGATGAATGGATGAACAGCACAGAGAGATGTGTGTGTGTGTGGTGGATGGATGGGTGACACAGGGTGGAGGAGGAGGTGGAGTGCGTTGGGATGGCGGCATGAGTGTGTTGTGATTGTGGTTTCTGCACTGAAAAAACATGAAAAACACCGGAGAACCCAATTCCACAAGACTTCTCCACAAGGGTCTACTTTAATGATGCTGTAATACTTTATAGGAGTCCAATAACTTAACGATAGGCAATAAATAAAATCCTTTTTTTTTTCATCTGAGGCAGTAAAAATGTTGTATAAAAATAGAACTGCTTTTTTTACAAATAAAATTTACAGGCCTGTGGCTTTCTGTACTTTGAATTACTCTTTTTTTTTTTTTTAAATCTTTCAACAAACATCAAGTATTTTCAGTTACCACCTTTAACCCATAAACTCTTTTTTTTTCATTATTAGAATTATTATTATAGCCTTCATCAAATTCTGGATGTTATTTTGAAAATGTTCTACATGCTGTAATATCCCTTTCACAACAAAGACCAATGTGATCTGACCCAGAAAAGTAGTTACTAATTATTTTATCTTCTGAGAAATAAAAAACTGTTTTTTTTATTTTCACATAAATAATAAGACGTAGCTGGATTGTGTGTGTGTGTGTGTTTGTGTTTGTGTGTGTTATTTTTTTTTCTTGTGGTGGACTGTAACTGTAACTGTAGGCTGACGTCGCCATTGACTAGAAATGTAAAAGAGGCCACTAACGTTTTTGCAGCCTTTGCTCCCGGGTTGCCAGCAGGCGTAGAGGGTTTTTTTTATTTATTTTTTTTATTTGGAGAAGCAGCGGCGGCCTGCAACCAACACCGCGGAGGTCAAAGGTCGAATGTGCATATCTGCGTGCGCGTCAAAATTTTTTTTAAAAATGAAGAAAAAGAAAAAAAAAAAAAATGAACCCATCGCCAGGCCTCAGGTTCACAATGAGAGAGAGAAGAAAAAAAAGATTAAAAAATCATCATGGCTCCTTTGTCTTTACCTCGGTTCTGACTGTAACTAGTCCTCAAAAATGTATAAATAATCACTGAGAAAGAAAAAAAAAATTTAAACAAACAAACAAAAAAAAGCTACCCAAGATAGCTACTTCCTTCCATTGTAAAAATAAAAAATAAAAATTGCACAAAGTAATGGCGGTAATGGAAGCGTTCATGTGTGTCAAAAAAAAAAATTAATTGTAATAAATAATAATACTTGAAAGCTAACATAAAAATCTTCAAAAAAGCAAGAAAAACAAGAAAAAAAAAACAAAAAAATTAACAAAACAAGGCGTGTGTGTCTCCCTCAGGGTGGTTGTAGGTCGTCTCCCCCTCCCTCCCACATCCCTCCCACATCCCTCCCATCAAACACCACCCACCCCCCAGTCCCTGTGTAGAGGTCGTGGCTCGGTTTGCTGTTTTTTTTTTGTCATTTTCATTTTTTTTTTTTTTTTTGTGGGGGGGAGGGACTTACCCTAGCAGTGCTAACATGGGGAGCAGATAGACCCTAGTGCTAAGATCAGTACGGTTTGCTGTCGTTCTTGGAGCGCTTCAGCTGCACCTTCAGCCGTTTCATGCCGATCTGGAAGCCGTTCATGGCCTGGATGGCTGCCTGTGCCGACACTGGATTGTCGTAGCTGACGAAGCCTGCGGGGGGCGACACCAGAGAAAAGATGAATTATTGCTAAATTAATAAAGCTAGAAAAGCTTAGAGTTACACAAATAAAGGTATAACAGCAGCACCAAGCTACTATGCTATCCTTTGAGCACACCAAGTATCACAGGATGGCTGACTAATGTTAGCAAGCTACTTAGCTACATTAGCTAAAATTTGTTTACGTTGTAAGTGCTAGCCAAAGCTATCAAAAAAAGAGCTTCTCAAGTGTCGACGAACCATTGGCCAAATGGAAACGAAGTCAATTTCAAACCACAGAATAATGTACGACCTTAACATGGTTATGGTTTTAGTGTTTTCTTCATGGTCCAGGTATTTAACTAAAAAATCCAAATAGAGACACAAGCAGGATTATGCTAATTAAGTTAGCATTTAACATGTTACATGTTAATATGGTCTGCCATTGTTCCAGCGGCCCTTAAAGTCCGACAGAAATGTCCCTTTGGACTGAAAGTCCATGGCGGTACTTATTTTAACCCAAACCATGATCTTTTCTGAATCCTTCCAAAGTAGTTTTGATGCCTGAAGACTAAAATGTGTATTATTGTTACCCTGACCATGAGGGTTACCATTGTTAAATAACCCTCTCCTGACTATTGACGGTGAAAGTCACCCAACAAAGGTCACCTTACCTCCTCCTCTGCTGCACGTCCAATTACACTAAGACATTAAGAGCAAAAAGACTCCAGGGCAAATGTGTATTTTTGGAAAAAACTGGCCTTCAGAACATTGGGCTTTTGTTTTTGGAATAACTGTTGGCTGTCAGACAAATGCTTTTGGTCCAATGGGATGTTTTCGGACTGTTGGGGTTTCGAAATAATAATACTGTTGGAACAATGGGCAGTCCTCCCTAATGTAGCTAGCAGGCAGAAGTAAGATAGCCAGCTTAGAGGGTGTCTTCACTAGCATGTGTCGGCTAACACTTCATGATAAATTCCACTTTTCTAAGAAAAGACTGAACACGAACATGTTCACTGTGCATTTGGTTGGGTTGGAGGTCTGGAAACCATCCATGGACGGACCACAACAGAGATGATTGGTCGCTTCTATTTTGCCAGTTGCACTGTTTGTGTTAGCATCCCTTTAATCTCAGAGATTACATTTCCCATAATAAATAAATGTCTGCAATCAAATGTTTTCATCTCTTTTCTGTTTGTTTTGCGCCGTAAATCAGCAGATTTCCCTCCAAATCTGACTCATGGAGAGCAATAAGCTTCCGCTTGTTTATTTACAGCAACAATACTGTCTCAAAATTAAAGTGTCATAATAAACTGACGTTAAAATACCACACAAGGCACCCTCACCGTGTTTCTGTGTCTTGAGATCTGATTTATCTGGATTACATTTACATCTACATTAAAATACACCCCTGGTACACAATAAGGAAAGATTAAACTTTAATGACTCCTGGAGGGGAACTGGGCTGTTGCATCAACAAAATAATGAAAGAATGAAGCTACAGTAAAAACAAATGGGGGGTTGGTGACACCACTGTGAAGCGTCGTCCACGAAAGTAGTAAAACCCTGAGACAAAAAAACACAGTAAAACCGCCGTATCTGCTCCAATATTTTGACCAACGATGTGTCAAACATCACTGCTGGTCAAAATAAAGGTTTTCGGAGCAGACGGTGAGATCATATTGTGTTGTATTGTCTCTCACAAAGTCATGTTTGTGCACACTCCCTCTCGTAATGTCTGCAACCTCTAAAACTGACAGTAAACTCCTCGTCTCGCTTGTCTCGCATCCATCCTCACAATCCATTGTCTGACAAGTATCAATGCCGTCTGTCTGCGCGCTGTTCCTTCCCGGATCCATGCTTGATTTATTTCTGTTTCCCTCAGTTGCTACACGAGGAATGGAGACGCATTATATTTAGGTTTTTGGTGTCAATATTGACAAATGCTATGCAAATGGAAATCTACAGCGCACTTAAATGCATTTCACCCTGGATTTGAAGCTCTGGTTTTTCTACACGCCGATCAGGTAGGATGTTAAAAACAGGCTGGAAAGGAGTCTCCTGCGGTGCTAGTTCAGGGGTGGATCCCTTTTAGTCAGGCCAACAAGCCCTGTCCCAAATGTTGGATGAGTAATATAGACTCCTTTGCCTGAATTTTGGAGGACACAACCAGTGTGTCCTTTGCAGCCCTCAATATCTTTCAACCCATTTCCTGGTCAGCTTGTGTAAGTTTGGAAATATCACGGGGAGATGCAGGAGAATGTCGTCACGGACGTTTTGAGTCATGCTTTATTTGACAGGTCTTTAAAAGTTTCCTGGAAGGAATCGTGTACGCTGGTGCTAATTGTACAGAAAATAGAGACAGTTATTGATTTCCAGAATTACCTTGAAAGACCTGCTAAAATATTAGAACTGGAAAAGCTGACAAACTCATTCCAAACCCAAGAAATTATTCATATATTACTGGAATCTCCGTATTTGACCACTGTATGCTTCCCTGTGGACAAATATTACAGTAAACTAAGCTGGAAGTTGAACACTGTCTCAGTTTTTCTTGCAGTCAGTGACAAATACCTTCTTAAGAATTTAGTTACATAAAGGTTCTTCTTCGTAAACCATAGAAAAAGACACTGAAGGATGTGGGTAAAGTAAGCCAGACATAGTGCAACGGGCACTTTGTTCTTGCTAACAGCCTTGACATGTTTTGTCTACAGTGGACTTCCCACTGGTAAACTTGAACTTTTCTGAGCCTGAATTCATGAATATTTTTGCCAACCATGTCTGTTTTCATGTCCACGTCGTAGGGGATGGATGGTGGACATGAGCCAGATTCTCAGACCACCTGTTCGGTGAATTATTTTGCACCAATATCTGAGATAAAATCTGTAATTATGACCTGAGGTGAACACTGTTCAGACACTGGTTATTACAAGAATTCCCCTACGATACGAACATGGCAATTGAGCTTGGCCTTCATCTCCTCTGAAGGACTTTGTTGGCTGCATCCTTCAGAGGATCCAGCCCCTGAACTGGGACACAGCTAGCAAAGAAAAAGGACAGATAGCTTGCAGGTGTGTGTCCCGTACCGAAGCACTTGCTAAGGTTTGTCTGTTTGTCGATGAAGACTTTGGCAGAGACCACGTTTCCGAAAGGCATGAACATCTGGAGTATGTCCTGGTCTCCAAACTCCTGGGGCAGGTGGTAGATGAACAGGTTGGCACCTTCGGGACCTGGCGGGGCGAGATACAGAGCGGGTATAAGGTCAGAGTGGTTTTTCATTAAGCAAAGCTGCAGGAGAGGGAGCGTTGCATTGTTGCGACCGGCACTGTTGTGCTGTCGTCATAGGAACGCGGCTGAAGCACACCGCTTAGCACAATATCGCATGACCTTGAGTTTGTTATTGCTTTTAAACAACATTGTGCAATTGTATTGGACATTAAACAAAGATGAAAGCTTTTGGTTTTCATTTAATAATTATATTTCGGCACTCGAACAAAAGTAGTTCCGTTCTCTCGCTTTTTATTCATTCATTCATTCTCTCAGCCGTATGTCGTCTCTCTTCAGAGAGGTTGTAGGTCGTCCCCACTTCTACCACACAAAGGTCAGATCTCTCAGGCTCATTAAACATGCTCCCCAGCGCTAAATGAAGCCGTGAGGGAGCTCGCTATTTGCCACCTCTTTGTCTCCTCCGAGGGTTTTGAACTCCCGGATGGATTGTCAAAGAAAGTACGCGTCTTTACAGATGGATCTTTGTTGGAAGCAGAGATGTGAAGTGGACGAACACATAGTATGTGGCTCGATTTCTTTTTTACTAGACATTTCATCATCTGGTGTCTGCTATTCAACTCGGTTTGGGAGCTTTTTGTGGAAAATTGAACTTAACACCAGATTTGTGTACAATCCTCAACAAAAGTATTGCTGATAATCGTAGAGAAGTCTGAATATGCAAACAAATAAACTCATTTTGCACCACTGAATATATATTATTATATCGAGCTTGTTTTTTTCATAAAGACAGATCTGTGACTTTATGTTTATTTTAAATATTCAAACAAAAAGCGGCTACATGTAGTTAATTATTTAGACCCAGTTTTTCATTTCAAGTTTTTTTCTGAGCTGTTCTTATCAAAAAAAAAAAACTATACTAAACTAAATATTTTCCAATTAAATGTTGCAAACTCAACTTTCGAATGTTTTGCTCCATTTAAAGGTCTTTGTTCACATATCGTACAAATAACCATCATTACGCTGACATACTCGACTTAATTCATGATGTTTTACCTCGATTTAACTCTCAGTTAAGAGTTCAGAAGTCTTGTGTTGTCTGTTTGCTATTCTACAAGTAGGAAAGACTGAATGTGAACTCCCACTGAGCAGCAGTGATGTGCAGACAGACGGCCTCGGGCTACTGACCCTCTTTCTGGCTGCCAGCGGCCCCTTGCTGCTGCAGCAGGGACTGGCTGTAGAGGGTGGGCAGCGCTGCGGCGGCATACTGCTGGATCCCTGAGTAAGCCTGCGTCAGCGCGTCCATGGTGCCCGCCGTCCCGTTGGTAAGCCCTGCGCCGCCCAGGCCTCCGTTTAGAGCCGCCATACCTGAGAGCATTTGAGCAACTTTACATAAAACCCAACAATAAAGAAAGAAGAGTGCACTTACTCATTAGCGCTCCCACTGAAGGTTGTGTTTTTACCACACATACACACACTCACAAAGACGTACACGGACACACACGGACGTTCACACAAGTTACACACGTCAACAACAACAACACACACATAAGACACATTAATACTGTTTCTAATAACAAAACACGACAGGACACACACAGAGTATCAGTTTAAACATATTAAAGTTCAGTATGAGCGTAGCTGATGACAGCCAGAGCTGCACACAGGTGTACTCAAGATCAGAAGCACGCAGCGAGGCATGCACGCACATGAAAACACACACGGAGACACAAACAGTCATGTCTACACAACATCGAAACACACTTAACTGACAAACAGGGACGTGGCTTGTAATGAAGGTCCCCATTAACTTAATTACTAAAACTTTTATTAATTTAATGCTTTAATGTTTTATTCAGCTTTGCTGTCTCATGTAAGGCGCTTTCAGTTTCTTTGAATTGCCTTCCACAAACAAATCAATAATGATGATTCATCCAGTAAATATTCCTTTATATAAACGTAGAAGTAGTATGTAAAATCCTCTAAAGCTCTATTTTAGTGCGAGGTGTGACCGGAGGTGCTTTTTCAGCCTGTGACGTCTCTCTTTGGGGGGGTGGAGACACCCTCACATGGAGCGAGGACGAAGGACGGAGGGGGGCAGTCGGGTTTAGAAAGTGAAGGGACGCAGCAGTAACACTCATTAGCTGCTTGTAACGGCTTAATATCACGACGGAGGGCAACTTGTCTGAGGGGGTCTGACATTGGCTCGGCGTCCTGTCGCCTCACCGTCAGACACAGTGAAATAAATTATCACCGCAGAGCTCTGGATTATAGGTCACTCATTTATTCAGGAATAATTGCACTGGTGACCTTTGCAATTCAATTAAGGCCTAGATGTGTTTAAATGAGGGCGGTGGTGGTGGTGGTGGTGGTGGTGGTAGAGGGATGAGGTGGGGGCGCGTGGAGGGTTAGCCAGGACAAAATGTGATGCAAAGCGTCCCCCTCCATTTGAAAGACGTGTGTGTGTGTGCCCACATGTCCTGTGTTTCTGTACCTGTGTGCGCTCGAGTAGACGCGTATATGATTTACACAGCGGATACAGCCACTGCAGCCGAGGAGCGGTAAAGGTCAGAGGAGAATAATGTGGTGGAAGAGGCCGGTAGTACAGGATCTCTGCTGTAATAACAGCTCTGATTAAGATCCCAGACCCGTCTCCCCAGAGGTCAAAGGCAGGACACACACCGCACAGCTCGGCAGGCGCTGGTGGACCACACAGCCCGCCGAGTTGATTCAGTTCACACATGGATAGAAACGAGCGTGTCTGGTCTGGATCAAACCACACTTTCAAGTAAATCCCGACAGCATCTAGTGACTTGTTCAGACTTTAAATACCAACACGCTTGATATTAAACCAGCTGCCCTGCAAACACCTTTTATCATAAAACTAACACTCGTTTGCAGACGATGTCTTTTTATATCTTTCTGACAATGGCAGAGCTATTGGGACAATTTTGTATTTCAATGACATGCAAATGGACAATTTTTGTATTTTGGGGCTTGAAATATATTTACCAATGTTGGTTCATTTTAAGATTTACAAATTAGAGCATGACATGCTCAAATAAATCTGTATTTTTTGCAACAAAATCAGTGTTTAGTCTTTCTGGCATGAAAATCAACCTATTTTGTATTTTTTTAAACAAACTACAAAACAATTTGCACGTAAATGATTTCTAATTTATTTTATAATAGGAAAAGTATTGTATAATATATTTTGTATTTATTTCATAGGAAATGTGTCAAATTTTTGTACTTTCTTAAAAGGAAAATGATCAAATTTGGTCATTTTGTATTATTTGATACAAAATGAATCACTCAAGTTGTACTTTTGGTATATTATAATATTTTTTTCCAGAAAAATTGTGAAATTTACTTAATTCTGGCATGAAAATGATCAAATTCAGATTTCTTTGAGGATATATGCCTTTTGCCACCCTCTCATGTTCACACAGACATAAGACACAACAAAACAACGTGACAGTGTAAGACGACTTTGACAAACACGAGACGTGTGAGGCGACAGCAGCACGTCAGCTCTGCCCGGACGGCACCGCAGCACTCTTACAGCGAGCATAACCCAGGACACAACCAGGAAGCGGATGGAGAGATGGAGGATTCAATGAATGGATGAAAGATCTGTGGCCGGATGAGTTCATGAAGCGGCCGTCATTGAGAGAGTGAAGACAGTTTCAGTAAAACTGAGACACAGAGAGACGATATATAAATTCTGATTCACGTTTCGTCTGTTGTATTTTTTCTACTTTTCTCTTATTCAGTCTGTCATTGGTGTAAAATATAGACTTTCATATCTACAATAAAACAAGTGATTGATTTAAATCTGCAAAAATCAATATTAATTTGTCAAATTTCATCCTACGAGTTAAACTATGCAGTTAAAGATTGTTCCATGTAGACTATGATACATCCTGACATTAGAGTTGAACAGTTGGATGGGTTTTTTAATAAAGTCAGCCTTTGTTAAATTATATTAAATAAACTGGAGCACACTGGCAAGTTTATTTTTCCCTTTTTAGTACAAAGTTTGCACGTTATTCTTGAACAAACTCACTTTTTTAGGCTTTAATTTGGAGTTTTAGTGAGAAATCTTTTTTCTTTTATTTACATTAAAGTTTAAATATGATAAATTGTCAGTTTTAATTAAAAACATCACATGAATCAGGCTTTAAAAACCCCATTCCAGTCAAACTCTAATGATGCGCCGTGTTAGCCGCACGGCTGCGTCTCTCTGCATCGACTCACAGGTGATGTCGCCGTTGGGCGTTGATGGTCAGAAAGGTGGGTGGAGATGGAGGTGGAGATGCTGATGACAGGGTGAATACTCACTGTTGATGCTACCTGCTAGTGCATTTATGTTGTTCAGGCCCACAGTAGCGCCTGCCAGGCCCTGCAGGGTGCCCAGAGAGGTCAGAGAGTTCATGGCCCCGGCGTTGGAGCTGGCTGTGGTGCCCGCGGCTGCGGGAAGAGCAGGGCAAGGAGGGAGGGAAGGATGGGAGGGGAGGAGAGGAGAGGAGGAAGAAGGGCGGAGGCGAAGAGGGAGAATAGGAGACAAAGGAACAGACTTGTTATACAAGCATTAAACGCACCTCAAGGTCTCCGTTTAGAGGCTTCCTTATTAAATACATATTTAAAAAAAGCTACTTCACACAGGCTGGCGTTTATAGAGTTCATACAGAAGGTGCTACCTGTACAATTTAACATCAGCAAACTGCCGTGAATTTGAAATACTCGTGTTAGCAGCAAATAAATGAAACCACTGCTGAGAAGACTGACTGCCTCTGCGAAGGTTAGTGATTAACTTTAGTCCTCTTTACTCTGAAACAGCAGCTGTGTTCACATGGACTCTAATATTTCCAATAATCAGAAAAAACGTCTCATAGAACAACCTCGATCAGAAGAGATCGGCCCGGTCCGACTGGATAGGGAGGAGCTGAGTGTAAATGCATCTCCCGTGAAGGAAACTCAATAAAACATGTTACAGTAACGTGAAGTGACACGAACAAGGCAGGAACGTTTAGACGGATGTCAGAAAACTTAGATTCTGTGCTTCGGGGCATGTAAACGCAATCATCAGTCCATGTGAAACGTTACATTGGAATCTCTACTGATTCCAGTCGAGCTGAATAAATAATCATGTCCATGTAAACTGCAGCCAGTGAGACGGAGAAGCTAAATTCTCAGTTTTCTTGAATTACATCCAACCTTTAAAATTTGATTCATTTAATTTGTTTCCAAACTGTTGAAAGCTGCATTAAAGGCCGAGAGCTGTGCATCGTTGGACATCCAACTGGAGCGCTAATGTCTGTAGTTTCTCAGTTATCTGCATTATTTTGGTGAAAAATGTCACTTATTATGACAAAAGCTGGCGAAACCCCTGCAGTACCTCTGTGGACCCTCTGGGTGTTTGAAGATCCCTGATCTGCATAACATCAGCCATCGTCTACATATTTTATATGTCCTGACATAACTTTGGTTAAGACTTAAAGTGCACCTGTCGAGTGATTTGATGATATTTCTGCTTTAGTTACAGCAGCAGGATAAATCATAATAAGAAAATATATAAAATACATAATAATACATTTAAATATTGCTTTATTAAAGTTTTATCAAGCTGCAGCCTTGACGGAGGTTACGTGTGTCTGCTCAGGGTTTGTTGGGAGGTTTGCAGGAGCTAGCTGCTGTTCTCTGTGATGATAAAGGCTAACAAAGTCTGTAAGTAGACTCAGCGAGAACGGAGAAAGGCCGGAGTTCAGGAGAATATCAACCAATGTTCTCCACAGTGATCTCATTTTCTTTCAGTGTGATGATTCGATGATATGCTTAATATATTACAAGTAGCACCTTTAATTCAGCTAAAGGAATGGCGGCACCTTGACCCTACATACAAAAACAGCATGTAAAAGATTATATGGAGATGAAAAGACATCTAAAGACCGTGTGGTTCGTTCTGATAGGAGAGAGTCACAAGAGCAGGTACTCAAGGCGATGCTGTAATTGCATTGAAAGAACAAAATAAAATAAAAAGCAGACATACTGTATGTACAGAGAGGCAGGAGCACAATCAGAAGAGTTCTTTTTTTTTCTTTTTTTTAGGCGTGCAAATCTTTTCGGTTTATAATCCTGAATCGTTTTGGAGTTCTTTCTTCGTTTGAGAATCACAAAAAAACACCACACGGAAAACACACGGAACTTCAACAACACACAGCGGACACAAACTCACACACACATACACCTGGAGCGCACACACCGATGTGAAATGTGTGCCATACATGAGCTACTGCGTCAGTAGTGGTGGTGGTTGGTGGTGGTGGTTGGTGGGATGGCGGGAAAGTATGGTGCAACAAAAGCTCACAAACCAAAAAAAAAAAAAAGATTTGATCTATTAATTTACCCTTGATCTCATCAAAGCGATGCCAACAAAGCAGGATTGCCGCTGAATATATTAAGAAATGGTGCGATAAAGGAGGAGCGTTATGTCGGCACATGGTGCAAAACAAAAAAACAAAAGAAAGAAAGGAACACTGGCCTGTCTCCATGCAGAACTGTCTATATTTATCAAAGTGGCGTGACGTTTTGCAGCTTCATTGACACATGCAGTGTAGCGCCGCTCATTCACACCGAGCAGCTCAACCCTGAGTGTGTACTATTCAAGGTTGGACTGACATTCAAGAGAGAGACAGAGAGAGAAAAGACGGAAGAAGAGAGAGAGAGAGAGAGAGAGAGAGAGAGAGGAGGTGAAAAGTGTGGAGACAAGACGGGAGACGAGAGGAGAGGACGGGGCATTCACGTCGGTGGAGGCAGGAAGTGGGGATGGGAAGCAAGCGGCGGGAGGAAGGGGTGCTGAGGAGGAGCATAAGGGGGTAGCTTTTCATATTCATGCTCTGTTGGGAGTGCGCTCCAAAAGAGACAGCAAGGAGGGAAAAAAAAAAAAACCCACGGCTGCTGGAGCGAGGCCGAGCCGACATGAAAGGGGAGAATGATGGAGCAGAAACAGGGAGCTTGTCAAAAGGAGGGCAGCAGCAAAAGACGAGGGCAACGAGGAGGAACACAAGGAGAGGACGGAGGAGGAGGAGGAGGAGGAGGAGGAGGGAGAGAATGAGAGAGAGAATCTGAAGGTGGCGGTATTTAACCTGAGCCGAGTTCAGACATCAACCTGCTAAGTTTTTAACCTCCATGAGACGAAACACCAAAACACACACACGTACATAGATACAGGTGCAAACAAAGCCCGTCCACCGGGACGTCAAACTCTGTACAGGTCTGCACCGGACGGACACACTGAAGCACAAAACATACATGCACACGCGCACACATATACAGTGCGTGTATCAGGAAGGTGGCATGGGGCATGTTCGGGTCCACATGAAGCGAGGAAGTGCTGGTGGTGTTCAGAGACAAGAGGGACGCAGGTAGGCAGCGCTATCAACAACACAGCATGGGTTCTCTATAAGATGGAGGTCGGTGGATACACACACCATGGCGATGGCGCCAGAAAGAAGGTCAACAACACTGACGGAGGTCTGAACAATGAAGATGGTTGCAGCAGCGGTGATTGGTTGATGGTTTTCGGTGATGGCGGTGAGGTGCCGGGATCATGGAGGAGGGGCGACAACATAATGGTAACGGTGCAGAGCGGAGGAGGACGTAGAGGCAGGCGTTGGGGCCCCCTTCCCCACCCCAACACACGGCGACCTCGGACCCCCCCGGACCTGAGTGGCTGCGGTGTTACCTGGGCTGGCCAACGCTCCCAGGGAGGCGGCGTTGGAGGACAGGGGGTTTGCGGTGGAGGGACTGGCTGAGTTTTGGGCCGCCGCCGCCGCCGCTGCTAAAGTGGCCAGGTTCTGCAACTGCAGAGCACTCATACCTGGAGAGAGGAGCCAGAGAGGGTGGTGTCAAACCTGGGGGGAGGCTGAGGCTGAGGCTGAGGCGTGGCTGGGTCGCCTGGATGGAGCCGGGGAGGAGGACAGGACTGAACACGGAGTTTAAGCCGCCCGCCTGGTGTCCGAAGGTGAGCAAGAGTATCAGAGGAGTGTGCCTGGAAATAATCCTCTGCTCTGATCGTGTGAAGAGTCTGCAGCGTGTGAACACAAACACTACAGCAGCTGATTTCGCTAATAAGTCCCACATGTGTTTAAATCAGGAAAAGCAGCTGTTGTGGTGTTGTTGGGTTTGGTGCAGAAGGACTCACTGATCTGGTTAAACTTTGTCTGTGTGAGCACGAAGAAGCTCGGGAGAAGGCTTCAACAAACAGGATGTAAATCACCTTCCTACTTCAGTTATTTCTGCTTTTTTGGGGGGGCCGGAGATCCGACTGGAGCTCGGCTAAGTTGTGCTTCGTATGAAGTCTAATTGGTCCATAAAAATCATGATTAGAAGCTGGCTGATACGAGACGTTTGAGGCTGATATTGAAATGTAAGACCGGCGTCTTTCAACATCTGTCAGGGAGCAGATTTCCTTTCCTTTCCTTTCCTTTCCTTTCCTTTCCTTTCCTTTCCTTTCCTTTCCTTTCCTTAATGTTGTTTATACATCTATAGATCTGCATATTTCTATGTATTTCATCTGTATATAGCAGTGTAATATTTACCTGTCGGCTTCTTGTTTTGAGCTGGATTGCTGAATTAATTCCTTGTAGGTATAAAAGTGATTCTGATTCTTTCCTTTCATTCAAATTTCAAATTTCTTTGTCAAAGAAAAAAAAATGAAGATTTTAGTTTGTAAAATAAACTTTAGCATCAGAAACGATGAGAATTAGAGCAACTTTTGAACTGTAAACTGTAAAAAGAACATCTGTACTCTAATTCAGCAGGATAAACTTCACGTATGAATGTGTCTGATATAAACAGACGTCGGCCTCGTGTCAGTCGATATCAGTCAGACTCTGATCACATGATTGAGACTTTTAGCCTCCCAAGCAGAGACTACAAACACCTCTCACCTCACTCCGTGTGTGTGTGTGTTTGTGTGTTTGTGCAGAAGTGTGTGAACAGATCAGTCATCAGAGCAGGAAGTAGTTCTTACCACGGAGAGAGGCGCTTCCTGTGACTCACGAGCTTGTTAGGATTCAAAGTTAAAAAAGGGTGGACACTGTCAATGTGAGGTGTATGTGTCGTATATACAGTCTGGATGTATATACAGTACCATGGAAATACACACACACTCACACACACGCACGCACACACACACACACTCACACACACGCACGCACACACACACACACACACAAATAGACACACGAACAAGACACCATGAAGAAGAATCCATCCTGTTTTTGTCTTTAACATCCAAACGGAGACAAACGGAGCTGAACGCAGCCGATGACGACAGATGGCTGGATTCACACTTCTGATTGGTTAATTAAAAAAAAAAAAAACTTCCCGAAGTGTGTGTGTGTGTGTGTGTGTGTGTGTTTCTGATACATCAGATGCTAAAATGAGACGAGAGGCGGAGATTAAACACAGCCGTTGTCGTCGTCACGTGGACGAATTCAGACGACAAAATTCACCGCGTGATCAAGACGAGAGGAGACGAGAAGGCTGCTTATAAGAGCTCTTTCCTCCTCCGTCCTGCCCTTTTTCCTCGTTTCCTTTGCTCTGCTCTTCTTTTCCCTCATCTTGTGTCATTTTCTACCATTTACCTTTTCATTTCCTCCATTGTTTTCCTGTTCTGTCCTCCCTTCCTATCCCAAATTCTCCCAAATTGCCTTTTCCATCTTCATTCTTCCTTTCCTATTTCCTCTTCACTTTAATTTCCCCTTTCTTTGCTTCTTGACGGCTTCCTTGCTCGCTTTTCCACTTTTCCTTTCATTTATTTTACTGTCTTCCTTTTCCTGCACCTTTACATTTCTCCTTTTCTTTCCTCTACTTCCTTTCCCTTTCTACCATATTTTCTACCATATTTGTTTGTTGTCTTCAATTTCCTCTCCTCTCCTCTTCCTTTCCCTTCTATTCTGTTCATTTCCTTGTCTTTCCCCTTACCTATTTACCATTTTGTTTCTTTGTGTCCTTTCTTTTTTCTTTCCTTCTTTCCCTTGTTACCAACATCTTCCACGCCCAATTGCTCCTCATTTCCTTTCCTTCATTTCCTTCTTTCCAGTTTCCCGTATCTCAACTGCCGTTTTCCTTCCTCCCTTCGTTCTCCTGATTTCTTCCATGCCCTCCCCCTTTCCCTTCTCCTTTATCCTCTCATTACTTCCTTCCTTCCAATTTCCAATATCGTCCTTGGCATTTTCCCTCCTTCCTTTCCTTCCCGTCCTCTTTCCTATTCCTTCATCAAACTCATACGACAACGCGAGCTCTCATTCTTCCTCCCAGTTCTGCTTCTTTTTTCCTCCTTCTTTCCCTCTCAGCAGCTCTTCACCAATCCTTACTCGCGTCTGTCAAAGGTTATCTCGCTCGTTCAACATTTTGAAGACAGTTATGAGAAAAAAAAGGGAGGAGATAAAAATAAACCGAGTTAGAGAGGAATAAACAGAGAGAGAGAGAGAGAGACAGTATGAGACAAATACAATCTACTTCCCACATCAGAGCCGGAGTATCCGGGCTGTGCAGATGGTACGTGAGTGCGTGAGCGACTGTGAGTACATATGTGTGCATGTGCATATGTGTGTGTGTGTGTGTGTGTGTGTGCACGCTCTGTGTGGCAGCGCCGGGCTGCACCAGGCTGGCGTTGGCTGCGTCTAATTGAATGCTCATTGGTGTAATTGAAGCCTCTCAGCTCTGCAGCTCCTCGTGTTAAAGACTGGGACCAGATGTCATTCAGCTGTGTCACATCTCCTGCCAATCACTAATGCTCGCTCGCTCGCTCTCTCTCCATATCGCAGATGGAGGACCAACAGATCTCCAGATTCAGACGCCGTTACTCACCCTCGCTTTCCAAATCCCCACAGCCTATTTATCCTCCACCACACGCGTGTGTGTGTGTGTGTGTTTTGGAAAGTTTGTAAGCTCGACAGCAGCAAAAAAGAAAAATTCAAATCAGCCACAGGGAGATTGCAAAAGCGTCGTAACTCAAAGGAAACACGACACACCGTCACACTCAGAGCTGTTATTGTTTCTCTGCAATTTTCTTTATCCCGTTTTTTTTTTTTTTTTCCCAGCGACTAAACGGCGGACAAATTAAGAGCTGACACCTCGCTGAGAAGGACAGAAGAAGAAGAAGAAGAAGAAGAGGAGGAGGAAGAGGAGTGTGAAGGCTGGGAGGTGAGATGAAGAAAGTGTGATTGAACGGGGTGGGAGGTGCAAGAGTATCTGCAGAGAAAGAATTTAAAAAAAAGAGGAGAGAGGGAGGTGAGAAAGAGGAGTTTAACGGAGAGAGAGAGGAAACGGGGACGTCTTAAAGAACCAAAAATTTTAAAAGCCCTTAAAATTATATTTCTTAAAGATGGAGATTTTTATCTTGTCCAACATTTAATAGGAGGCTTTCCGGCACGCTCGCGGCTCAGATTAACAGAACTGGGTTAATACAATATGCATTTTTTATTTCAGCTTCACTTAAGAGGATTCGACCGTCCCTAACTACTTTATTCCCTGTTTCCTGGTGTCCATTTTCAGTTTTTATCACATTTAGAGTTTAAAAAATTGTAACTTTTTCACAAAAAAATGTTATTTTCTTCGTTAAAATGCCTTCAAACTCAAATCTGGGCTTAAAAATCTGCCTTGACACTCAAACATGGAGGCACAGATAACCCGCAGTAAGACAGCAGTAGATGGCGCCAGCCAGCAGTGCACAAAAATATCCACCAAAGAAGAAGCCCACTGTTAAAGTGTTAACTGTTTTCTTGTTCCCTCCTTCCTTTCTGTGATTCATCCATCCATCGCCTCCACCTCCTCCTCTCGGTGCTACTGTTACACGCCCAGGGCACTAACTCTTGTCTGGCCTCATTAAAAGATCAAGACAATTCTTAGCAACAGTTAATAAATCTTCAGGGCAAAGATCTTTTACTCCGCCACGCGAGTTCATCTGTTATGCTCTTTGGTCCTTTTTTTAGAAGCAACAGAAGAAGACGCAACAAAGAGTCCGCCATCGTCGGCGTATATATTTATATATCGTGGATTCGGCGGGGCGTGGAGTTCAAATCAACTGATTTTTGACTCACCGGCCATCTGCTGGATCCCGCTGAAGGCTCCGAGGTTACCGGAGGAGGTTGCCTGCTGAAGCAACTGATGGCAAGAAAGAAAGACAGATGAGGAGAGACGACAGAGAGAGAGAAAGAGAAACAAAGTGAGCCGGGTGGATACAAAAAGCTTAACACATGTCTATACAACGCTACGCTGGGAAGCTAAACTCGTAATGAGCGGGTTAGCAATGTGGTTTTTGCCTCAGTGCTCGATGAGTAAATGAGCTGCTAATATAGTTTGATCTCTCCTCTAAGCGAGCGCTGTTTGTATTCCACCATGATTCTTCCAGACAAGTTGAGCATGAAAGCTCCAATCTAGCCGACTAATTAGATTCCCAAAACAAAAGTGGAATACTGATGCTGTCAAAAACTCATCCTTCAAAGACTTGAATTAACAGCAAATTAACATCTTGTTTCTATTGTGTGTGTGTGTGTGTGTGTGTGTGTGTGTTTTCTTCTTCTTCTTCCAGAAATAGAGCTTAATCTTAATCAAAAGAGGATTGAAAGAGCCAAAAAATCTGGGAGCCCGATTCACAAAATACTTTTTTTTTTTTTAATCTCCTAAATGAATTTGCAGTAAATGAGGGATGTTGGTGTGAGACAGGTGCTAATTGCACCCAGGATCAAACCTGTTGTGTTTTAAAAGGAAGTGAAGAGCAATGAGTCAAAGGTTAGTGTCGAGACTCTGCACAACGAGACGAGTCCCGAGGAGTCTGAGGACTGCGAGACGAAGGGAGAGGACGAGGTGTCTGAACGAAGACTCTCAGAAGATTCAGCCAGATAATCTGTTTAATTACTCCAATTAGTGAATATATCAGGACAATTTAATTTGTGTTTCTGCCAATTTTGCTGCAGAAATCATCTGAACGTGAACATTTTTCATGAGCGAAGAGTAACAGCCTTGATTTTTTAGTTTATTACACATTTTTACTGTTGATCTGACAGTTTTAAATGATTTTTTTTAGCTTGAAAGTTTTTTAAACTCTTAAAAAAAGTCACTTTATCCTTTAATTTTACTTCCCGGTGACACAGTAGATGTTTTTCATTGGACAGAAGACGAAATCCAGAGTTTAGTCCACGTGTATAGACCACTAAATGGTTTTTTCCGAGTATATAATTGGAGGAAATGTTCACTGGAAATTTTACATAACACTTCCTGTTCATCTCATGTGATTTAAGTGTTCATCAAGTTCATCAAACTAAAGCTTAACCTTTTAATTTAATTTCCAGGTGACACAGTAGATGTTTTTTTGTTTTTGAGGACATCTGTGAAGCGACACAGTCTCCCAGATGTGACCGTATCTTAAATGTTCTTGCTGAGTATATATAATGTTCACTGGCAGGATTTTGACTGGCGTGTTTGTATTGTCTGAACGTCACTCTCGCTTTCGATGGCGAACATCACAATGAAACCAGCTGGAAATCTGTCAGATAACAGTTGTATGAACGTTTTAATGATTTCCTCGTTATGGTGATGAAACAAATGTAATCCAGTATTTGCTGTTGCAGATTAGAGGCACGTAAAGGTTGTTTCTGGAAGATTGGGTTGACTGAATCTTCCTACATGCAGCAGGACGTGCTCGTTTTGAATCACCAGAGGAGCGGCTGTACCTTTGTGGTTTTTTCTGGCATTTTGGAGATATATTATTGTCTTCTGGCAGCCTGAGACCCCATTCAGAGACCTCATTTTCTCGCTACGCTACAGTCCCGAGAGGAGGATGGAGGAGAGGAACAATGACAGGGCTAAAGGAGGAATTACAGAACAAAAGGAAGAAGGGAGGAAGAAACAGAAGGCCAGTGAGAGTATTTGGGGATTTGGGTGTTTTCGATTGGGGCACTGACTGCGGCGGCGTTGGCCATGGGGCTGCAGTAAGGGGTGGAGGAGGTGATGGTGGAGGTGGGCGACGCGGCGGCTCTCCTTACAGCCAGATACTGCGGGGTGAGGCCGCCCAGGCCCGTCAGGCTCCCCCAGGTGGTCGCACTGTTGAGCTGCTGCATCTGCTGCGCCAGCTGCTGCTGCAGACGCCGCTGCTCCTTGTCCTTCTGCGTGTCGGCGAACTTCACCACGATGGGAGACGAGCAGCCCTGCAGAGGGGGGAGGAAGAAAGAGGGAGGTGACATGGAAGAGGGGAGAGGAGGGAGAAGAGCAGAAGGACAAATAAGTGACGAAGAAAACAGAAAGAGAGTGAAAGAGGAGAGGAGGAGACGCAGTGGAGGAAAGAAGAGGAAACAAGGAGAGAGGGGAAGAGGAGAAAACAGAGGAGAGAAGAGACAGAAGAAGAGGAGAGTCAAACAGATGGGAGACAATATGGAGGAAAGAACAGGAGAGGGAAGGAGGAGAGAAGAGGAAAGAAAGGGAGCAAAGAAGGAGAGATGAGGAGAAAGAAAAAAGAGAAGACGAGAGGATAGAAGAAGAGAGAGGAGAAGAAAAGGAGACATGAAAGGAAACAAGTGAGACGAGGAGAGGATGAGGAGCAGAGAGGAGAAACAGAAAAAAGGAGGCAGAGTTAAGGAAAGACGACAAAGGAGATAAAAGAGATAAAAGGAGAGAAGAAGAGGAGGATGAAGGAAAAAAGGAGGAGAGGAAAGGAAACAAAAGATAATTAAGGAATCACGTTTGGACACACACACTTGAACAATCAGTGAAATATGATTAAACACACACCTCGTACAAACATCAGCGAGAGAGCCTTAAAAAATATTCTCAATTAAAATTATCTCTCACACACACACTAACACACACTTAGTGACACACAGAGTGTGTATGTGTGTGTGTGTGTGTGTGTGTGTGTGTGTGTGTCACACAGGAAGCTGGAGTCTAAAGCCGGTGGGCTTTCTTCTTTTCCCCCCACAAGGGTTCAGTTATCTCCGAGTCCAGAACGGTTTCACCAGAAACAGATTTCCTGAGTTCTCCAACTATTTCATCATCTCATATGAAGAGAGACCTGATGTGTGTGTGTGTGTGTGTGTGTGTGTGTGTGAGTGAGAGAGAGAGAGAGAGAGAGAGAGAGAGAGAGAGAGAGGTGGAGAGGGCGAGAGGAAGATTTAAAGATTTGGACAATCAGACGAAGTGCATCTAATTGTCCGAGTGTGAATTCCTCAGAGTGTGTGTGTGTGTGTGTGAACTGTCACACACTCTCAGGATAACAAAAGACGCTCCGGATGAAAGTTACAGCGACGCGGCGAAGCTAAAAAAAAAAAAAGAGTCACAATCTATCGCGCCACGCCGCAATCAAAGCGTGACTGGGGGCAGATCCGTTCGAAACAAGGACGATCTGCCACGAGAGAGTAAAAAAACCTTTTGATTGAAACATTTAGTTTGAGGCGCGACAGGAACGCGGCAGCAGGAGAGAGGAGGGAGGAGATACCAGTGTGTGTGTGTGTGTGTGGATGTTAGTGTGTCCACACAGGTACGTGTGTGTGCTCGCATGAAATCAGCTTTTCACAGCGCGCGTGGAAACAGTTAATTCCTCGAGTCTGAAGAAACTTTTTGTTTTCATGTCTGTTCTACATCAGTGAGATACATTTTTATTACAGGTTTGACTAACTGATGAATAATTCTGTTCATATTGTGTCAAAAATTAGCCACCAAGAAGTTCCCAGAGCTCATGGGAACGTTAAAACTCAAACACATTTAATTTATATTGAAAACTCTAAATAAATTTCCTCAAGTTTGAGGAAACTTTCACGACGGAGGCTTGTTTTCATGTTTTTTTTATGAATAAGATAGACTTCCGTTATGTTTCTGATGAACTGATTAATAATTTCATTCATAAAATCACCAAGAAGTTCCCAGAGCTCAGCTTTTTTCTCCAAAACCTGGACGTCATCCACCTTGAATCTGCATATTTGGTCTTTACCTGTAAGTTACATCAGTCACCTGATGCTGAATTAAAGCTGACGCCACAGTAAATCCCTCATGACGCATCTGAAGCAGCATAACAAAAAATGTGCTCGCAGTTAACTCACTCACTCTGTGGCAGCATTGCACAACATTTCACCATGAATCTCCCAAAGCATGATGGGAACTGTAGTGCTGAAACTCAAAACATTCATTCACTGAGCATCAGCATCATTTTATGGTAGAAAAGTTACAAGATGTTGCTTTAATTCACAAAAAAAAGGAGAGAAAACAATTTAGGCGGACTTAAAAAATGAATCACTACATCTTTTTTTTTTTTTCTCATTTGTCCCTCAGGGCTTCCGTACAAATGCAGCGATGCAATAAATCTGCACATAAAGAGAGCAGAAACAGCCCGAGGCGTGATTCGGTGAATGTTTCATTTTAAGGCAGGCTGGTTAGTCAAACTGACGTTTTTACAGTGTACCTGTGTGTTTCTGTGTGTGTGTGACCAGACAGCCTCTCCTCTGTGGGCCGGGGCTCGACTTTATCAGCCGAATGAGCATGTCTCCTGTCTGTCGGCGGCTCGGCCATATTTACTCCGTCTCTCTCTCCACCAGTCATCTTCCCTCTTTATTCTGACCGGCGACAGATAAAGGAGAGGAGACGACGGGAGAATTGCATTCGGGGGGAGGAGGGTGTCAAGTCTGAGGCCGCGACGCCGCAGTCGATTCCCCTCGAGAGAGGAGCTCCCCATCTCTCTCCGCTAAATATCTCATTACTCCAGCTGACACCCAGCGAGCGGAGGGAAATGCAGCCCAGAATGAGAGTCCTGCCCTGGGAGAGGGAGCGAGGGCGAGGGGCCTCTGCGGTTCTCCCTGAAATCTGGGCTGCACTTTAAAGTCTCTCAGGCTGATTGGGCAACTTTGGCCCTCAAATGATGAGAACACGTGGAGGGGGAAGCAGCGGCTCTGACGCCGTCTCACAAAGAAACAAATCACCATTGATTTTTACCTTCGGGGGATTTTTAATAATTCATCACAGATTAGCAACAGCTTGAACCTTCATATATCAAACGCCGTGTGACTACAGTGCTAATCAGCCACGAGTGAGATGAAGCAGCATCACTGTCCAGGTAAAAACAAACTCCAGGTTGGGTTTCTTTCATAAAAAGTGTGAATCGCAAAAGCCAAATGATTAAATGCTTCTTAAAGTAGCAATGCTCATAATTTTTATGATCTTTCTATCTTACTTATTTTTTCTAGTTAATGTTTGTTATGCATCAAAACACAGATAAATTCTCTGTACGTGAAAACTTCTGATTGACTTTTTGTGTTGACCTCTACATACAGTCGTCACTGTTAGTGGCGGAGTCCGCCAAGAGATGTACAGGAAGTCATCCAACATTCCTGTTTTAAATTGTACTTCATGATATCAACCAAGCTGTTAATTGTTAAATGGATGAAATCACTTTATATTCAACTTTACTAGGATGTTTTTATTGTAAAGAACTCACAGGAAGTGGGAAGTATTCATCACGAGGTTAGCGTTGAGTATAATTGTTGGCTACAGAGCTCAACAACAAGGTTTCATATCAATATTTCCAGCGTCTGCTGCATTAAACTACATTTGCTGTTAAAACCAGTTAGCACAAGTGTTGCTAAACAAACCAGGACTGAAATTTTAACAAATATTTGCTATCATATCCTTAAAAACACATTAAATTAGCTTAAAATGGTGTTTGAAAAGTTCACGTTTTCAACTTTTTCTGCAAAAGATTGACTCCCCCTAAAGTAAAAAAAGGAAGAAACATCCTGACTATCACGTGTTCTCGCCGCCCAGGAAGCTCTTTTATTAGTCCTTTTCAATATTTGGCGAGCTAATTGTTATAGGTATTTGTTTCTGATGGGCGGCTGTGAAAACGCTGCCGCTGGGCGCAATTACGCCTCATGTTGTGTTAAACTAAATCTGCAAACCGTCTGATTTGTTCTGAATTGGCCACTTTTGAGCACAAACAGCACGAGGGCAACACGATCACTTTACCTCTCTACGGGCGCCGAAATATTTCATGAGACCCTCGACGGTCGTTAACGCACGAAAGTACGCTGAATTTATTAATAACGGACAACCGAGGCGATCCAATATGAGGACACTGATTTGCAGTCATAAAAACAGTTGTTTCGTCTTAAACGGTCTCTGATTTCATATATTTTGAATATTAGGTGTCATTAATTTGATACTGCTGGTGCAGCATCGATTTCAGGAGGATTTTTTTAGCTGCAGACTCCCATTGCACAAGCTTCACATCTTAAGACAATGAAGAGCCCCCGGAGTCATTTCTGCAGGGAAAACTCTCCTTTCTGTTATTTTTTATCTGTTTCTGACAAACCTTCTGCACAAAAATGCAAAAATCTTTACAGTATATATCATAAAAACACCAAATTTCATCACTTAGCTGGTTGCTTCTCTTTAGTTTCATCTGTGCTGAACTTGTGATTGACACGTATGACAACCTATAGTCTCAAATTCAAACTGCAGACATGGCAATAAGCACCTGGCATAATTATGGTATCCAGATTTATAATTATGTAATTACAGGACAGGGATGAAAATACACCTTCACCCCAGCTGTGATCTGACCTTGTCTCGCCGTCCACGCAGAAATAAAAGTGAAACTTTTTGTTTAAAGTTACAGACTCAGCTAATAAACCCGACTTCGGCTCCCTGAAGTCGACGCTCCGAGACAACCGTGAAGAGAGCTTTACACATCACTTCCCATCTTTCCCCCCCCAAAAAATGCTGAGGCGCACTCACGAACGCGTACTGAACTTATAAGCTCCGGTTCGTTTACCTTGAAAATCAATCTCTCGTTGCTTTTTCTCGAGACTTCATGCGCTCTGAACCTTCCCCGTCTCATTTATTCACAGAGGCTTTAAATGTCAAACTGTGTGATCTTCAGCTGCTAATAAGCAGGAGTCTCTGTTAACTACAGGACTTTCTTGTGTTGTTTGTTTCACAAACTGATCCGTTACATGCTCGAAAAGAAGCTGCCACCGAATATTAAATTTGAAACCTGTGATCTAACTTTAGTTTCACGATGCAGCGCTTTAATTTTAAAGTTTCATTTCCAGGCTGCGACTATAACATTCATAATTGTTTTCCCTCAACCAGGTATGTAAATCTGCGTTAAATCTTAAATGACGGTTTAATTTTCAGGTTATTCTCATTTTGAAGATTGTACTTTGTGGTGCGATATTTCAAATATTTTGGCCACTTGAGCGCCACAAACTGCAGCTAATAAACTGATCATAAAGTTGAACATCACACTTTACATCACAGCGCACATATTCACAATTAACTAGTCGCTTATTGGTATTTGACTGGATCTTTAGTTGCCATTCTGCACAAAGATTTGATTTCGTTTTCTTTAAATAACCTCCTAATTACTGCTTATTGATAGCAAGCCAGGACGTTTGTTTTTAGCCTTGGAGAAAGTTGAATAGACTTTTAATAGACTGAAAATCTCTGAAGTGGTCCATTAATAAAGGAGATATTTCTACTTGTGCTGACTTTGTTCTTCTTTCTCTGAATGGGAATAGAACCTGTGCATCTCAATAGACCTCCATTATTTTTTCAAGGTGTACGTGACCTCTGAAGAATAAGCTCTGTTAATTGCAGCAGTGGTGTGATATAAATGGATTTAAGTGTGAAGAGGAAACTGTGTGGGTCAAAACTACAAGTGAATTAGTTATGAACAAGAACCCAGTCTGAGTTTTTAGAGTTATCTGGACACTGTTCACACGTCGTTTTCACTGATTTTGGTGAAACTGGATTTTCTGGTTTTCCCTCTGATGTCCTCCGGCTGCTCCGCCTCAACTCTCTCTGTGATTTACAGAGTTTCCTGATGGACAGTGAAGTAAACTGCTGACAGCTGTAGCTGCTGTTAGCTCAGTTTGTTAGCCTGGGCTGCCCAGACTGTGTGAAGGAGTGTTTAGCAGGCGTTTTGGACCACCGGAAAGAGACTGAGGGCAGGTGGGAATGCTGATGTGGAACCAGTGTCGTGCCAGAACAGGAGCTCGGCAAATAGGTAATGTAACCGGGCTCAGCAGCCTCTATGGAGATAATGACAGAGCCGAAAATAGTCATATCTATGAGTCTTTTGTAGCCGTGGTGATCTAAAAGGTCGTATTCAGACATTTTTAGACAAATACAGCTGATTCGGTGGCTTTAAGTCAGACTATGACTCGTTCTCATTCAAAAACCGACGGCATCATCCTCTCTTATACGGCGACTCGTCTAATATCAGCCCCCTGATTAATCTAATCTAATATTTTCCTTCCACCGCTTGTCTCTCTGTATCTGTCTCCTCTCTTCACTACAGTTGACAGATGTATTTGCTCGCCATTTAAACAGCCACTGCTCTGTTTTCTCTCGTGCTCTACTTAAGCTCCCGTCTACATGCGCTTGAACGCTTGTGCATTCATTTCGTGGCCGTGTGTGTGTGTGTGTGTGTGTGTGTGTGTGTGTGTGTGTGTGCGCATGAGGCGAAGGCAGGATAATGTGCAAGTCATGTGGGGGTGAAAACAGAAAGGTGGAAACAGAAATCAGCGCTGATGGAGCGCTGCACAGGAGGGAACCGAGCGCTAAATGAGCGTTTATAAAAGGAGTGAATAATGTAAAGCACAAATCGACACAAATGCAACAAAATGAAGGCGACCCACTCGTCTCCTCGCGTGTCTTTAGAGGTTCGGCAGTGAATTACCTGTCTCGCTCGTATCCACTTTCATTACGGCCTGACATTCAGCGAGCATGTGCGGACGCGCACGTGTTTGTACCTCAATGTCACGGCGTAATGAGAATGGATATGACAGTGACAGGGCCATCAGCGAACGGACAGCCCGGGCCGCCTCCCTGTTTTTTCTTTTTTGTTCCTCAGTGACATGTGCTGCTTACGTGTACACACACACACACACACACACACACACACACAATCTTGCTCTATCTAAGACAGTGGGGTGCAATAGAGCCAAGACAATAACCAAACTCTATTTACCAGACCTCGCTCCCTCATACGGACCCGAAGTAATTACTTTTAAATTGCAAAACTGAGGAACATTAACAAACGGTTGCGGCAATTTAGGTCCGCCCGGGGCTAGACAGCTTGTTTTCAAATGGAAATGAAGGTATTTTGCCATTGTCCACTGCAATATCGTTGTGTTATGGTTTAAGGCTGCTTCTTTTTTTTTTTTTTTTCAGTGTGCCTGATAAAAAGCAAGGGACACTGGCAGTGTTTACCAGGCCCATTGTGGCAGACGACTGCTCAGAGCGAGGATAATTCTAGCTTAATACTAACGCTGTCGGAGGAGAGTGTCACTCCTTCTCAGAAAGACAGACACTGCTGCTGCTCGGCCACATAAATCAACATAGACACTTCACTGATATTCGCAGTGGGACAACATAAACAGAAAAAAGCCCTGCTCACTCACACACACACACACACACACACACACAAACAAGACGGAGGGAGGACCATGTGTTTTGCACACGTCGGGTCACGGCACATCAATAGCAGCCGTGATTATCATGATCAGCTCTAATGAGCGGGCTACGGGGGTGAACGCCACTCGTCTTTTTTCCTTGGACACAGCCTGTTATTACCACTTTTTTTGGTCGTTGTCTCCGTCTCTCTTTCTGACTCACACTCGGGTCTTAACGCTGTGTAATTCTCTTCCAATCACGGCCACCGCCGCCGCCGCCGCTGTCATCCTGCCCTGTCACCGGGCCTCGACGATGTTGACAAGAGCGCCCCGGAAAATCGGTGAGAGGGAACACAAAGGGAGCTGTCCCCATTTACGGCACCGCCGGGGTCGCCGTACGGCTGATGAGGTCTGTGATGCCACCCACCCGCCGTGCCTGGTGTGTGTCAAAGGTTGTTTTTTTTTGTCACAGTTTTTGAGACTTTGCCAAACTTTAGTCGGATGGTTGGAAAACTGGTGACCAAAATAAACGTCAGATTTCATCACAGAGGAGCAGAGAAGGCGGAAAATAGAGAGAGACGTCCGTCACGCTTCTGTTTGGTTACGTGAACAAGTCAAGAGTTCAGCATGGACCCAAAACTAAGACACGAACCTCATGCTGTATTTATTCATCAGAAATTAAGGCAGACATCTGATTTTTGGATCTATGTTTTTGTTTTTCTTTTATTTCCGCTTGTTGGACTAATGAAACTCTTCGGCTACACAGCGTAGTACGACTCGCAGCACATGACAGGCGCGGATACGTTTGGCACAGTCAGAGAAACCTCCAAACTGCCGAGCCAAACACGGAACAAGATCCACTTTAAAATCCACGTTTGAGGAATGTTACCCTCCATTTTTTTTCTTAATAACTGTATAGATACTTTATATTTAATGTTATGTATGCTATTTACTTATTATCACTAATATTATTTACTAAAACTGTAATTCTGCTACTTTATCTACTGTTTGCATCCAACACTTTCTGCGTGCCTCTCCATCGTCGAAGAGGAATCCTCCTGATGTTTCTCCCATATTTTTTGGTGCTTTTGTTTCTCAGTTGTTAAACCAATGTTGTATCATTACATATGCGGGTAATATATCCAATGACCATATTTAACTTCTCCACATCTTTGCCTGACCTCATCGCTCATTTCGCAGGTGAAACTCAACAAGAATACACATTTCGGCAAAGTTTAAGTTCAGGTTTTAAACCCCTTTGAGACGTTTTTGTAACTTTGGGGTCAGTTTGACTAAAACTGATTGGAGTAGATCTTCTTATAAATGTTTTTAGCAATTTCATTATTAATTCAACACATTACATAACTGCTGCTCATTTTAAACAGTTCAAGAAGTGTCCGATCGTGGTTATAAACGACAAGACTATTGTTTAATTTCTATTTGAGGACACGCTGGATGGGAAGCTTTTTCGTCTGATGGAAATCGCTTTAAGCTGCAGGCTTGAATGAGAGTTAAACAATTTGGAGAGACTGAAGTTCTGAACAAGTTAGATTCGACTCATTTACAGTACTGTGCACTCATTTCATCTGTTTCTGTTCAACTTAGTGCTGCCGGAGCCTTTAATTCAGACTCAACCCATGCTGGAAGTGTGACGAAAATGTTACTAGGCCCAACCTAGAAATTAGTAAGTCGTGACTTTTACAGAGAGGTGACTCGAGGGCTTACAGGTATTCGAACTCGAGGCTGACATATTAAACTGCCGGCACATTAACAGAGTGAAGTGCATGTTTAAAAAGGAGCTAAGGAGACAGTAAGTGACAGAGAGAGAGAGAGAGAGAGAGAGAGTTGAAGAAAGGGCAAAGAGTACAGTACCTCCATAGTCTGAGACTGGTGCATGGCTTTGATTGCATTCTGTGCCATAGCTCTGGTGGAAAACGTGACAAAAGCACATCCTGTAGGGAGGGGAGAGGAGGAGAGGAGGGGAGGGAGGGATGGTGGGACAGTGGAAGGGAGAAGGGGGGGAGGGCAGAAGGGCAGGAGGAGGAGGAGGAGGAGGAGGAGGAGGAGGAGGGAAGACAAGAAAGAACAAAAACAAGACAAAAGGGTTGGACACGTCGTTGTTATAAAAAAACCCAAACAGAGATTGATACAGAGAACAGCTCACAGGAGGACAACAGTGTTCTCAGTCGCTGTGGAAACAACAGCCGAAAAACGAGCACAGTGTCATGACAACCACAACCCCCGTCCCACCACCTCGCCCCATCCACAGCCACCACAGGACATCTGAGACAACCACATTCACCATCGGGGCTTCAGATTGGCTGTTGCCGGCACCTTCCCCGCCTCCTTCTTCCTCCTCTTTTTGTCACTGTCTCTTTTTTTTTTTTTTTTAATTTTTCTTCCTGTTGCTCCTACACGCTGCCCGAATTACCTGAATTCAAACGCTCTCTTCTCTCAACAATTCAACGATGTAAATCAGTCCAAATTTGCATG